>SJYV01010711.1:5093-18214 GCA_006410875.1 Neotragus pygmaeus | reverse complement strand
TCCCCACTCTTATCATCCCTCTGGGTCATCTCAATGCACCAGCCCCAAGCATCCAGTATCATGCAGCAAACCTGGACTGGCGATTTGTTTCATATATGGTATTATACATGTTTCAATGCCATTCTCCCAAATCATCCCACCCTTCCCTCTCCCACAGAGTCCATAAGACTGTTCTACACATCTGTGTCTCTTTTGCTGTCTTGTAGACAGGGTTATCGTTACCATCTTTCTAAATTCCATATATATGTGTTAGTATACTATATTGGTGTTTTTATTTCTGGCTTACTTCATTCTGTATAATTTTAAAAGAATTTACTTGTATGTATGGATATAGGCTAATAATCTCATTTCAGAAGTATAAAATACAGCATACCTTTTTGAGGAGATTATCTTTTTAAATAAAATTTTATATATGTAAAGTATACATTGTGATGTTTTGATATACATATACACTGAAATGATTACTACAATCAAGCTAATTGACATGTTATTGTTGGTTTTTTGGTTTTTTTTTTTCCTTTTGGGTACGGTTAGAACACTTAAGATCTACTTCATTATTTGAAATAGCATCAATAAAACTCTATCACATTATGTGGAGTGAAAAACCAAAGACTGAAAGACAAATCCTGCATGATTCTACTTATATGTGCAAACTAAAAAGCTTAAACCCCTGAAAGTAGAAGAAAGTACAATTGTGGTTGCTAGAATTTTGGGAGTGGAGGTATTGATCAAAGTGTACAAAATTTCTGTTTTGCAGGATGAATAAGTTCTAGAGGTCTACTGTACAGCCATGTGACTATAGTTAATAGTACTGTAGCGTGTATACTTGATATTTCTCATTTCCAGTAGCTAGAAAAGTGGTCTTAAAATAATAGCTATACCAAGAGAAAGGAAATGTTAACACTCTGCACTCAAGTTTACTTGGAAAACTTATTGGAGGGAATTATGCATTAAATTGATGAATAAATAAATAGTTTGATATCATTTTTATAATGCAATATTCTTACTCCATTAAAATTCTGAAATTTGAGGCTGCCTCATGAATAAAAATCACTCAGCCATCTGAGCAATTAAGAAAAAAGTCGACCGTATTAATGGCGTGTTTGCATCTGCTACATTTGTGAGTGTGACAAGAGCAAAAATGGGTGGATCGGACTGACAATGATGAAGTAAAGTGCCAGCACAGTAGGGTATGACAGAGTATAGAGCATGGGAATCATTATGCCTGAACAGACTTTCATGTGACTGACGAGGAGTGTGTACACTTTGACAAGGATTAGAGCTGACTGCCTTTGAAAAGAAAAAGTACACACCTCTCTTGACTCTGTTATAGTGACTGTGTGTCATATCAATGATTAGGGAAGATGTGTATAGAAAGACAGCAGGATTAGTTTTCTCTTGATAAAAATAATTTGCTCTGGATGGAGTGATTATCATCTGCTAATATGGATTCCATTGCTTTAAGTTTAATTAACATTTTTCTAGAGACAGTACAATTGTGTTGGAACCATGGAATCTTCTCCATGTATCTCATGCAGTTCTTACGAACACACAGCTAGTGTTGAGCTGAGGTCATGTATGTCCTATTTAATCTTATTTGACACCTGTTATTTTATTACTGTTTCATCCACTTTGTTGTAGACCTGTGATACAGCAGCTTTTTTCTTCAGGTGTCAAATATGTCCTGCCTTTGTTACACTTGAAGGCTGGGTGTCATAAAGTCAGAGCTCTCAGTGTTCTAGGAAATGGAAAAGTATAACACAATTCCTGCTATGCTCAGATAACTTTAAAACTTACTTGCTGGCTGAGAATTAGAACCTGAATAACGATGGTGGGATCCCAAAGTGGATCAACCACTCACTTCTGCCCTGCTTCCACCCATCCTCTTCTGCACAGTGATGAAGAGAAAATGAACTGAAAGGAGTGGAGGGGGGAGGGGGTAGATGGCCATGGCTATTGCAGTTGTACTTTACCTGCTGAGTGAGATACCTAAGAAATCCAAAGCTATTCAGAAGGAAGACAGCACTCTCCATGCCACTGACAAAATAGGCTCTTTGAATTTCTAATATACCTTTTCCCTATCCATTTTATCCTCTGAATTCTTTTGCTTTCTTTTCTTTCAGTCTGGTTTTGGAGAAACTGAAACAAACAAAAAGTATACCCACTGCCTTTTCTGTCAACATGAAGGAGAGATGTAGAGATGGTGAAGAAGCCTACTTATGGTGAATACCTGACCAAGAAAAAGTTTGATTATACACTTGTTGAGTGTTCTAAAAAATTACATGTCAAGGTGTTGGCAAGAAAAACATTATATGACNTCTGTCAACATGAAGGAGAGATGTAGAGATGGTGAAGAAGCCTACTTATGGTGAATACCTGACCAAGAAAAAGTTTGATTATACACTTGTTGAGTGTTCTAAAAAATTACATGTCAAGGTGTTGGCAAGAAAAACATTATATGACCTCAGCCACAATTATGCTGACATATTTTGACCCAAGCTTAGGGCACAGATCTTGACTGTGTACTTATGAGTAAGGGGTCAGAATATTAGAAATTAGAACTGTCCTGATAAATACAAGTCATATTGTTCATCCTGTATGCAAAGATCTATAGTTTTTAAAATAACAAGATTTATCTCTGTTTGGTCTTTGAAAGTGGCCAGTGAGCATCTTTCTGAAGTTTTTTTTTGTTTTCTTTCTTTCTTTCTTTTTGACCATCTTCTTCAAAGATTTTCCACTAGAAACTATGATGTATGCAGTAAACATTAGGCACCATTTCCTAGATGATATGATGACAGACGTATTTGGAAATTATTAGAAATGTGAGAATTGAGGACACATCTTATCCCTTTGTAGGAAAAAGTTAAACTCTCTTTCACCTGTTATTTGTAACTATGTCACCAAAAGCCAGATGGGTGATATGTGTTGAGGCAAGCAAAAGGGAAAACAAAACAAAAACTAAACAAACACACAAAATAGACAAACAAACAAACAAACCAAAAAACGCCAAACCCTCTAAAGACAGTCACCTTTGTTTACCTAAGATACAAGACTTGCTCCAATGCATAATGATATTTTTTATGAGATATTGGTTTCAAGTTACCTCATAAATAGGCTTCCCAGGTGGCTCAGTGATATAGAACCCGCCTGCCAATGCAGGCGACACAGAAGATGAGGGTTCATTCCCTGGGTTGGGAAAATCCCCTGGAAGAGGGCATGAGCCCATACTAGAACCCACTCTCGTATTCTTGCCTGGAGAATCCCATGGACAGAGGAAACTGGCAGGCTGCAGTCCATGGGGTCACAAAGAGTTGGACCTCACTGAACATGCTAGCATGATATCATAAATGGAGTCTCATAAAAAAAAAAAATCACAGCAATTATCCTGATGGGAGGTGACAGAAATTATGGGTTGGTTGAAAAAAATAAAACATTGCAGTTTGTTATGTAGTAATTGAGAGTGGTCAGGAAAACAAAATCTCATTGTAACTGAGAAAGATTGATTTGAAGATTTTTAAAGGTATCTAAAAAATGAACATAAATCATATCAATAGGACAGTCAGTGCAATCTAAAATTACAACTTTAGGTAAAGGGAATGAGATTTTTTTTGTTTTTAAAGGCAGAAAGAGTGATTGTGAATTGTGAGTATTTGTAATATCAGTAAAACTATAAATACATGAGGAGATATAGAGTGATCAAAATAAGAACTTGTATTACTTGCTTTTATAATTCCTGTCTCACTGCCCTTTTATAAAAGCTGGCACCTATATACTGTTGGATTTACTCTGTTGCTAATAAGGAAAATGTTTAAGGTAAGAAAGAATTTGAAGTAGTGATTTTATTTACTTGAGTTATAGATAAAGACATCAAACATGGAACCTTTTTTCACAGTTACCTAAATTCCTATTTTCATTGAGGTTTTTGTGATTTTATATGCCTAGTCATTTATTGTTTTTGCAAACCAGAGCTCTTTATAACAACTGCTAACTTTTAAAAAACACTTCTTGCCAAACATTCTGGAAAAACTTTACATGTATTTACCCATTTTATTCTCTCATCATCCCTATATTTTAGATACTATTTTTATGCCATTTCACATGTAGAATTTCACATGTAGAATTTCATGGTTAGAAGAAATACTGAGTTATTTGTCTGAGGCTTCATAGCAACTCATATGTGTGATTTTAGAGCTTATGTTTTTAATCAACATCCTGAATATAATTGGCACAGTAACTTGCTTTATATTCCTGTATTGAACAGCTCTCTTTCCCTTCTACACAGTTGGATTATGGTTGGGAGCCCAAGTGGACCTTTTGATTCATGGGAAGCATTCACATTTGAGTGGGCATTGTCCTCTTTATTTTTTCTAACAGCAAGAGCTAGGGGCTTCAGTAGTGTTTTATCTAAAAGCTTTCTGTTTTAACTCATTGTCACTAAGCATGACACTTGGGGGAAAAATAAATACTTATTCCTCTTGTGGACATATGGTAAGTTTTCTCCCTATGTTTAGTCCAATAGAACATTTGTCCAATAGGACTAAATAGCCCACTGTTTTGACTCTTGACTAATATCTTGACTTATTCAAGAGCTCTGAGTTGTTGTATGGATTTGGCTACATGGATTTTGCTTTTGTCTTTGGGAACAAACTAGTTGGAACATTCTGGAATGCCTTTGCATTGTGTGTCTTTCCCAGCTATGGTGCATTGCCCTTTCCCCAAACAGTTATTCTTTCTCTGACTACATTTTTCTTGGCAGCCACAGAAACACCCATTTCACATGTGCTGACAGTTGCGTCAGTTCCTTAAATTTAGTCAGTGATCATTAGGTATCCTCCATCATATTTTTAGTTAGCACAAACTCCTAGGGAGTGTGATTTGAACAGTGGAGGCGTCCAGTGTCTTATAATTTACAGAAACATTTGTTGTTTATGAGAGACCAGCTTGACACAAATCAGCTAACATTTCACTGTATTATTTTGCTACCATTTTTAGTATTGATCTCACAACTCAATAGAATTCAGAGGTTTGATAACATTTTATCTTTCTGGGAAGAGAGTGAATTCAGTATTTTATTATATTCAATTTAAATTTAAATACATTAAGTAAATCATACAGAATTAATATATATCTGTACTAGCTGGAATCCTCACTTATATTCAGGATTTTGAAGTTTCTGTAAAGTACTGTTTTTTTTTTTTTAATCCGCTTAACTTCTAATGTCTCAGTTCTAATGAAAACAAAAAATTGTAAATGCTTAAGCCACAGACTTTGCTAAATTAGGAAAAGTCTTTATTTATCTATCTATATACACATGCACACATAAACAGAGCCATCCATGTAATCCTTTTCTTTGTATATATACATATACCTATGTATATATGGATATGCAAACACATATTACCCACATTTGGTGCCATATGAAATTATATGTTCCCCCTCTTTGTCTCTTTCACCCCCTCATTTAGAAATGAAACCTCAATAATGCAGGGTCTTTAAGTGAATGATTGACTTCATTTTCACTTATGTTATTCAGGTTGGGGGCTTTTAGCAGATACTGTTAGCCAAAGCAAAATATAGATGAATTGGAATAGCTTTATAATTAAATAAATTGCAATGCATATAGTATATACAATAAGTCATGCTTTTCAATCTGTGGTGCCCTTTCAATTCTCTGCATGGTATTCCTGTCTAAAAGGCACTAATAGAGACATTCTGATCTTGAAAAGAAAAATGAGGAAAATCAACATCTAAAACTCAGAAAAGTCCTGGGTAGTAAAAGGTCTTTGTTCTGTGGAGTGTTCCCCACAGAGGAACAGAATTTTCTTTTAGCTTTTACATTTGACTCCCAGGCTCTGAAATATAATAATCAAAGCTCTTTGCTACCTTATGTTGAATCTCCTATACATGAAATCTTTTTATTTAGCAAGAAATGGAATTCTTGCTCCCAAATAATTTGATGAAAGCTTGAGCATTTGCCAGTTAAAAATATCTTTTTTATTATGATGTTATAAGAAGCTCCTAGTAGGCCACTGGGATAATTAGAGAAGACTAGAGTGTATTTAATGAGCTTTCTGGGGTGCATTTCAGAATGTCTTCTATGTTTTCATGTGTTCCTGATAATTTTATCTTTCTTTCTTTAGCTGTTAAGGTTTTCTGGTGTTGGAATGTTTAAATTAGAGATTCAAGACAATACTGAAACCTAGAAAAGTCTGACTTTTTCAGACATTTTTGTAAGGATATGTGAGCCTTCATCCTATTTCAGCTGTTTCAGGTCTTATATTCTTCCTCATGGGCAGATTAGTATATAACAATCAATAGCTCATCTCCACTGAAGAAATGCTTTGCCTTTTCAGGGAATGAACAAACCATTGCCTGGTGGTTAAATGAAAAGAAGAAACGTAAGTAAAATCTTTGGAAATTTCTCTGCACTTATTATCATGCACCTTGATGGTGTACCCTAGCTTCTGTGAGCACCGTTGTTCGGTTGCTCAGTCATGGNATTTTCTGGAGTTATGTACTTTACGGCATTCTGGAGCGTAATAGTGTTAGGTGGTTCTTCTTCCTTTTCTCCTGCCAAGATCAGAGCATTGAAGTCAGTGAAGAATTCTGCATCTTCACTCTGCTATCAGTTCTGAATCTGCCCATAATTAACAGTGTGAACCTGGGCAGCTAAGGCTTAACCTAAGTTTCAGCCTCAGTAATCCTGTGTTAGTACAACAAAAAAACAAATAACCAAAATCTTAGCTTTATTAAAAGAAGGGCTTAGACATTTTTTGATCACTTCAATTAAGCAGTTAGAACAAAGGTTGACTTGAAATGAGATCTCAATATGGGTTAAAGGTTGATATTTGAATATATATCTTAAAAGCACAGTATCGAAGCACTTTAAAAATGCATTATTATTATATATTGTTTATTTATTTACTATTTCCTACTTATTCCTTTTTTCTTTAGAGCCTATATCTTATTTTGTAAAATATATGAAAAAGTTTATTAAGAAGATGTGTTAAAATTGAAGACATAGACCAAATATGGTTAGATGTATTCTTTGTATAGATTTTTTTCAAGTATTTTCACTCACTCTTTCAAGAAATTGCTCTAATAATGCCGTGTCCTTCTATATTTTTATAACTTAAAGAGGTAGAGAGTGAGATCAGCCTGATAAGTAAGACAGAAATCATTTACGTGGAACCAAAAGTGGTTTAGAGCCATAGCCTCTTCCAATTTATTTAGCTATGTAACTTTAGACAGTCTGTCCATTACCTAATTTATTTTTTTCTCCATTGTTAATGAGCTTTAAAAGCCTACCTTAAGAATCCTTCATGACAAGACTTGAGATAACTTGTGTGAAAATAGCCAGTTCATGGAACAAAACAAAAGCAATACTTGTTAGAATTGCTTATTAAAATACTAAAATGTTTCTATTTTCAACCACTGTTTAAATTTTCATTATTGATGTTTAAAATAATATTACTTGAAGGCTGATATATTATATATATATATGCTTTAAAAAGCCTGATATGGAAATGTGATATAGAACTAAAAGAAAATCTGCTTTTAACATGGCTATACACTAACAAATTTGTAAAATGTAGTCACCTGAATCTGTCTTCTCCATCCTAGCATTTACTTGCTCAGAGTTCCTCACTTTCAAGTAGCTTTCAGTCAATAATGTGCTGCTGCTGGTAAGTCACTTCAGTCATGTCTGACTCTATGTGACC
This sequence comes from Neotragus pygmaeus, assembly GCA_006410875.1. Taxonomy (NCBI): domain Eukaryota; kingdom Metazoa; phylum Chordata; class Mammalia; order Artiodactyla; family Bovidae; genus Neotragus; species Neotragus pygmaeus. Next base: position 10,493 of record SJYV01010711.1, on the reverse strand, counting down.
CCATAGATGCAGCCCACCAAGCTCCCGTGTCCCTGGGATTCTTCAGGCAAGAACACTGGAGTGGGTTGCCATTTCCTTCTCCAGTGCATGAAAGTGAAAAGTGAAAGTGAAGTCACTCAATTGTGTCCGACTCTTAGTGACCCATGGACTGCAGCCTACTAGGCTCCTCCATCCATGGGGTTTTCCAGGCAAGAGTACTGGAGTGGGGTGCCATTGCCTTCTCTGTATAATGTGCTAGTATATGTTAAAAAAACTGACTCTATGGAAAACAACAAGAAAACTGTAACAATGAAATATAATAGGTTTTGATTGGTACCGTGTACCTATCTCCACTGTGTAAGTACTTGACACTGTTGAATGTGAAGCTGGAAACAGATGCATACCCAAGACTTCACTGTAGGCTCCAGCCCCCTGCTTTCAGGTCTAATCATCTATGATTCATTCAAACAGTCTCATGGTACTTTCATTATCTCTATTGCTGCTATGAATTATCAGAGAATTCCAGACTTTGCATACTTTCCCTGATGTCAGCTGACAACTCCCCCAAATCATAGTGGAACATATGTTTCATCTCAGAAGCTAATGATGATTTATTGGTGATAGGTACTTGTGATCCAGTGTTAAGAGTGGTTCTGAGGATACATCCGAGCTCAGTAAGAAAGAGGACTGTGGTTACTTTGTGCTGTTTGTCATGACCATGAGAGGAGAGCCTCTTGATCATTAACTGAAGCCTTGAATAAACAAACCTGTCATTATGGAATGACTTGAAGATCTGTCCACCCCTCTTAAGGGGCACAAACATCTCACCTGGTGGGGACTTCTGGAGACAATACTCCTACTACTCCTACTTTATTTTGAAACAAACACTGGAAACATTTGGAAATTTTAGGCTAAATGGAAGGAAAGCATAACCACAGAAGACAGCGCACCAGCCTCAGGTTTGTCCGTGAGGTCTATGGAATTTCACGTAGCCTGTTTTCTTCTTCAGTCATAGCAGTAGACCTTGTGTTTGGGGGGAGATGTAAATAAAAACCAAGTTTCCTCCCAAGTCAGAAAACCTCTTCACAATGCTATTATTGATTAAGCATCAAACCACAAGCAGTTCATTAAAGAGAGTGCAAGGATAGAAGAAATGAAATTTCACTCTTTTGTGTAGGCAAGCCAATACAGCCCATAACATACCTGTTCTCAAGATAAACATCTAATCCTCCAGGGAGAGGACATGACAGCCTGTGGTCCAGAATTCAAGTGAATCCCGCTGGATCATCGAAAAAGCAAGAGAGTTCCAGGAAAATCTCTGTTTCTGCTTTCCTGACCATGCCAAAGGCTTTGACTGTGTGGGTCACAATAAACTGGAAAATTCTGAAAGAGATAGGAATGCCAGACCACCTGTCCTGCCTTTTGAGAAACCTGTATGCAGGTCAGGAAGCAACAGTTAGAACTGGACATGGAAAAACAGACTGGTTCCAAAATAGAAAAAGGAGTACATCAAGGCTGTATATTGTCACCCTGCTTATTTAACTTCTATGCAGAGTACATCATGAGAAATGATGGGCTGGAGGAAGCACAAGCTGGAATCAAGATGGCTGGGAGAAATATCAATAAGCTCAGATATGCAGATGACACCACCCTTATGCAGAAAGTGAAGGGGAACTAAAGAGCCTCTTGATGAAAGTGAAAGAGGAGAGTGAAGAAGTTGGCTTAAAGCTCAACATTCAGAAAACAAAGATCATGGCATCTGGTCCCATTAGTTCAGTTCAGTTCAGTTCAGTTGCTCAGTCGTGTCCGACTCTTTGTGACCCCATGAATCGCAGCATGCCAGACCTCCCTGTCCATCACCAACTCGCGGAATTCACTCAGACTCACGTCCATCGAGTCAGTGATGCCATCCAGTCATCTCATCCTCTGTCATCCCCTTCTCCTCCTGCCCCTAATCCCTCCCAGCATCAAAGTCTTTTCCAATGAATCACACTTCACATGAGGTGGCCAAAGTACTGGAGTTTTAGCTTCAGCATCATTCCTTCCAAAGAAATCCCAGGGCTGATCTCCTTCAGAATGGACTGGTTGCATCTCCTTGCAGTCCAAGAGATTCTCAAGAGTGTTCTCCCAACACCACAGATCAAAAGCATCAATTCTTCGGCGCTCAGCCTTCTTCACAGTCCAACTCTCACATCCATACATGACTACTGGAAAAACCATAGCCTTGACTAGACGGACCTTAGACAGCAAAGTAATCACGTCATGGCAAATAGATGGGGACACAGTGGAAACAGTGTCTGTCTTTGTGTTTTTGGGCTCCAAAATCACTGCAGATGGTGATTGCAGCCATGAAATTAAAAGATGCTTACTCCTTGGAAGGAAAGTTATGACCAACCTAGACAGCATATTAAAAATAGAAACATTGCTTTATCAACAAAGGTCCGTCTAAGTCAAGGCTATGGTTTTTCCTGAAGTCTTGTATGGATGTGAGAGTTGGACTATAAAGAAATCTGAGCACAGAAGAATTAATGCTTTTGAACTGGGGTGTTGGAGAAGACTCTTGAGAGTCCCCTGAACTGCAAGGAGATCCAACCAGTCCATTCTAAAGGAGATTAGTCCTGGGTGTTCTTTGGAAGGACTGATGTTGAGGCTGAAACTCCAACACTTTGGCCACCTGATGTGAACAGCTGACTCATTTGAAAAGACCTTGATGCTGGGAAAGATTGAGGGCAGGAGGAGAAGGGGACAACAGAGGTTGAGATGGTTGGATGGCATCACCAACTCAACGGACATGAGTTTCTGTAAACTCCAGATGTTAGAGATGGACAGAGAGGCCTGGCATACTGTGGTTCATGGGGTCACAAAGAGTCAGACATGACTGAGTGACTGAACTGAACTGAACTGAATTCACTTGGGAACACTTGGGAATGGGATGAACATCTGTGTTAGATAATTGACTTTATCCAAAGGAAACATTAACTTCTCCAATCTTTATGACAGGAAGTAGTTTTGCAACTGGGAGCAGGGAGACTTCTGAAGTTAGGCTCCTAACTCTTTCCAGAAACTGGGAAACAGGAGTGCTATCTCTGTTAATGATAACACTTCCATGTGATGGCTCCTAGATTTTGAGAAAGACAGTTCTGAGCATGAATCAGGAAAGAAGCCTAATTAGCCAAAACTTTTTGAAAAGTTTTGCATGCTGTTCAAAGAGACAGAGAAAGGACTTACAATTACACATTTTCTAAAATAAATGCTATGAGAAAAGAAAGGAAGTAAAGTCTTCCCTTATTTTCAACAGTTAGAATTCAGCCTCCAGTATTTTTTAATTAAATTTTTATTTTATACTGAGATAAAGAATATGCTTGCAATACAGGAGACCTGGGTTCAATCCCTAGGTTGCAAAGATCTCTTGGAGAAGGGAATGGCAACCCACTCTAGTATTCTTGCCTGGAGAATTCCATGGACAGAGAAGTCTGTTGGGCTAGAGTCCATGGGTCTCAAAGAGCTGGATATCACTGAGCTACTAACATTGTCACTTTCATAGCTGATTTACAATGTTGTATATTTTTCAAGTATACAACAAAGTTGTTCAGTTACATATATACATATGCTCATTTGTTTTTTGAAAAGACTCTGATGCTGGGAGGAATTGGGGGCAGGAGGAGAAGGGGACGACAGAGGATGAGATGGCTGGATGGCATCACTGACTCGATGGATGTGAGTCTGAGTGAACTCTGGGAGATGATGATGGATAGGGAGGCCTGGCGTGCTGCAATTCATGGGGTCGCAAAGAGTCGGACACGACTGAGCGACTGAACTGAACTATGCTCATTTGTTTTTTTGAGATACTTTTCCCATGTTGGCCATTATAGAACATTGAATAGAATTCCCTGTGCTATACGCTAGGGCCTTACTGTTTTGCCCTTGTGGTCTCATGGACATTATATATCTTAAGTGTATTCAGACACATGAGTAACTTTATCTTAAATAAAAGTGTGAGATTATGAAGGACAAAAATCTTGTTCAAATTACCCACCATAGGTTAGATTTTCAGGAACAGATTCTGAGATTTGCATGCAAGGATTTTATTGGGGAAACACTGCTGGGAATAGCATCTCTGAGAAGTGAGAGAAGCAGAACTGAAAGGTGAATTCTGATGTTTCCGGGAGCAGAGGGAACCAGTGCCTCAGTCCTGCACGAGGGCCTAGGTGGTTCACCATAGTGCCCACTCTATGGCCTTATACACTCTTTAACTGAGTAAATACTTATTCATCACTCTGATAAGCACCAGATATTTCTTTTTGGAAGAAGCAAGAAAAAAAAAATAGTTCTAAAAGATTATAATAGTGATTTTTCCAAATAGAGAGGGAAAAAAATATATACAACTTAATTAAATTATTCCAATCTCATTTGTCAACAAAGTGGGATTTTTATTTGTTTGTTTGTTTATTAGTTTACACCTGTTTTCATTTTCTATCATCATTTGATATTCAGGAATTTTGGACTGTATGTTTCCCCTGTTCCATCCTATTCTAGGTTTGTGTTTTCAGGCACTTAGCACAGATTTGCACTTATTTTTTCAGAAACTCTAGCCATCTCTGTTTACTTTCTTGCACAGGCCTATTTACATTGGGAAACTTTTAAATTAATGACACAGTAAAGACTATAAATTGACAACATCAGTGATGAGGAGGATGGTGATAAACGTGGAGGATTTACTAAGGCCCAAGTATTGGACTAAGTTTATGCACATTGTCTCATGACAATCCTATAAAGTACCTATAATGACCGTTTTATAAATAAACTGAGATCTAAAAATAAAACAATATAATAAAGCTGGTAAATAGCAGAATAGACTTTGAATAAAGGTGGTTGATGCAAATATCCAAAATCTGCTGGCTTCATTTGTATATTATATCTTTACTTCTGAACCCACTTCACCACCACAATCCTCACCCACCTCCAGCACCTTCACTTCCCCACCCCTTAGCATCTTCTTATACTCCTACACTGTTAACTATCAGACTAAAAGCATACAAACACAAAACCATTCAGGTATGATTCCTATCAAATCCCCTACAATTTTACAGTGGAAGTGACAAACAGATTCAAGGGATAAGATCTGATAGACAGAGTGCCTGAATAACTATGAACAGAGGTTCGTGACACTGTAGTGATGTCATATAGAGGCAGCGATCAAGACCATCTCCAAGATAGAAAAAAAAAAAATGCAAAAAGGCAAAATGGTTGTCTAAGGAGGCCTTACAGATAGCTGAGAAAAGAAGAGAAGCTAAAGACAAAGGAGAAAAGGAAAGATATGAGCATCTGAATGGAGAGTTCTAAAGAAGAGCAAAGAGAGATAAGAAAGTTTCCTCAGTGATCAAAGCAAAAAAAAAAAAAAAAAAAAAGGAAAAAAAAGGG
>SJYV01010706.1:0-16946 GCA_006410875.1 Neotragus pygmaeus | reverse complement strand
AAGTAATGTCTCTGCTTTTTAATATGCTATCTAGGTTGGTCATAGCTTTTCTTCCAAGGAGCAAGTGTCATTTAATTTCATGGCTGCAGTCACCGTCTGCAGTGATTTTGGAGACCAAGAAAATAAAGTCTGTCACTGTTTCCATTGTTTCCTTATCTATTTGCCATGAACTGATGGGACCGGATGCCATGATCTTAGTTTTTTGAATGTTGAGTTTTAAACCAGCTTTTTCCACTCTCCTCTTTCACTTTCATTTAGAGGCTCTTTTGTTCCTCTTTGCTTTCTGNTGTTTCCATTGTTTCCTTATCTATTTGCCATGAACTGATGGGACCGGATGCCATGATCTTAGTTTTTTGAATGTTGAGTTTTAAACCAGCTTTTTCCACTCTCCTCTTTCACTTTCATTTAGAGGCTCTTTTGTTCCTCTTTGCTTTCTGCCATAAGGGTGGTGTCATCTGCTTATCTGAGGTTCTTGATATTTCTCCCGGCAATCTTGATTCCAGCTTGTGCTTCATCCAGCCCAGCATTTCTCATGATGTACTCTGCGTATAAGTTAAATAAATACACAGGGTGACAGTATAGAGCCTTAATGTATTCCTTACCCAATTTAGAACTAGTCTGTTTTTCCATGTCCTGTTCTAACTCTTGCTTCTTGACCTGCGTACAGATTTCTCAGGAGGCAGGTTAAGGTGATCTGGTATTCCCATCTCTTTAAGAATTTTCCACAGCTAGTTGTGATCCACAGACTCAAAGGCTTTAGCATAGGGAGGGAGAGTTAATGCCTATATATATCTTTAATAAAATTAAGAAACCGCTCAGTAGTGAAGGTAACACTTTGGCCGAGCCTTGGAGGATTAATTGATAAGGAGAAGAGAAAGTATTGCGGGCACTGAGGTGAGAGCAGTAGGTGTACGAGCACAGGGTGGCAGGCGGGGGTGAGCCACACGCAGTCCAGTGTGGGAGGCAGGGCTGCAGGGCCAGCTTTCAGTGCCTCGCAGTCCTCATGACTTCACTGTCCCAAGACACAACCCCACCTGTGCGTACCAGTGCTGAGCTCCTTGAAGGCAGAGTTCCATGCGCTTCAAATCTGTGTCCCCAGCCCAGTGCTGGGCATGGCAGGGACACAGGAAATGTTTGTGAATGGAGGAGATGCCGAGTCACTGCATGCTTGGCTTCTCTCCCTGGCCCAGTTTGTGCGGTTCCGGAGCAGCAGCATCCTCTCTCAGGAGGTGGGTCACGTTCTGCAAGGCGCAGCTTCGACCGACCTCTCTACCCTCCCTGGCTCCACACTCCAGGCTCTGCATGGCTTCTTCCTGCAGGTGAGTAGGGAGGGGATGCCTTTTAGCCACTGGGAGGCCACACCCTGTATACCATCTTCTCTTGGAGTGGGGTGGGAAGGGGGAGCTCTAACCACAACAGCCAATGGGAGGTCAGGAGTGCAGGGGGTGGAGGGCAGAGAGGGCCTGTGTGAAGTGGGCACTGAGAAAGCCTGTCTTTCCTACCCTCTTTTTTCTCCAGGTCCAGAGCATGGGTCTCCTGACTGACCACAGCATGGCCCAGACCCTGCAGGCCTCCTTGGAGAGTCTTTCCCCCAGGGCCTCCCTGGCCCAGCCACCCCTACAGGACATGCTGTATCCTTTCTCTCATCTTGGAGCTTTGGCCTGTACATGGTCACCCAGGCTACGGGAGGCCATGGCATCATGCTTCCGAGTAGAGAGATACCCTGTCTACTGTCCTGTCCTCTTAAGGCAAGCAGGGGTCAGTGAGAATAACTAACAGTGGGAGCAGTGACAATGACTTGTTCTGTTTGTTAAGTTCCTACCAAGGACCAGTCATGTTACATACACTGTATCGAATTCTCACAATAGCTAGGGGTGTTAATACAGTAGTAACTTAGATCAGAGAGGTTGAATGACATGCCCAGATCCATACTGATAGCATCAGGATTTGACCCCAGATTTACCATCTCCAAAGTCATATCACCAAATTCAGAGGGAGTGACCCCTTCCCCAGGAGCTTTGGAGAAAGTTGCCCAAGCCCAGTTGGCACAGATGCTGCCCTGAGTGTAACATGGGGGAGGGTGCTGGGTGACTGGCAGGTCCCTGAGAAAGCCAGGGGCTGTGGCAGTGGTCACCTGCCCTCTGAGGGGTTGCTCCAGAGATACTTGGTCTGGAGGTACACGTGCTGGGGTAGGGGTGGGAGTGCCTCTTCACGGACTCTCCTTCCCCTTTCTATGGAACAGTTCCCTCCTTGATGTATAGTGACTACTGAGCTCAGGTATTCAGGTCCCAAATTTAGAGTCCATCCCATTATTCTCAGGAGCACCTCTGCTCTTGTCTATTTTTGCCCTTTTGGGCCCGAGAAGCATGGTTCTCCCATGGTTGGCCCCACCTCCTTGCTGTTCTCCTCTCATGGTTGTTGCCAGCTTCCTGGGAGGGGTGTCTGTATCCCTGTCCCACATCAGAGACTGACCCTCCGGCCGGATGCCTAGAAGCAGAGAGAACTGAGACCCGGAGAAGACAAAGTCAGGGCACAGTAGTTTGGGGGAAATGTATGACAACTGGAGCCGTTCATCTGGGGCCATTTACTCCATCATTGGAACAGAATCAGGAAATAAAGTGAAACACTCAGATGCCTGTGTGGGCTCTCCAAAAATATGTCACTTTGCACTTACCTGGGCTCCCTCCAGCTGGTTCCTCAGCCAGGATGTGTTGCCTCCTCAGGGAGAGAGGGGGCAGACTTGTTCTTGTTACACCGGCTGGTTGCCTCAGTTGAAGACATCAGTCAGGCCATCTTTGGGGCAGGAGAGGCAGAGAGGGGCCACATGTTTGGTGCTGCTGTGATCCAGGTGCTCTGGGATCAGTTCATCTGCTGCTTTACCTCAAGTCAAAGTGGAGAGAGGTAAAATTTCCAGGCAAGGAAAGTGAGCAGGTCAGAACTTTCTCAGCCTTCCTAACTAAAGAAGGCTGTTTGGCTCCTCTCCTTCCTGGCTGAAGCAAGTCCCCTGTGTGCCTTTCACTCCTGGCTCTCCTTGGAGTGTGTATTTGTGCACCCATGTGTGCAGTTCTCCCAGTGTCTGCTCTCCACAACTTCCCACTCCTGTTCTGCGCTCAGCTCACCCAGAGTGTCAGCTCCCTTATGACTGTCTGCCAGGGCTCTCATGGAAACTCAGCCACTGTTCATTGGTGCCAAATAGTAATAGAAACTCGGAGACAGAGTTTTGGGTGAAGTAGAAAAGAGTAGCTTTTATTGCTTTGCCAGGCAAAAAGGGCCACACTGGGCTAATGCCCTCAAGACTGTGTGATTCACCCTGGAGGTGGGTAGTGAGGAATTTTGTAGTCTTCAAGGGGCGGGGCGTGAGCCATGGACAGTTCTCAGATCGGTTGGGCATCAAAATGAAGTTTGAAGTATCATCAATTTTCTGGTTTCAGCTAGTCAATGGCTTATGGTTCTTGTGGGCAGCAGTTTTCATTTGGTGGGGTGGAGGTGGTGGTCTGCTTCCTATAAAAACAATTTAGAAATGTGTGTCAGACCTTTACATCTCCCAGGGAACTGAGTTCAGTGATTCTGCTATGTGGCAGAATTATAGTCTAAACTGTTACCATTTCCCTAGTCCAACAGCTATTTGTTTCTACATCTTCACCTTTCCCAAACATTAACGATAGAGTCAGCGTTTTACTCCAAAAGACAAGGATACCGGGTTGTACACGGTTTCGGAGCTCTTCTCGGTCTGTATTTATGCTGTACAAAATCATAGACCAGGGAAGAACCCAACGAGCTTGGTTTAGAATTTCGTGGATCGAAGCGGCGAGCAGGGGATGGCCCACCTCTGCATTGCACATTACTTAGAAAAAGGGGTTAGTCATGACCCACTAAACTGATTTTGACAAATGCAGTTTGAAAAACACTCAGCTGACAAAACAGTTTCAGGGAGGGCGCTAGAAAGACCGTCCGGCAGGGATCACGGCGTCAGTGTGCTGATGCGCCCTTTCAGGCTATTTTCTCCAAACCGATCTTAACACGCGACAAGTGCGCGAGCTGACCGGCAAGGTGGGCGGGACCGGAATCCCAAGGACCTCAGGCCGGGCAGATGCCTCCGCCTACTGGGCGGGGCCGGAAGTGAGGTCGAGGAGCGGCCGTCGCGGCCTGCGCTCGTTGGTCAGGAGTGGCACGGTGGGCGGAGGCAGTAATCGGCGGTCCTTGTGCTGATACTAGCCGGCGTTATATGAGAATCCACCGCTCTGCTGGTCGCTAGTAGACCCTCGAGTCTGTTGCTGCCTAACTCCTGCCGCCTGGCCCGGTAGGTAGGGCGAGGGCCATGGGCAAGCAGACCCCTTTGGAGGGCGGGGGAAGGGACCGAGTGCCCAGAACTGGCTGCAGGGGGTGTGGGATTCGCGGACCTCATTGGAAAGACTCCTCTAGGAGCTCTAAAGGCACGGGTGGCATCCTTGGTCTGCAAGCCCGAGTGGCCCGCTCAGAACCCACCACCAGGTCACCTCTCTCATTTCCTGCTTCCCCGCTTCAGTCATTACCGGCCATCTGATATTCCCTGACTCCCAAGTTTCGCCTTAACCAGGGTTTGGTTCCTTTGAGTCTGGAATATGACGGTGGAACGTAGGGCTCTGGGTGAGCTTGAACTATTTTCTCACATTCTCTGGGCTTCAGTTGTCTGATCTGTACGGGACAGAGTTGGTTCTCTGGTTGACCTCTGTGAGAGGTCACTGTCAATAACTGAGCATCTCTTCCCTGGGGCAGGTGTTCCGGGAGAGCAGTGGCCAGCTCTGAGATAGCCTATTCATTAAGACTCTTAGTTTAACTGTGAGTGATCTATAAGTGATTTGGGCAGTCACCTCATTTTTCTGTGCGTTTATCTCCACGTTGGTAAAATTGGGCAGCTGTCTGAATAGATGCTTCCTCTGACTTTAATATCACACTTTGCTGACTCCCTCTTACCCTTCTGTGCTTGTTTTACAACTTTGTTGGTTGTCTCTTAACCCTACTAGAGATAAAAGTGCCATTGTGCAGGGAATGTTGTTCCTGCTGTATTCCTGGCTCTGGAACATGAAAGTTACTCAGTAAATAGTTGGGGAATGTTGCCTAGATAGGAACAGGTGTTGCTTGCGGTGCCTGTGGTTCCTAGGAGAGTAACAGCCGTCTTACCCCAAAACTGCCTTGCCTCCCTTCCCACCCTGCACCCCTTCTTCCTTTCTGATGACAGAAGTCAGGAAAAGCAGGAAAGCCTACAAGTTTCACGTTTTGACTGCCTGGGCCTCCTGGAAGGCCAGGGAGGGGCAACTGAGGGGGAATGATGTTGACCCTCCTTCCTCAGGCACAGTGCCTCACCCAGGTCTCTGTCTCTGCAACAGGGAGATGACCTCCTTATCCTCATTTTGCAGTGAAGAAGATGAAGCTCAGAGAGGCTGAGCAGTTTGGCTTCTGTAGGTCCTGAAGTCAGGCACAGCCAGGGCTCCAGTGCAGGGTTCCAGACCTGTTCTCTGAGCATCCCTGCTGTGCTGACATTTATCTTTCTTCCTTCCATCATCCCATGTCTTCACCGTGTGTCTCTTGGTCCCTGGCCCTGGGCTAGGGACTGGGACTTCAGGGATTCCAAAAGCTGACTTCCCGGTATTTGGAGGCTGTGTCATGTCAGGGGGAGTTGCTTTTCAGTTCACTTTCTGTTTTATATAACACTAAGCTCTGGATCTCACCTTCTTTCCCTGGGTTGCTCTCTTAGCTCCAGAGTCTTGGATATGGACCTTCTTCAGTTCCTGACCTCCCTGTCTGTCCTGCTGTTGTCTGGAACAGGAGTCACAGACACCCTGAGGACCTCCCTGGACCCAAGCCTGGAGATATGTATCCTTTGGAGTTGGAGGTATTTTAGAGGGATCTATAAATGAGGTCTCTCTATACCCACAGTTGCTTGGGGGATTCCAGGGTAGAACAGGACCCACCCCCTTCAACCAGTAGAAATCGAGGAGAAAAAGTAATGTGCTCTAACCAGATCTTGATCAAGTCAGTTCTCTTCTGAGCCTCAGTTTTCCCATACAGATTGAGAAGGCAAGGCATATATTTCAGGACCCTGAGGATTTCACATGTACTTTCTGTGTGAGACCCTGGGCAGAGACCAAATCCTGGCATTTTGGGCTACCTACTAAAAAACCGGGTCTTGAAAGAGTGGAAACTCATAGAGAAGGGTAGGAGGGCACCCCAGGCAGAGTGTACAGTGTGAGGAGAGGAGCAGAGGTTCTGGGAACAGCGAAGGGTTGTGGGAGATGGTGGAAAGACCACAGGGGAGGAAGGGGAGGGCAGAAGCCAGGTGCTGATGGTTGTATTCAGGCTGTTGGGTGTGGAATCCTCTGTGAAATAATGATATGTTGCAGGATTCATATGCTTCTCAGACAGCTTATTCATTCGCTGGGAAGTCCCAGCCCTGCACATATATGCCCCTTGCAGAGACTTGCTGGCCGAGAATGGGCCCTCTGGATCAGGACCACTGGATTGTCCAGGCAGGAGAGTTGGTGCCAGCTCCTTAACTTAATGGTGCTCAGACAAGAAGATGTTTGAGGTGAAGCGGAGGGAGCAGCTCTTGGCACTGAAAAACCTAGCACAGCTGAACGATGTCCACCAGCAGTACAAGATCCTGGATGTCATGCTCAAGGGGCTCTTTAAGGTGCACGCAGGCAGGGGGCAGCTCATGGCAGGCCTGGTCTTTAATCTGGGCACTGATGGATGAGTAGGAGTTCCCCACGGGGATGGTGTTCAGTGAAGGGGAAGCGAACCCACAGAAGATTTGAAGTAGGGCCTCAGTAAGCAGGGCTGGGGCTGGTCTGGGAAGACCATGGCAAAGCCACTCAGCCCCGGGCGGGCTTCCCTTAGGTGCTGGAGGACTCCCGGACAGTGCTCACTGCGGCAGGCGTGCTCCCAGACGGGCCCCTCCCCCAGGACGAGAGACTGAAGGATGGTATGGGCTTACCCCCTGCGACCTTGATCTTCTCCAGCTGCTGCTTCCCTCTTGCTCTTGTCACTCTTCTTTTCCTCTCTGGGGATGCCCTCTTGCAGCACCTTCACGGAGTCTCTTGGGTGGTTGGGCACTCAGTGTAAAATTCTCTGAGTGTTTCCAGGCTCGTTTCAGAGCCAGGTTCTGTATCCCTGACACACATACATTATGTCGTGCTTGGGGGAGGGAAATCGGGGAGGAGCCTGTGCCCACTTCCAGTCCCGCAATCCTTGCCTTCACCACCCTGACCCTTCTGGTGGAGATGGCAAGGGTTGTTCCCATTTATAGAAGGAAAAAAAACAAGTCTATTGAAGTGACTGGTCCATGGGAGCAGTTACCAGCACTCTTTACTGCTGTTCTAAAAGCCTTGACCTCCTTAAATCCTTTTTGAGACAAGGTGGGACCAACATAAATAAAAGAATATTCTATATCGCTTCATCTCCTCTTCTAGGAATTTCTCTCCAGTGGTAATTTCTCCCCATTAACTGGTTACATTCTAACAATAAAGTATGTTAGGTCACACTGTCTGAGACAGGACAGAAGTAGCCTTTACATATTGAATGCTGGGCAGATACTATCTCTAATCTCCACTGTAACTGAGGAAGGCACCATCAACTCCAGTTTCCAAGGGAAAGAGGACAGGTGGTTTGCCTGGCTCTTACCTATAAACCTAGCGAATTCCTGAGTTCTTTGTGATTCAGGATTGTTCTGAAGCCCAGAGGTCCCTGCCCCACTTGTCTCAGACCCAGCCTGGCATATCTTTGGAGGAGTCCCTTTATCTCTTTGTGTAGTCTGGCCAGTGCTGGTAAGGACGTGGGCCTTATCTATGGGGGTCACTCAAACAGGCCTGCCCCCCACAACCAGGGCCGGGCATATAGTTAGTATTCTTCACACTAGCCTGCGTCAGGGGAACCTGCCACTGTAATGGACACTAAACTCAAACTGATCTGTTGGCTAAAAGATATTGGTGGAAAAACTGACCAAAATTAAGGTCTAGGGATTAGTTAATAGTATTGTATTGATGTTAGTTTCCTGTCTTAGATGGTTTGTGCAATGGTTATATAAGGATGATAATATTAGAGGAAGCTGAGTGAAGGAATTTTGTGGTGTATTATGTAAGTCTCAAATTATTTCAAAATAAGAATTTAAGCACTTAAAATTGAACATATACTAAAAAGAAAACAAGTCCTGATGTGTTCACTGGCCATCCTAACAGAACTGACCCCTCACAGACACTAGTTAACACCAGGGCCCAGCTCTGGACATTATGGTACCGAGTTGGGGAGGTTAGGAGCAAAGCCGCATGGGATGCAAATGCCTCCATCTGTGCAATGGCACCCCTCTCTGGTCTCCACGGTAAACGAATGTTCTGAGCTGCGAGGTATGGGGGAAGAAGCATGTCCTTTGGAGTCAGACAGATCTGGGTTTGCAGCCCAGGTTTGCTGCTCACTAGCTGTCAGCTTCAGTTTCCCATGTGTGACATGGGAATTACAGCCACATGTCCCCCTGAAGGTGATTTTGATGATTCGGTGACATGAATCCCTCAGTACTCACTGCACATGTGGTCGGCAGCCTGTGTGCAGCAGGCACTGTTCCCTTCTCTGGTTAGTGCTTGTTGCTGTCCTCTGGAGGGTGTGTAGAGCTGGCCAGGAGGCTACAGAGGGCCATCTCCGCCAGCCACTCAAAAGAGTCCTCTTGCCAGCTTTCTCCCAAGTGGTAGAGAACACGGCCTTCTTCGGCGACGTGGTGCTGCGCTTCCCAAGGATTGTGCACCACTACTTTGACCACAACTCCAACTGGAACCTCCTCATCCGCTGGGGCATCAGCTTCTGCAACCAGTCGGGCATCTTTGACCAGGGCCCCCATTCACCCATCCTCGGCCTGGTAAGGACTCTGGTGGAGGAGGTCCGGGAGCCCTCTATGTGGTTGCACTATGAGCCTGCTTCAGTGGGGCTTTAATGTCAACCCTTGGTTGCATTTTCTGTGATAAGCGTCGGGCCACTTTGAGGTCCCATTTCAAGGGCTTCTGTGTTGACCTTGGTGCCTGGGGGTCATCACCTGGCCCACATCCGTCCCAGCCTCAGAGGGAATGGCCTGCGGGTGAGCAATATGCGAGAGAAGGCAGAGGATGACTAGCTTTTCCTCATCCGCAGATGGCCCAGGAGCTGGGGATCAGCGAGAAACACTCTGACTTCCAGAACCCATTTAAAGTAGACCGCACAGAGGTGAGCTGCTGGTGCCTGTGGCCCTGTCTGCACTGCGTCTGCCGGGCCCTGGGAGGCCAGGGCCAGCAGGAGCTGCAGCACCTAGAGTGGAGTGTGAGGGCTTTGGACTTGGAGCTGGAAGTGCCTGGGTCTGGGTCTGGGTCTAACCTACCTCTCACTCACTGGTACCTTTGGGCAAGCTGCTGGCCCTGTCTTAGTCTCAGCTTCCTCTCTGTCCATGCGGGGTGAACTTCAGCTATGAGGGGCAGTCAGGGGCTATGAAGACGTCCATCCCAAGGCACAGTAGGCACTGTTCATGTCAGGTGAATGGTAGGGAAGCCATGGGAGGTCAGGCCCTGCTTCTCTGCCCTTGCGCCTCTGAGCACCCAGGCAGCTTTCTGTCCCACATTTCTGCACATGTTCTCATCCTAGAGCTGAAGTGGGCTCTGAGGGCTGGAGGCTGCAGGGGGAGCAGGACAGACAGCAAAGGGGAAGGTGGGGTCAGAGTGGCTGGGCAGGAAGGGCTGGAGGACTGGCCTCCACAAAAGACAAGTTCTCCCCATGTGTTGGGGTTGGGGGGTACCGCTGAAGGTCTAGGATTTTGCTGCTATTTCACGGATGCTGACAGGTCAGAGACATCAGAGTTCATTACAGCGAAAGCAGTTGCTGTTAACCTGGTCATGCGGGTTTGCCTTATTTCCCAAGTCTTGGTTGGTGGAGAGAGGTGAAGCAGAGGGGTCCAGACAGATGCCAGTGGGTTTGTAGCAAGTTGAGAAACACCAAGCTTGGGAAAGCCACCACCTTTGTAGTGAACAGAAACAAACATGGTCTTTGTTTGTAGACAGACATTACCTCATCCTTCAAGGTAACTTTTTGTAAGCACGACCTGAGAAATAGCTCAGGTACAGAGGGGTCAGATGTACCCAACAAGAATGCAGGGACGCTCAGGGCCATAGAGAGGACTCCACACACACTCCCACCACCACCACACACACCAGTCCATCCACCAGCCCTGCGTGTCTTGGCTTAACTAACATTTCTACATGAATGCCTTATCCCATATCATAGTCTGATCAGTAGAGACTAGGACCACATTTGTTCAGTTCGTCTCAGGCTGCTGTCAGTAGGACTGTAACTAGCAAGATGAGGCCACGTGCAGTGTTGATCTTAACCATATTCTCCAGGGTCCTGAACTCAACCAGCTCTGATAAGTCCTGGGGGATCAGTAGAACTTATATTAGAGAATTAGGATGTCATCTGAGACCAATCGATTATCTCTTACCACCCACACAAGAGTAGACTGAGCTGCTGATCTTCAGTGTCATTGCTAGTGGCTACCAGGGCCAGTTTGTGTGTGTGTTCAGTTGCTCAGTCATGTCCAGCTC
This sequence comes from Neotragus pygmaeus, assembly GCA_006410875.1. NCBI lineage: Eukaryota > Metazoa > Chordata > Mammalia > Artiodactyla > Bovidae > Neotragus > Neotragus pygmaeus. Next base: position 6,360 of record SJYV01010706.1, on the reverse strand, counting down.
TTTGCGACCCCACAGACGGTAGCATGCCAGGCTCCTCTGAGCATAGGATTTTCCAGGCAGGAATTCTGGAGTGGGTTGCCATTTCCTTCTCCAGGGGATCTTCCCAACTCAGGGATCGAACCTGTATCTCCTGAGTCTCCTGCATTGCAGGCAGATTCTTTACTACTGAGCCATCGGGGAAGCCTCATACTGGGACCAGTAGGTAGACCCAAAGCCATCTTCATCTGCATTGGGGAGGCATTCCGTGGTCCACTGTCTCCCACTTTGTTTGGGTTACCATTGCATTGCTTGAGCTAAACAATGGGGGCAGTGTTATCATGGAGTTGCTCAGTTCCCTCAGTTGTCCTATGTGGTATAACCCAAGGTCGATCAGGGATCAGGACAGGCGGAAGGATTCATACCAAGGTTGGACTGAAGCAAGGTTGTACTGGTCTGTGTGTTTGCGCAGGGTTACTTCGGGAGCTGCCTTTGATGGCAGCAGGCAGAACTAAATAGTTTATCAGTGACCTCGTCTATGTGAATTTTCCTGTCACGTGGCACTGGACAGTTGGTCTGACTCAACTGCAGCTGCCACTTGGCTTGCATGAACCCTAGGATTGTTTGGCCAGGCGGCAGTGCTGGCTGTAAGGGACAAAGAGAATAAATTGTTCCACATGCCTCCTGGGGGCTAAGGCAGTCCCTCCCTAGAATATTGCTGCAGAATCAACATGTCACATCCCAGGACCTATAATTTCACTTTTCTCCAGTTATTCCCTACTTTCACTTAGACTTTTTGTCTGAAAGGGTTAGAAGTGAATAGGACAAGAGCATTTTTTTGCAGAATTTTCACAGACATCTATTTCCCATCTTGGCCCACATGGGCCACTACAAGGGGACTTGGCAAGGATTGTACTTAGCCAAGTGGTCATTATTATTTTTTCCGAGAAGGGGGGCCATGTAGCATGTGAGATCTTTGTTCCCTGACCAGGGATCGAACCCATGACTGCTGCAGTAGCAGTATGGAGTCTTAACCACTGGATTGCCAGGATAATCCCAGGTGGTCATTATTCTGATGATCTTGGGCCATACTGTTCCGTCCAGGGTCTCTAGGTGGTTAAGTCAGAGTTTCCGAATCCTCTGCTGCATGTTAGTCCGTGGTGGTGGGTGTACCGCCATATCTAGTGCAGTGGCATGCATGGGTGGCCGCCGTCAACTGGGCGGTGTTGGCGCGATCGGCACCTTGATTCTGGTCGGTCTCGTCAGGGAATTGGCTCTGGGCATCTAAACGAGTGACCCAGACTGTCCCGTTGTCAACCACAGTTTGTTTCCACAGGTCATGGCCCCCGAGAGGGATGGCCGTGTGTGACCTGCCAGTTTGCAGCCTGCTTATCTGCCAGACCAGATGGCTAGGACGCTGACAACAGTCAGTAAGAATACAGCATGCCTGGTTGCTAGAAATACCATCTAGGCAAGAGTCACGACTTTTAATTCAGGTTGTTGTCTTACTGGACTTTATGACAGTTGGTCTCCCAGCGTCATCCCTGGGGCTGGATGGCTGCCGCCGCCCATAGAAACACACCCCCAGGTTGGTGATTTGCTGGGAGGACTGAGTCCTGTGAGTCACTGGTTAATACTCCTGTGTGTTGTTGTCCTCAAGGCTCTGATTTATTACAGTGCACGGATCCACAAGAAAATCAGCAGTAGAGGGTAAAAGGCTCCTGGGGTGAAGTCTAAGGGAACCTGGACACAAGCTTCGACGTGTCTCTCCCAGTGGAGTCACACGGGGCACACTTTATTCCCCCAGCAACACGTTATGAAAATGTGTGGGAAGTCATCTATTAGGAGAGCCCGTTAAAGATGCAGCGCACAGAGTTTTTACCAGAGACCGGTCACGTAGGCACCCTCTGCCTAACACATACCAAAACTCCACACTCCAGAAGGGAAGCACCTGTTTGTGACATAAACCGCACTTTGTATGGTTTAGGCGCAGGCGCCACTCTTATCAGTCAGGGTAATGGAAATCCCTCCCAGAATCCTGGTTCCCAGACACCAGCCAAGGGCCAAGTTCCGAGATGCCAACCAAGGGCTGGCCTTCGACGCAGGCCCTCCAAAGGAGAGCAGCCAGGCCAGCTTGGTTAAGAGCACCATTAGCACTTCATTCAGATGAACAAATCCGTGGAGTTCCTGAGTAGAGGAACCTTTGACTCGAGGTCCCTGTTTAACTAGTGGCTTTGCTTCAGGTGACGGAGTGGGCGATAGGGTTTTTCACACTAGCATAGCTGCCTCCCCTTCATGTGAAACCAAGATGACACACCGTGCACGGTGGCTTGCTGCCACCACAGCCCTGATAAACAGCCTGGACAAGAGCAGCAGGGCTGATTGTTGGTGTACCAGCAGGGACACACAGGCAGGCTCCAGGTCTGACAGGTTGCCCTTCCCAGCGCGGGCTCTCATGGAGATGTCTTCCTGCTGTGATGCTGGCTCTCCTTGCCCTGCAGATCATGAAATAAATGCCTCTCCCACAGGAGGTAGACCTCAGAGAGAACAGGCTCCAGAGAGGTGTAATTTAGTGTCATTGTAATATGCTCTGCTTGGATATAGCCATACAGAAGCAGCACACTTCCCTACTCATCAGTTGGGGCCAGTCCCAAGATTTTACTCACTTTTCAGTATCCAGTGTAGACCCCTCCCCCAGCAAGGTTCTGAGATGTCCTTTTTTTTTTTTTAAAGGCCACCTGTGCTCTATTGCGCAGCACTGGCCCCTCACAGAACCTGCATTGTAGGGCTCCTGGGAGGCCAGCCCCTGCCCCCACCCCAAATACCCGAGTCCTGCCTGGCTCCCAGCCCGGTGCAGGGTGGATGGGCTGGGGGACCAGAATTCCTGTCCACGAAGTCCATGCTGGGCTCAATTCTGGCCCCCTGGGCCCCTGGGGGCTGGACAGGGTGGGCGAGGTGAGATGGGAGAGCCCCATCAAGTTCTCTGGGGCCCAGGGCCTATCCTGGTAGTTTCTTTGAGGTATCCACTTGGCGAGGCCAGCAACAGCCCAGGTTTACTCGGCTCCCCCCATGCACTGCCTTCATACCAGTGGGTGTTGTGGGAGGGCCCCTAGTTATGATACTAGAGCCAGCTTGTATCAGGCTTTGGGCTGGCCTCTGTCCCCGTCCAAAGGGAGCTGGCCCTCTCCCTGCTGTTGAGATGCTTATAGACTGCTGGGGAAGGTAGCAGAGGAGCACAGTCCCAGTCGAGCGTGATCATTGGTTCCAGTGGAAGAGGGAAGCGTCACGAGCCGTGGGACCCATGAGAGGAAACCTGTGGAAGCAGGTGGCCAAGGCTCTGGGACAAGTAAAGAGTTGCCGGGTGGACCATCTCAGGGAAGACCTTCCAGGGAGAGGGACTGGCTTGCATGAAGGCTCAGAGGCAGAGCGCATGCCTTCATTCAACGTTTAGTGAGCACCTGCTGAATCCCAGCCACCAGAGAAGCTCTCTGGCCCTGGCCACCTGGGAAAGCCCTTCTGGTTGGAGAAGACAGATCGGCAATAAAAAATACATGGTAGATGGTGACAAGAGGGATGGAGGGAAAGGTAGAGGCACGTGGTTAAGGAATTCCAGGGATAAGGTGAGGATATCATTTCTATTTCATGTGACTTGGACACAGGAGGTTCTAACTGCAAAGACCTGAAAGCAGCAAGCGAGCCAGCCCTGTCTCTGGGGGAAGAACTTTGCAGACTGGGAGGACAGCGAGTGCAAAGGCCCTGAGTTGGAAGCGTATTTGGAAGGGCAGGAGCATGGGAAGGGGAAGTCAGAGTCATAGGCCAGATCATAAGATCCTTGCAGGTCTTCTCCAGGGCTTTGGCATTTACTCCAGGACACAGAGGAGCAGGGCGAGGGGCTCTGACTTAGCCCTTTTAGGGGTCAGCCTGGTAGCCGCGTGGCAAATACTGTGAGGACCAGGGTGGAGACAGATCCTGGTGAGGAGATCAGGATGTGCTGTGCCTGTCCGTTTGGAGTTAACAATCCATTGTAGTTAACAGCTGGTCCATTTGGAGTTAACAGTGGCTTGAACCAGGGTGACAACAGTGGGGCTGTTGGGAATGGTGAGATTTTGGTTCTGTTTTGAAGGTAGAGCCAGTAAAATTTACTAAGGAAGCAAATATGGAGTGAAAGAGAGGCATTAAGGATGACTTGACAATTTTGGAAGAATGGAGCTGCTATTTTCCACCAGATGGGCAAAGTGGTGGGGCGAGGTTGAGGGCTGGATTGGGGATCAATGCCTTGTTTCTGGACCTAATGGGCATCTGAATGAAGATGTCAAGGAGGTAACTGATTTTGACTTGACTGATGTCAAGGAGGAGGACTAGACTTCAGGGGAGAGCTTATTAAAGCCAGAGCTACAAATGTGGGAGTCGTGCCGATGACAGACCATGTCCCATCACTCCAGGGGGCAGGGGGACGAGGCAGCTAGAGTGGTGGTCTGAGGACCAAGGCCTGGGATGTGCCTGCAGTTAGAGATGGGAGAGTGAGGAGGAGCTCACAGAGCACCCCAAGAGGGATCAGTCAGTGGAGTATAGCAGACCCAAAAGGGAATCGGTTCCCTGAGGCTAAGTGACAGGAAGGAGAGAGTGGACGTGCCATCGGACACCGCTGGAGCGTCAGGAAGGTGGGGCTAAGAATCGCCAAACTTCGTATGAAGACCAGCCCTCAGAGAGCTGGGTAAAAGCTCTTTTGGTCGAGTGGTGGGATAAAAGACTGAGTTTCAAGAGAAGGAAATGAAAGGAAGTAGACTCGTCCTGTCAAATACAGCTGACTCTTGAATAGTTACTCTTTTTTTGTTTTTAATGTTTCAGGTGTACAGCGTAGTGATTCAGTATTTTTACAGGTTCTACTCCATTAAAAGTTATTACAAGACAGAGGCTGTAATTCCCTGTGCTGTGCAGTATATTCTTGTTACCTAGTGTAAAGAGATGTGTTTTCAAGGGGAGCAGACCCAATGGGAGACTAGCTGGAGGAGGGCGTGGGTTCCAGGGGAAATCTTAGTCGGATGGACGAGACCACACCACGTTTGCATGTTGAGGGGACCCACCCATGGCAGGGGTAGGGAAGAGCCCCCGGTGCAGGGGTAGGAGAGTGTCTGGAGCCTCATCCCTGAGGAGGTGAGGAGGGAGAGAGAGGTGAGCTGTTGCCTGGGGGAGGGGTGGCCTCGCCTAGAAGAGCAGCGTGGGCACAGCAGCACTGGCCCGTGGGTGTGGCGGCGGAGGCTGGCGGAAGCTGTCTCCTTAGCGTCTCCATTCTCTGTGAAACAGGAAGCAAGGTCACGGTCTGCGAGTGAGGAGGGGAGGAGAGATGGAGGCTCTAGGAGAAGGTCTGTCTAGGAGAGCAGGACAGGGAGTGGACCAGGGCAACATCCTGGGTTGCCAGGCAGCAGGGAGGGCCCACTGGAGGTCAGCATCCGAATTTAAAGTAGGCATTAGCCAGGCCCAGCTGGGAGGAAAGCTAGGAAAGGACTAGGTGTTGTTTCTCTGCTGACCCAACCTGCTGGGGCTGGAGGGGCCAGGATCTCTTGACTGGTCCTTCCCCAGCCAGAGCCAGAGGATGGGGTCCTCTGTGGCCCGAGGGGTCTTCTGGCTCCTCCTTGCTTCCCAGGAGGATCTGAAATAACTGGTAGGGATAAGAGGCAGTGTGATCGGGGAAGCACGGGGCAGGGAGCTTGGGAGGCTTGGGAGCTAGTCCCAACTGGAACTAGCTGTGTGACCTGTGCAGATCATTTACTCTCTCTGGGCTGCACTTCTCTGGCTTCATCCCATCTTCCAGATTTGTTCAATCTAACATAGTAGGTGGAGTACTCCACAAGGTGGAGCTCCTAGTTTGTTTTTAACATCTGCCTTGACCAAACATCAGATTTACCATATGAACAAGTAAAAGGGGCATATTTCCCAACAGAGTTATCTGAGTTGTGGATATTACTGTATTTCATACTCTAACATGATTCATTCATTCATTTAAAAAATACATACTAAGCGCTGCCTGTCGGCCCATCAGACCACACTGAGGGCTTGTGTCACAGTGAGCAGCACACCACACTATCCACCTGTCCCTGGGGAGAGTGTGATCCAGTGGGGGCAACAGGCACGAAGCAGGTGTCCCAGAAGCAGGTGGTTGCAGAGGAGAAGCACTGAGAAGGAATCGGAGGAGACAGCCCCAGCCGGGAAAGTCAGGGCAGGAGTCACCCTAGGGATGGGAACCGCTGAGCTGCAGCTACTGTGGCAAAGAGGGTGGGGGCCGGGAAGAGTGTTCTGGACCTGGGGCGAAGCAGGGAACAGAGGGCTGGACTTGGGCACAAAGGAACCCAGGAGCCGGAAATGAGGTGGGAGGAGGGGTGGGCA
>SJYV01010701.1:0-15808 GCA_006410875.1 Neotragus pygmaeus | reverse complement strand
TCCATTTAGCAACTCCTCAAAGACCCTGTGTGTGGGGTGGGAGGGATGAAAGAGGAGGGGGCAATTCCACAGCAAAAAAAAAACGAGACAAAAACAGGGGGCAACATACCCGGCTGGAGAAAGGGACAAGGACTACCAGCAACTTCCATCCAGCAGAGGCCAGAGCAGAACCTGTCAGGCAGCGCGGGCAAAGTACAGAGGCCAGGAAGGGCCAGGCCCAGGGCGGAGGCCGCTGGCGCCGCCAGCCACCCTTCCTCAGCTGAAGCAGGCGACACCTTCCACCACCCCCTCAATGAAAAAGAACGCAGCAGCCAGGCCGAGCGGCTCTGGGAACCCGGACTGTGTCGCAACCGAAACCACCACTAGCAGAGAGAGCCCGGGCTTGGCAAGGAGAGGGACGGGGACAGAGCCCCGTGGCTTCGTGCAGGCCGGGGCCTGGTGGCCAAGAAGCCCACACAGTCCTCGGACACTACCCAGGAGCCAGGTGGGAGGAAAGGGGCCCGAGGGGAACGGGAAGGGAGGGAGAGAGAGAGAGAAAGAGGCGGGTTTAGATCCACTTCCTCCTCCCTCCCCCTCCCCGGAAGCGGGCTGCCCCACCCTCCCCAAGGTGCTCTGCTGGGTAACAGCTGGGAGAGGGTGAGGAGGAGACTTACTCCAGCCTAGGCTGTCATAAAGCCATTACTGCACCTGCAGCAGGTGGGACCTGGGTAGGGGCTCACATCTGCAAGCGGAGGGGGTGCCTCCGTGTGAATCAGACAGGCTGCCCCAGAGAGCGGGGGCAAACCCGCCACCAGGACCAAGGGTGGGGGTGTAGGGGAGGACCAGCTGTCCAACAGTGGCAGATGGACCTCCTACTTCACAGAATGCAGCGTTCAACCTTAGGGAAATGCGCACTCCACTTGTATGGAGTGATATGGACATAGTATCAGGAGATTCAGGAAGCCTAGGAAGCCCCTTAGGTCTCTGGATTCTAAATGAAGAAACCTTCGTCACTGATAGACAATGAGGTGTTTAATCCTAAATTTTGCCCAAAGGTTGGGTACAAACCCAACGTTTCTCTAATTCCTTCCAGCCCCGATTCTGGGAGGCCGTCTCCAGGCTCCCCCAGGCCTGGGCGCAGCAGGGGCAGCCATTCCTCACACCTTCCTCTGGCCAAGCCCCAGTGGTCCAGGCGCCTGCTGAGCCCTCCTTGCCGTGCTCTGGGTTCTGGTACTGACTTTTCCTCTGGCTGCCAGATCTACTTCACATTCATTCCACTACTCTAGGCTAGCATCTTTCCCATTAGGCAACTCTTTCTGAAGCGCTCATGCCAGGAGGCCATAAACTCCTCCAGGGAAGGGCAGAGCTCCTGGTGCCCTCACAGCACCTGGCACAGACACATGGGAGACGGTGCTGCTCCGTGTTCACCTTCTGTATAGCCCTGGTCAACAGACTCGACATCCCTGGTACTACCGTCTGCTGGCACGTACATCCTGTGTTCTCCACACCATAAACCTAGCGCGTTCATTGCACATATGAGAAATTTAAGCACAGAAGTTAAGAGACTTGCCCAAGGCCAGCCTGCCAGTGCAGAGCTGGGCCTGGGGCCCAGTGCTTTCAAGCCCACTCCAGCACTCTGCTGTTCCTCATGGCTGCATTTCCCAGCTTCCCTTCAACCCTTCTTGAAGACTTATCTGCTCTTATTTTTCCCCAAAGAAGCAGAAGTCGCTGGCTCTTTGTTCACAGACTGGGAGGAGGGAAAGATGTGAAGATTCAGGAAAGGTGCTTGGGACTGCAGGAGCGCCAATGTCTGGTTAAGGCCAGTTTGGGGGCCGGGGACTGTTTCACAGCACCCCCTCCTCTCACTCCTTCAAAGTGGGCACTCAACTCAGTGGAAGAGATCAGGCTTTATTCTGGACCCTGGGCTGTCAGGCCTGCCCCTCCACTGAGAGGCCAGAGTGGGGTCAAATGGCTTCATTTTCTAGCCTCCAGGGTTCTGCGATGTGACACAGGGATCGTTTCCTTGACTGCACTTGTGGGAGGCAGTGAAAGTTTTATAAACTGAGGAGGTACTGAGCACTGACCTCAGAGACACGCGGGAGAGACAGGGGAGGACTGAGCTGAGGTGGCACGGGGGAAAGCACGAGTTCTCCCCCTTCCTCCTTCACGGCACCCAGGAGCCTTCTCTGCACCCTTTCAGCCTGAGCAACTGTCCCTCTCAACTGCCAAGAGTCAATAGGCCAGCAGAGTGTGCTGGGTAGGAGAGCTCTGGGAAGGCTGGCAAGCACTGACGGGTGGAGCGCCTGGACGTATCCCCACCATGAACTGTGACCCTCCGCCTGAGGAACCCCTGCAATCCCCTAACACTCCACTGCAGAGGGGAGGTGGGTTTGTATGAAACCGCTCCCTTCTCCGAGCCAGGGCAGATGCCTCCCCAACAAAGGAGGCCAGCAGAGCCTGCGACCAAGGCGAGGCTGAAAGGAAGATGGCTGGCTGTCATCCGGCTGTCTGAGCTGCAAGTCTCACCCCGAGGGTGGGAGACGGGCACTGCAGCCCAGGCCGCCCAGGGAGTCCACACGCCTCCCAGCAGCCACGGCAGAGCCGGCGCCTGCCTGGAAGTCTGGCGGGCAAGAACTGACCACAGTGAGAGCCGAGCTGAGCCACCCTCCAGCTCACACCCCTTCATGCACAGAAGCTGGCGTGCCAGGAGCACCCCTCAAATCTCCTGTCTTCTGAGTCACTTGAAATGCTGGGCTCCTCTTCAAACACGGTGGATTCTACAGAGCAACCAGAGCTTCTGAAGTTTCCATACCACTTCATCCCTGGGCATCCGCTCGCCTGGGGCCTGGTCTCTGTCTCAATCTCCAATTACTGTTGCCTGCTCAGCACACTTTCAATGAGTGCTCACCGCTGGAGCCCGTTTACGAAGTCCGGAGATATGTGGCTTCTGCCTCCGAGAGCCTGAGAGGACGGGGACCGCACACGAGACTCACAATGTGCCTGTGGACGGCAGGCAGAGCCCGCGAGGCGCCCGGGCTGCTGGGAGCCCTGCTTTGCTCCTTACCAGCTCAGACCACCAGCAGCGAGAACACTCGGAGCCGCCAGATCTCTAGACATGAGGACTCTAGCTGCTGCCACTTCACAGGATTAGCGTGACGAGGAAACGAGAAAGTCCACGCCAGCGCTGCGCACGGAGCCTGGTGAGCCGCGGGGCGTCCGCCGTGCCTTCTGTGCTCTCTTCAGTCTCAGGTAGGAACTTTTGTTTCCCATCTACAGGGCTTCTCTGAGCTCTGAGAAGAGCTCTAATCTCTAAGAACTTGATTACAAGTGCGGCAAAGCTGGTATTCCTTCTAGAATCAGGAAAAGTTAAATTCCTACCACGGCCAGGCTATCAGACAAAAAGGACCCTCCTTCCTAACATAAAACCACTCCTGCCAGGAGAAGTGGGTGAATGAGAAGGCAGCCACGCCTCTGCCCTCGGAGCAGCCCAGAAGAGGAGGAAGGTGTGCCCGCTCTTCCCGTCCTTGTCAGCTCCTTAACCCCTTCCTTTCCGAAGAGGCCCAAGAGATAGCCAACTTACCAGTGCCACACGGTGCCATGGGCTGGGGGGAGCTCACACTGCCAGCCGCGAGCTCCATTCGGCTCCTCCCTTACCAGTGGGTTACTGTAACCATGGAGACCAGCTAGTTCCTCCATATCACAGGAGAGCCAGCCTGCCAGCAGCCCAGGGCTCTGGGGGAGGCAGAAGGCAGTCTGCAGCAGAAAGGTCTGGCTCTCCTGACACAGGATCGTGGGGAGCTGACGGAGACGAGCCGGGGCAGCCGAGGTGCCCCGGCCGCCCTCTAAGGGCCTTTTCTTTGCCCAGCAGTTTGTCTCGAGCACGCCGTCTGGCCGTAAAAGTGGTGTGGGGTGTCCCTCCGGAGTCAGACAGACCTGCGGTGGGACCCCAGCTCTACCACCCTGGTTGCTGTGTAGGGAACGGATTGGAACGGATCAGGATGGTGGTGTGGAGAGCTGCAGATACACATACTGAAAGGCTCCGGCTCTCACGTAACACCTTCTTTTAAGTGGTCCATGTAAGTAACCCTCTTATCCCTTGTTCATCCCAAATCCCTTTATTCAAACAGTTATCCAGACACCTTCTTAGCTGAGAGTGACCTCTCCCTCTCTCTCACAGCGCCCTGTCTGTGCCCACTCAGCTCTTCTGACTTTGGGCTTCTATGCCTTAACCCCGCTCTTTGTGCTCTGAGAAGTCAGAGGTCACCCTTGTGTGCCCTGAGTGCTTAACAGGGCATGCACCTAGCTCCCCTGCTTTATAACACTTGCGGAAATTACACAGAATAAAAGTGGTACTGCTTTATGATCCCTAAAGTTGCTCCCCTCCTCCCTCAAGGAGATAAGCAAGGGCAGAGGAAGGAAGATCAAAGCTTCTGGCTGCAAGATCCCTCTCCCCTCTTTCAGGGCGTTCACTGCCCTTTGAAGTTGACTGGTTCCTGCCCGTCCTTCTCACTAGACTACACCACACAAGGAAGGCCCTCGGTCTGTCTGATTCATGGCCCACAACAATGCCTATAGCACAGAGCGGAAGTATTCAGTAAGGCACTGAATAAATAAATGCGTACAAACGAGTAAGAAAGAAAACACGTTAGGGCATCTTCATGACAGTTTCTGGATCTACACCAGTAACCCGCATCAGTGTACTCTGCAGACAACATCCAGGCCGGCAGTGGGCCACAGACTGGGTGCCCCGAAGATGGGCGACACCCGTGGAGCGTCAGCCTCACCAACAAGCCTTCTCTCCAGCGGAGACAGGGCCCTTGGTGCACCATCTCTCACAAAGCTCGAGGCCGGGGTGGTCATCAAGGAGAGCTGGAGACAGACTCAGAATACAGGGCCGAGCAGCAGCTGCCCCCCACTCCCATCCCCGGCTCCTTTCATCCCAGAGGGGGCTCCCTCTCCTTGAACTTCCCGCTGCCCCACAACTCCCAGGCCCTCCCACTTCACACGGCTCTCTCTGCCTCTCCACATGCAATCCCTCCACTGCTCTGCTGTCAAAACCACGGTGTCTTGCTGTGACGATGTAAGGCAGCCGAAGCCACTCCAAGAGCCACTGATTTGGGGAAGGGACAGAGACTTCAGGAGACATTTCCTTGGTGTTTGACACACTGAGAGCTCTGCTTCAGTATTCCCTCCTTGAACCAATGAACTGCATCGGCCCTAGAGATCATGCACACACCCCTGCCTCGTTTCTGTGTAAAAATCAGCATCCCCACCCTGCCTCCCACCCCTCCTCAAACTGCTTCCTGTTACAGAAAAGCAGAGGAACGAAAAACGGCAGCTGGGGAGCTCAGTTGACTCACCACCCAGCATAATCATCTCCTCCCAGAATCTCCCATCTTCTCCTGGGGTTTTTGCCAACAGCAAGTGAAAAGGAAGCACGAGATCTTCAAACAAAACCAACCCCCTCTCAGCGTTTATGCAACAGCCTTTCTACCTGGGTGCAGATTTAAGCCCGTGTCTCTGCCCTTCCCATGCAGTTTCCTTCAAATGTCTTCATGAAGCTCGGAAACAGGCCTTCTGGGTTCTATCTGGTTCCAGCTCTACACTGGAAGGTGCTGAATAAGACAAGTGCCTCTTCCCATTGTACCTTCCTCTGAAAGTGGAAAAACTACTACCTTCCGACTCCTCCAGTTTCAAAGAGGGAGTTAGAGGAGGAGGAGGAAACGTCAGAAAGAAGATTGGGCCTAAAGTCTGCTGCCCAGAAGTCACCGTGGCCACAAGTTCAGAGCTCAAGCAGGACAAGAGCAGAAACCACCGAGGCCAGCGCCACCTCTCTCAGCACTCGTCTCCACCTGGCCAGGCTGCAAGGTGGCTGTTCCACTTAAGTGACCACTACAACTCCAACTGGCTGCTCTTCCCATGATTAACTGCCCACAGGGCTGTTCCTGCAGGTAGAAGGGATAACCCTCCTTCAGGAGATCACTAGAAACCCAAGCAGGAAAGGACAAACAAGCTAAGCAATGAGGGCTATCCCGAACCGGTGCTAACTGACAATGGGTCAAATCAGTCAGGATGGAGAACTCAGAACAACTGCAGGAGCTGAGCACAGCTCTCCAGAACACTTTCTGGGTAGGGAGTGGTGTGTGCACGTTTATCTTTGGCATCTGGCATCTAGAAAGACAACTCGCTTTTGTGATAGATAGCGCTACGACTACAAGTAATGAGAATGCTCCCACAAGGCACACACAGATCCGCTGTACGGATTAGTCAAGACATCCCCAACTTACCCAAAGTTCCATTCTGAGGAGGAAGCTTTTCCCATAGGAACATATTACAAATGAGGCCAGCCCATCCTGTCAGGGCCCAACACGGTCTCTGAAGTATATTAACCATACTCAATACCTCAACCTGGTGGCTCAGATGGTAAAGAATCCACCTGCAATGTAACACCTGGGTTCAATCCCTGGGTTGGGAAGATCTCCTGGAGAAAGACTTCATACCCACTCCAGTATTCGTGCCTGGAGAATTCCATGGACAGAGTCTGGTGGGCTACAGTCCAAGGAGTCCCAAAGAGTCGGACTCGAGTGAGCAACTAACGCACCACTTAAACCGGAGTCCGGAATATGAAAGTGAATTCAGTGTTCCAACAAAGGACAGGAATGTATCTTTGCTCTCCAAGGAGCATGGGCAGTAGAGACTGGGGTTTCTTAACCTTCAAACTCTCAGTGAGGGCTTGACATAAGAGGACTTGAACATCTGGGGTGGCTGGGCAGGAGGGAGGGTCTAAGGAAACAGAAATCCAGGTGGAGATGAAGAACAAGGCTGGAGGAAAGGAACAGAAGGGCTAATGAAGGAAGACCAAGCAGAACTTCCGGAGAGGGTGGGTAGAGGAGAGCCTGGGACAGTCCCTGACATAGCAAGGGCAAACACTTTTCAGAACCGTCTGCCCTGCCTGGTAACTGAAGTCACAGATACACCTCGTTTCTACCTCACTGGACCCATCACTCCCACTGCAGTCTCAACCAAAGCCAAGGGCAGAGGCTGCTGAATTCTGTTACATGGCGTGGCCATGGCCTGGGCTGGTGCCTTAGTTAGCATGCTGGATAAACAGAGGGGGGCTCATTTGTCAGAAGTTTGCTGGATAAGATTGGAAAGCACACGTTTCTCCCTGGGACCGAGCACAAGACAGCTGCTGACACTGGGCCTGGGTCTGCCTGGGACGCCAACCCGTTTGTTCCCTGGCGGCAACGATGGTCCTACTCCAGGGTGCTCTAGCTATCTGTGTGCATGACCCAGGAGCAGAGAGTACAGTAAATGAGGTGACAGTCATTTTCCACTGTGCGTGCCTTCTTAAAAAGCACTTTAATAGTTAATTCATCTTTTCAGAGACAGAATCCAAGAAAGAGACTCTGTGCTGGTTCTAAGAGAAAGGAGTAGTTCAGAAAAGGCCAGTTCAGCCCTGGCCAAGGCGGCAGGCAGATGTGGGTCCAGAGGACGCTGCTGGAGGCGATGAGCTTTCCCATGTCTGTGGCGTGAACCTGGGAGCAGGGTCCTCGGGTGCAGGTGGACTCCTGTGCTGGTGGAAGCCCTCAGGAACTAGAGCCATCAACCGACAGGTGGTGCTGGGGAGGAAGGGGGCCACTGCAAGGCGTTGTGAGATGCACTATTACACAGACTGCAGACAAGAGGATGCTGGCTGTTCTGAAGGAGGCAAACAGCCAAGTTTCTAGCTTTCCACCTCCAAATTCACTCAAGAGAGGGCAGGGAAGAAAGGATGGCTGCAAAAGGGATACAGATCCTCCCCCAACAAATCCGGAAGGGCAGCTCTAACTGCCAATCGGCATGCTGGCTTAAATAAAAACATGAAGACTGAGTGCAACCCGCCCCTCCTCACCCCCTTGCTGGGATACCTCCGGTTAGAAGAATATGCCTGGCTGCAGGAGGACACTGCTCCCCAGCTTGTTGTTCTGTCTGGTCCACGCCACCACCAGGACAAGGACAAAGAACCCACAGGCATAAAGGGGGTTCTATCAAGCAAAGACGGAGGGCTAAAGTCGGGATCATCCAACACCATCCAAAACACTTAGAACAATTCTGGCATGTACGAAATGCTCACGACACGCTAGCTATTATTACTGTAATTCCACATGCTTTCCTAACTTAGTCTGCAGGTTGCCAGAAAAAGACATGGCTTTTGGCTTTAACTTTTTACCCAGTGCTTACCACAAATTCTCTATTTTCCAAAAAAAAAAAGGAAATGGATCTTTTGAACTGGCCTAGGAGTGCTGCAGTCGAAGACCAAGTTCTGGTCATCTATTTGCACAGCTTGGACTTGGACGTGGCTTTCTGGCAGAGCCAGAAAGGGCTCCAGCAGCTCAACTGTTTTATCCCTTCCATAAAAGGCCACTCTACTTGCCCGATCAAAAGCACTTGAAATACACACACATCCAACCCTAGGAAAACCCAGAGTGTACACCAGAGCTTTGAAATACACAGTGTCAACAATCCTGCCAAGTTTTTCCAGGTATGTGGAACTGGAAATGTTACAAATTAACAGTCACAATGGGAAATGTGACTAGTATTTAAGAACCACACACACACACTCACACGGTGTGGCTAGAGCCCCGCCTCTTCCGTGGTGAGACACGGAAACGCAGAGCAGTGGCAGTGAGGGTGGAAGCCTAGCCACACACTCAGCTCCTGGGCGGCGCTGGTCTGGAGGCGCAGCAGCCTTCGGTGGCAGCCAGGCTCCCGCCACCAGCTGTCCTCACACAACAGAACGAGATCACTGTTTGGGAAGATGAGGTTTTCAGGCTCGGGTTTTGTACCTTACAGCTGGCATGTGTCTGCCTTAGGGGCAGTTTCCTGACACAGCTGCACGTCCTGGGCCCCTGCAGACAGGATCTGAGACACAGGAGAAAGAGAAATGAGACACCAGAAGTAGGAATCCGGGGATGAGAACAACAAGACAATAAAACGGTTGGGCTGTCCTTTTCGCACTCCTGTGCCACGAGAGCTGACTTCTCCTACCTGGTCCTAAGGAATCACAGGCACTCCTGGTTTCCGTTCCTGGAGGACCCAGGCTTCCTCCTGGCATCTCCACCTCTTGACCCTGACAGCTCTACCACGTCAAGTGACTGTGGTATCCAAAGCTGATGCTGGCTAGCCCATGAAGAGATAACCGAGGTCATGTGAGCTGGCCCAACACGTTCTGCTACACTTGTTTATGGGCAAGAGGATTAAAACGACCTGTCGGGGAGGAAAGGGAGCAAACCCTGTGCACAGGGCAAGCACTGGGAACAGAACACAGAGGCCTCCCGCCAAGAAATCTTTTGCTCAGATAAAAAGCATAAATCTCTCACCAAACACCAAACCCGCTCACTATGCCAAATACCACTTATGATCCAGTGACCTTGAGACACTGCTCCATTTCCCCAAAGTTCTTCATAGAAAAGGTTTGGCTTCTGGGGCAGTGGGTTGGGAAGAGTCAGGGAGATTAGAGGGATGAGCAACAGAGGACCCCATTAAGAGTCTCAAATTAATGTCCAAGCAAAGGCTTTCTGTCTAACCAAGATCTATGTAGCATGGGGCTTAAGTAAGGGGTTTCCAGGGTACTTTTGCATCAAGAAAGCACTCAGTTCTCAGATGCCTAAATGCCCCATCAGAAGTCAAACTATCAAAACAGAACTTCCTCTGACCACTTCTTGCCCGAATCAAAGTTAGAAGTGGGAGACCAGTAATTCCAGGGCACAGGGGCTCCAGCAGCAGGGCGTCAGGGCTGTCCTCTCCGACCAGGGGGTTACCTTCACAACGACATCACTAGCCACCACACACAGGAAGGGGACGGCGTCAGCCCCAGCGCCTGTGGCCCCGCAGCTCCCAGCCGTCCGGGCTCTCCACAGGGTTACTGCAGAAACTGGCCCCTGGCTGGTGCTTGTCTACGAAGCTGCTTGTCACAGCCCCGAAATAACCAATCTTCCCCTCTTAGCAGGCCTGGGCGGCCACCACCTGCTCTCTGCCTTGGGCACTCGGGCCTCAGCAGCAAGAGGAGGGTCTCCATGTGGGTGCTCCCCTGGCTGTCCGAAGAAGTGGGAGCTAGGGGGGCACCCTTCTCGAGCCAGCCAGAGAGGGACACGAAACACTTGCTGGCAACCTGGGCTCCCTCCCCACCTCCTCCTCCTAGCAGAAGAGCAGTGACTCCTACACTAACCTTCCACCCATGGTCTCACCGAGGCCAGGGACATGGGCCCATCCTATGAGGAGTGAAGGTAGGAAGTCCAGCTTAGGAGCCAAAGAACACGGCTAAGGGAAGAAAGGGATATTGTGCCGCAAGGGATTCCAAGAATAAACTCTCCAAACCACCCACCTAGCTCTTCTGGAGAGCAGGGTATTTAGAAGCACTTTCCATTTCCCCACGCACGAGAAAGGGTGGCAGCCTTGGCAGACACACACCTGGTTGGGTCATCATCTCCCTGAAGGAGCCCTGGTCTCCCTAACACCAGAATGAGTCCACACCTGCCACCAAGGGCCAGTATGAGACGGTAACGTGCCCCAGAGTGCACACACTCACGCGTCCATTAATCTTCCTCCAGATTGCTGCTGTCATGCCATGCAGAGCGGTGAGGCGGGCTGAGTCCCACTCTGTGCCCCCAAGCCGGTCACTCCAGTTTGCTCGGTGTGTGGTGGGGGAGGCGGAGGGGAAGGAGGAGGAAGGGAGATTATGAGTCTCTCTTTTCAAGCCCAGCCCCTAAAGCTGGGGAGGGAAGCAGCTGGGCTCCGCAGCAGGAGCGCTCCCATCTCTGGGCACTGCGGGGCCAGCCAGCTGCACGAGAGAACTCTGGGGAGCGCACTCATCCGACACGCTGGGAAGAGGAGGGGAGACCAACCCGGGGAGAAGTGGGCTGGTCTCCTGCCAAGAACTCTGAATGGTACTCCTATCAGAACTAGAACATAACAGGAGGTAGGCAGGTTTATGGTCTCTGGGGAAAGGCGGGAGGGGAAACAGTAAAAGCCGGACTAGCAGGGGACCTGGCAGGAGAGCAGACAGCCCGGCTGCCTGCAAGGCCGCGGCCACGGCCACCGTGTCAGCAAGCGAGAGGCGGTCCCGTTACACCTCCTGGAGGCGGACGGGGGCCACGCTCAGCTCAGGCCGGCTTTCACACACTCTGCCGGCCGTGCCCTGACCTCTACAGTCTGCAGCACGGTCATCTCCACGACCCTGAAAGTTAGGGCGCACCACGCAAGTGCCTGTGTGCCCTCCTGCCAAGGACAGGAGGGCGGGCCGGGCTGTGGCGGGCAGAGCCTCAGCCACAGAGGGGGCCCCTCTCACGGACAGGAAACGCCTCCGGGGCGGGAGCAGAGCCCAAGGCTGCCACACGGGGGCGACACAAACACCCGTCAGGAGGGGCAGGAGACATGGCCGCGGGTACTTCCGCCTTCTCACCAGCCTCGAGCCTCGGCTGCCACAGGTTGCCTCTGAAAAGCCTGCAGAGCCCCCTCCCCACCCGGTGGCAGCGACGACCCGTGAGGCACTCCCCCACGAGAAGAGGGAAATGGGGCCTGAGCCTGAAGAAGCCCCAGCATCCTGAGCCAGCCCGGGCCCCCAGCTGAAGCCTCGGACGGCCGGACCCCACCCACACCCGCGTGTAGAAACCCCAGTCCCTCCTCAGCTCTCCAAGTGGGGGACATCCAAGTCACCACTGCGGGACACCAGCACCAGGAACCTCACTGTGCGGCCTCCTGGTCACAGCTCCCTTGAAGCACACACACATGAAGTACACACACGTGTACACACATGTAACAAGTGCACATACACAGGTAAGACTGGTTTTGGGAGCCACCGTTTCCGGATTTTCCCTTCATCTGGCTGGCTCCCTCTCCTGGCCCACAGCGCCAGCCCTGCCCTTGTCCCTTCTTGGAGTCTCACCCTGGGCGCCTGCCACCTGTCTTCTCATGTCCTTCCAGACCTCCAGCCTCTGCCGCCACCTCCTACTGCCTGGAACACTGCCTCGATCCTCCGCTCCCAGGCTCCTTGCTGGTCAGCCTCAGCTCAGACATCGCATCCTCCGGGAAGTTTTCCCTGCCCTCACAGGGTTCTGGCTCGTCACTCCAG
Organism: Neotragus pygmaeus; assembly: GCA_006410875.1. NCBI lineage: Eukaryota > Metazoa > Chordata > Mammalia > Artiodactyla > Bovidae > Neotragus > Neotragus pygmaeus. The sequence goes on along the minus strand of SJYV01010701.1, from coordinate 3,717 downwards.
GCGTCCTGAGGACAGCAGCCTTCTTGCCCTGGGACTTGGCTCCTGAGGAACGGCCGGCCTCTTTCACAACTCTAGGTGGCTGTCTTGTTCACCACTGTGCGAGACTGCAGCTGCTGCTGCTAAGTCGCTTCAGTCGTGTCCGACTCTGTGCGACCCCACAGACGGCAGCTCGCCAGGCTCCCCCGTCCCTGGGATTCTCCAGGCAAGGACAATGGAGCAGGTTGCCATTTCCTTCTCCAATGCATGGAAGTGAAAAGTGAAAGTGAAGTCGCTCAGTCGTGCCCGACTCCTAGCAACCCCATGGACTGCAGCCCACCAGGCTCCTCCGTCCATGGGAGTTTCCAGGCAAGAGTACTGGAGTGTGTGCCATTGCCTTCTCCGGTGCGAGACTGGGCGCGACCTAAGGGAAGTTCCAGGGCTTCAGCCAACCCCATGTCCTCAGTGCCCAGCACCTCACATGGTTTCAAGAAATGCTCTTCTAATTCATGAGAGAAAGCCAAGGGCAGGGTCTTCCTGCCTTTTTGAGAGTGACTCTTTACCCGACAACTCTTAGCACATCTCTGCCCCACATGACTGCTTCAACCTAGGCCAGGGCTAGAGAGCTGGCGCCCGTGGCTTTCAATCCATTCTCCAGGGCCTCCTGGTGCCTCTACGGACGCAGTTTGGCAGGATTTCAGAGCTCAAGGCCAGTGTGGGGCGCTGGGGCTGACTGCCCTTCCACCTGTCCTTTCCCAGCCTCCCCTCTGCTCTGAGGGCTGCAGGGAGACCCTGCACAGGCCTGCTGAGCCAGAGGACTGCTTCTGCAGTGAAGCAGTGGGGTGCAGCTCCAAGTCCCCGAGAGAGAGCGAGCCTCGATCCAGCACCACCCAAACAGGCTGTATCGCTCGAGCCAGTCCTTCACCCTCCTGGGACCTGTTTCCCCACTTGCACAAGAAGGGGCTGGCGGTGAGCTCGGAGAGTCTGTCCTCAGTGGACGTGAGGGCTCAGTGTCTCTGTGCTCACAAGCCTTCCAGCAGGAAGTGGGCATGGTCTGCATGTTCTGAAGACCACATCCTGACCCTGTCTTACATTGCGTCAACCTGCGTAAAAGCCTGGGTCCGTAACTAACCCTCACCTAACATGTCTTGGACACCAAGCTCGCACACTGGAAAACCTCTTCCTCCCAGGGCTGAGAAAATTCAAGTTAAGCTAGGTGACAACTCTGGACTTAGAAACACTTCAACCCTGAACTCAGTGTGCCCTCAGCCAGAATCCTCTTCCTCGTGAGACTTCCCTTACTCACAGTTTACCAGCTCCTCACCACTCCCAGCCTCTCTGCACACCACGCATGTGGCCAGTGACCCACAGTCCTTCCAGCAGGCCCGAGGGCCCTGCAGCCTCAGCCTCAGCAGCTCTGAGTAGGCGAGCCCCTGGCAGGGCAGCTGGCACACCCAGGGCCCAGCACCTGCCCCCCGCCCCTCTCAGCATAACTCCCTAGCAGTCCGGCTCCGTGGAGGGCTCCTGGCGGGGAGCTTCCTGCTTGCCCACCTGCCCGCCATGGTATCCCACCCATGAGGAGAAACCCATTTGGCAAAGCCAGCAAGCAGCAGTTTCACCCTCCCTGCCCAGTGTGGGGGGAGGGGAGGCGGGTCCAAACAGACTAGTCCAACAGGTCCTTTTCCCACCACCCTACACAGCTGGTCTCTTCTGCACTGCTTCAAAACCAGGAGCCACAAACGTCAGTGCTCTCACACCCTGAGTCACAAAGACGAAGGAATCAAGAAGAAAATAGAAAATGGCCATCTCATTCTTGCCCTATCTGCAAGAGTCCTGGGAAACGCAGTCCCTGACTTCACAGGTCTCGGTCAGTTCCGAAAGGTAACTATCTCCCCTAAGACGCTCACAGAAAGGTGCCGAGGTGCTGTGAAGCCAGTTCTTCGGTGCCATGCTCCCGAGCGGCTCTCCCACTAAAGGTAACTCCACAGTCTTCTGATACAGACCCCACGGCCTCTCCAACCCTGGGCGAAACTCCCAACAGTGTCTCTCTGTTCACCCATCGCAAAAGCGGGGAAGATGAGGCCAATTTATAACCAGGGACAACAACGCAGACAGAGATGCTGTGTGTCCGGGGCAAGAACACAACTCAGCAAAGCTGGGAGGGCTCTCTTGGCTCCGCCTCCTACTTCAGGAAACCACACAGGCCTCCCCCCTCAGGGCATGCCCTCCCTGGGGTCTCCTCTCTGGGTTCTTAAGACAATCCAGGGATAGGGGGAAACATCCTCCTTAGCCTCTCATCCTAACAAAGCTGTTCTTTTGTGTCGTCATTGAACCTATTAAGGTGACCCTATTAAGACCTGTGACTTAAATGGTCAAAAACTGAATAGGCAGATGTCTGGTTCACAGACACACTCTCCCAAGGGTATTAAGAAGTGAAGAATACTACCCATGTTGTAATTTTTCTCTTTTTTTTATTTCACAAGTAATTCATTGAGAGATGATCACGTGGAAAGCACTCTAATAGACTCTAGGGAAGAAAGGGATGCGGAGAAGGATAAAATACGGCCCGCCTTCAATAAAGCTGCCTATCTAACAGGAGAGGGAAGCACAAATCACACTACCTAACCAAATCCAGGAACCAGAGTTACAGTCTGCCTATGCCCTCTAATTTACTAGAAGCTTCTTGGTGTTCAATCACCAAGTTGTGTCCAACTCCTTGCAACCACGTGGACTGTAGCCCACCAGGCTCCTCTGTCCATGGGATTTTCCAGGCAAATGCTGGAGTGGGTGGCCATTTCCTTCTCTAGGGGATCTTCCCCGACCCAGGGATCGAACCTGCCTCGCCCGCATTGTAGGCAGATTCTTTACCACTGAGCCACCAGGGCACCACTGAGCCACCAGGGAAGCCCCCTCTGGTAGCAAGAACAGACAGCAATTTCAGTCAGGACTGTTATTTTTCAGAGAGATTAGAGATCCCCAGGTCCTGCTCCTAGCTAGGACCATGAGTTTTGCCAGGATCTATCTAAAATCTAAACTCTGGGATGTCAATGAATGGGGAGGCCTGCCCACAGAGTGGGCTGTGATGAGAGCCGTGAGATGCTGATTAAGAGGAAATCAACTCAGGGAGATGCACTGAACAGTCAGTCATTCAGTCTTCTTTGTCTCATCCCCATCTAGAAACCAGAGACAGGCCCAATATACAAGCAAAGATGATATAGGAAAGGCTTAAGCACAAAGTCAAAAAAGTTGTTCGGAGCTAAGGTCATGCGAATCAAGTCAAAAAATGCCCCTGGCATTAGAACAGAATACAGTGCTCTTGGTGAAAGTGTGGAAGGACTTCCTAAAGCTCTGTATCCAGAGCCCCGAATCTCAGTGCCAGCTGTGACTGCGGAGACACGTTAACAGATTTATCCTTTTCTCTCCCAGTTATCAGTTGTCAAGCCTGGTCTCCCTCATCAATTCATTCATTCAGTGTTATAGCTTGCTGTACACTAATATCAGTTTTTAAACTGTTTTCTTAATCAGCAGGCTACCAGCAACATCAGAATTCTTCTGGAAGGTTCTAAGAAGGAATGAATACTCTCTCCTGAAAGTACTTAGAAATTCCCTGGACAAACAGAAGATTCGATGTCGTCTTAAAAATGAAGCAAAAAACAAAGTTAATTCAGGGCCTGGGAATAAAGATTAAGGCCCCAATCCTCCCCTGTTGGGAGAAAAATAATTCTGAAGCTAGTTCTTTTT
>SJYV01010699.1:0-12828 GCA_006410875.1 Neotragus pygmaeus | reverse complement strand
AAGATGACTCTGAAAACAGTGAAAAGTGAAAGGGTATGTGTGTGTGTGTTTCTGGGGGTGGGGACGGGCGGGAAGGGGTGCAACTAGGAAAGAAGGTGGGACTTGGCCACTGATGGCTTTTTCAAAAAGACTTAAACATTCATTAAGTCATCATCAATACTGATTGGAAAATAACACTATTGAATAGTAATTTCATTAAAATAATTTGACAGAGATGCGATTTGCAATATACCTTTCTTTCCCTTCTTCCCATTTTCAGCCCCCTTGGCAGCCTCTTTCCCAGTTCCTCCTCAGAATGAGGTGCCAGCCATGCCACACAGATGGTGGTAGGAGCACCTACCAGCAGCCAGACGCCTGGTTGTAGCCTAATCCCCACTGCGGAGAGCTGTGTGACCTTGGCCAAATCTCTGCCCTTCTGCAGGTCTCAGAAATTAGAAATGTACTAAAGATTGCTGCCTCAATTGGGAATCCCTGATAGCTCAGTTGGTGAAGAACCAGCCTGCAATGTAGGAGACCCCGGTTTGATTCCTGGGTCGGGAAGATCTGCTGGAGAAGGGATGGGCTACCCTCTCTAGTATTCTTGGGCTTCCATTGTAGCTCGTTATATCCTGTAGTAAGTGTATCATGCCGTGATATAGCAAGGAATTCTTATTGGGTGAAAAAAAACCCCCAGAGTAATAACAAGGTCCAGTCACATGGACCCCAAGGCAAAATCTCATGAACCTTGGGCAGGAGGAAGCTAAGCAAAAAGACAGTTTTGAGCCACAGAGGTTGGGGTAGGAGGAAAGAGTTTTTCTTTTCGTCCCTTTCACTGTCACGGTGCGAGCAAGCCGACCCCAGAGTAGAAGATCCATTTCTCACCGCACGGAGAATCAGTTCTGAAGCTGTGGGTCTTACTCAATTTCTGAATGCCCTAGGGTCCGAGCAGAGGGTCCACTTCCACACCGGCTCTGGGCAGCCTTGACCTCGCTCATGGGCCCAGCACCCCGTCTCCCTACTGTCACAGGAGTGCCCTCCCCAGGGCCCCTGCACGTCTAGCACTCGGGTGGCAGGGACAGTTCCTCCAGAAACTTAGCCAGCTGCCCACCACTGTCCCCCCCACAGACGAGCGGAGTACAGGCCACAGGCAGTCCACACTCCTCGTATGTCCCCAGGGATGGTGCTTGCCTGGCTGAAAACTCATCCCTTGGTAACTTCCTAGCCAATAGGAGAGGAGCTTCCCTGGAGGCTCAGATAGTAAAAAGTCTGCCTGTAATGCAGGAGACCTGAGTTCGATCCCTGGGTTGGAAAGATCCCCTGGAGAAGGGCATGGCTACCCACTCCAGTATCCTTGCCTGGAGAATGCCGTGGACAGACGAGCCTGGTGGGCCACAGTCCGTAGGGTTGCAGAGTCAGACACGGCTAAGCGACTCGCACTTTCACTTTCAGCCAGTGAGTTCTCCACTGTCTCCACAACCCACCCGTCTCCCCTGGGTGTCGCCACTTGCACGCTTTTCTGACGTGCATCTTTCTGGAGTTCTTCGGTCTCAGGACTCCGCCTCCTTCGTTAGCCTGACTGAGATGCCGATGTCCAGACAAGAGAAGCCCTGTGTCCTGGCAGTTATTTACCTGCAGAGGAGCAGGAGGCGGGATACACTTTCTCTTGTGGTTCAATATTCTGTTCGACCAGAATCACGTCAGAGGGGCTTCCCTGGTGGCTGAGTGGTAGAGAACCCCCTTGCCAATGCAGGAGATACAGGAGACAATCCCTCGGTTGGGAAGATCCCCTGGGGAAGGAAATGGCAACCCACTCCAGTATTCTTGCCTGGGGACCCCCACGGACCGAGGAGCCTGGCGGACTAGAGTCCATGGGGTGGGAAAGGAGTCGGACACAACTGAGCGACTGTACAGCAGAGGATGTCAGCTTCTGCTTAAAGACTGGCCTGTGGGAGTTTTCAAAAGAGCTGGGGTTCTTTTCCCTAATTTTTATTTTACATTGGAATATAGTTGATTAACAATGTTATGTTAGTTTCTGGTGTGCAGCAAAGTGGTTCAGTTATACAAGTATCGGTACCAATTCGTATTCAAACTCCTTTCCCATTTAAGTTCTTACAGAATATTGAGCAGAGTTCCCTGTACTATATATACAGTAGGCCCTTGTTAGTTATCTGTTTTAAATACAGCAGTAGCAGGGTATAAACATCCCAAACTCCCTAATTGTCCCTTCCCCTCAACCTTTCCCCTGATAATCATAAATTCATTCTCTGTGACTCTGTTTCTGTTTTGTAAATAAGTTCATTTGTATCATTTTGTTTTAGATTTCTATATTTGTCTTTCTCTTACTTATTTCACTTAGTATGATAAACTCTAGGTCCATCCATGTTGCTGCAAATGGCATTATTGCATTCTTTTTAACAGCTGAGTATTATTCCACTGTATATATGAGCCACATCTCCTTTATCCATCTGTCTTACACAGAGGATGTCAGCTTCTGCTTAAAGCCTGGCCTGTAGGTTTTTTTTTTTTTTTTTTCAAAAGATCTGGGATTCTTGCCTCTTGTATCAACTGCGGAAAAAAACACAGGGACATGGACCCAGATATAAGTGCTTCTTCAAATGCCAAGGCGTGAAAAGAAGGGGTGGCACAGAGAGAAGGCAGGTGGAGTCTTGACAGGTTTTCTCAGGAATCATTTCCAATCACGTATTGCTGCCACATGCTTCTCTCAGGCTGCTGTTAGTGTGGATGGGATTTCTTTTCTGGAACCTTCTTAGCACACTTCCTGCCTGCCTGTGCTTGGCCAAGTAAGACTACATGTAGCCTTCAGTTAAATAAGAATCATCTGTCTGAAACCAACACATGCCACCGACTCGCTACCTGAGAAAGGTTGCTTGCTGTTTAATGCGCCTGGCAATTTCGAGTTTCAGCTGTTTGAGTGGTTTTAAACGGGGCTGCTTTTAGAAGGAACATCCTACCCTGTGGTTTCCAAACCTAGCTTTGTGATGCCCTAAAATGTCTACCAGTTTCCCCAGGGGAATTGTAAGACGCTCAGAAAAATTCCAAACATAAACAAATTAGAATTAACTTTTGGCCAAAGCATAGCTGCTCGAGGACAAGAGAGGAAAAGCACCGTCAGTGATGGGAGCCGGGCTCCGGGAGGGAGGGGAGGGGACTGGTCACTGGTGTGGGGAGCTCTGGTCAGGCTGCCACAGAGGACGGGAACATGGGTGCCCCATGGCCACGGCTTTGCGAAGTCTCAGACCTTAAGGGCTGTGATGTGCGTTGTAGGAGAGGCTGGTGTGGGGCAGAGTGGGGAGTGGGAAGGAGCAAAAAGGACAGTCAGGATGACAGCGATACCAGAGAGCCTGCCTCATGGCTGAATCTAGAGATGTGATCCCATGAAGACCTCCTCTTCCACAAAGTAACTGGCCATAACAACCCCCGAGGCCTGGCCGGCCACGCTGGCGGTGGGCACGAGACGGCCTGAGGAAGGTGGCGCCGACACAGGCAGGGCAGTGCCGGCCGGAGCCTCCACAGCACCCAGGCTCAGTACCAAGGACTGTCCTGTCAGTGGCCCAGAGTCTCTTGACGGGCACTTTTCCCAGCCCCAGCTCCACAGACACACTCCGCTCTCACCTTGCTGATCAGCTCACCAGGCCCCTGAAACCACAAGGAGCCTCTGTCAAAACACAGAGGCCTCTGGCCCTAGAAACACAAATATAAAGTGGAGCAGCTCCTTGTAAATGGGTAAGGGGGAGTCTGTGCCTGTCTACAAGGCTACAGGCCACTCCTAATTCACCCAGCCCCGCTGTGCTGGCCACTTCCACAGAGGTGTCACCAGGAAGGGCTGCAGGGACTAGAATGGACAGGTCTGGCAAGGAATGTGGTCCAGGGGAGGCTGTCTCTGGTTCTGACTGTGGAGCTCCATCTCCAGATATGGTCACCAGGGCAGAGCTGACAGCGTGAGCCTCTGCAGGGGTTTTGAAGGGCACCCACGGTGCTGGCACAGACCGGGAGACATAAGGGAGAGGGCCTGATGATGAAGGGAGTTAAGACATGAGAACTTAGATCTAAAGGTGTTAGAGAAGGTTCTAAGCAGAGGAGCACACTCACTTTTGTCAGTACTGAGCTGAAGGACAGTACTGAGTGCTGACGATGTGCAGGCGCTGTAGGTGTTGGTCCTACAAAAGCAGGTGAGGCAGGGTCCCCAACCTGGAGTTGTGCACAAGCTCGTCTATGAGACTCAGAAACACAGTTTCAGTTCAGGTGGCGGGTGGCGTTCAGCCGTTCATTCATGCCTGACTCTGCGACCCCATGAACTGTAGACCGCCAGGCTCTTCTGTCCATGGGATTCTCCAGGCAAGAAAACTGGAGAAACTACATTTGCCATTTGCTCCTCCAGGCGATCTTCCCAACCCAGGGATTGAGCCCACATCTCCTGTGGCTCCTGCATTGGCAGGTAAACTGTTTACCACTGAGCCACCTGGCAAACCCAATTTCAACTCAGGGGTCTGAGCAGATGCATAGAGTGCTTTGTGGTCAGAGGGACTCTCTTCTGGAAAGAGAAGCTGACCTAGCTGTCTTATGGGATGAGGCAAAACCAGCCAGGAAGAAAGGTGGCATTGCAATAAGAAGGACCAGAGTCAACAAGAGCCCCAGCAGTGGACCAGTTTAGTTAGGGCTGACTACACATTTTGTTGAGCCCAGTGCAAAATGAAAATATGGAGCCCCAGTTCAAAAGGCAAGAGGGAAAGTATCATTGAAGATCGTGAATATAAAGCTATTTCCTTTCTTCTCTGATCTTTCTCTCTTTCACTTGGTTTTTTTCTTTGCTACTTCATGCCATTGTAAGTAAAGAAATATTTTTTAAAAAACTTAAATAACTGGCGTGAATTTTACCATTCATGTTTACATTGTGCTCTACCAGTTTTCAATGCAAAGGTAAGATCATTTAACTCATGTGTGGAGTCCACCAAGATGATACAGCTTGTTTTTCACAGCTCCTATGTTCCTGTGTAATTTGTTCTTAGCAGACCAGTGAAAATGTGGCACAAAACAAGCTCATCTGTTTCTCTTCCTAGTATGCTCACAATCTACCCTGACTCCCTACATTTGGCTCCCTGAATAAAAGAAAAGGAACTGTGAATTGCCCTATCTTTCCCTCATCTATAACATTTTCAGCACGAGTTATTGTCTACTCCAAGGAAATAACACAAAAAAGAAAGAATATAATGGGATTACTTGGTTACGTAGGGTTCCTGGCATACCGCTGCCTTCTTTCTGCATTCGAGGTTCTGTTTAGAATGGCAAGTGTGGCCTCTGGGGCTGTGATGCCCCGCATACTCAGTCACAGGGACAACACACCTGCCTTGTCTGAACCTCTGGATCTCACTGTAACCGCACGAGCAGTGGGCCCGCTGGTGTGCCCTGCACGCAAATGGGCCATAGGAAGGGGGACGCATGTACTGTGTGTGTCCTCTGCTCAAGCACAGGCCCCATTGTCCTATTAGATTCTAACTATAAAATAAAAATCCAAACTAAAATGATTAAGAGTTACAAGATGGCAGTAGCAGAGCTTTAAAAAGGTGATTGCCCAGTTCACATGTCCATGAAGCTACCTCCAGGCAGGGCACCATGGCGAGTCTGAGCAGTTAGATACGGGCAAGAGATCTCAAAGCTGGCAACCCGAGGGCCAAGTGCACCCCCAAGATGTCTTGTCAGCCTTAAACCTGAACGCCTTTAGGTCAGCTGCTCTTCCAATCCACCCGTCTCTCTTTTATACTCAGCCTGCTTCACCCATTTCCATCGCACCTGATCCCTAGAGGTGTTTCAGTTTGAGAACTCTGATTGAGGGGAGATGGCAAGAAGTGATGGCATTGAAGGGAGGGCTGATGTACTGGGGTAGGACCTAGGGCTTCCTGCAGCAGTTGGTGATGGTGAGTTAAGGGTTTAAGCAGAAAAGCAGCTCAGGACTTCTGGGGGCAGGCGGTGGAAGTGTTAGAAGGGGTTAGAGATGAGCCATAGCATCCACCAATGTAACTGGAGTGATCCGGGTGAGGGACAGTGAGGTCTAAGCTAAGCACGGAGGTGGAGTGGAAGAGCTGAGAAGTGAAGAGGTGGGAGATGGTGGCCATGGGCCATGCGTGGAGGAGAGGTGGACAGCAGGGAGAACCAAGACCTCCAGCGTGGAGAATGGTGCGCCGTGCCTTTCTCCCGGACAGGAANGAGGTGGAGTGGAAGAGCTGAGAAGTGAAGAGGTGGGAGATGGTGGCCATGGGCCATGCGTGGAGGAGAGGTGGACAGCAGGGAGAACCAAGACCTCCAGCGTGGAGAATGGTGCGCCGTGCCTTTCTCCCGGACAGGAAGTGTAGGAGGAGCAGGCTGTGAACTGAAGCAAATAAATTCCTTTTTGAATCCAGTAAGTTTGAGGAATCAGGAGGGCACTCAGGAGGGAAGCGTCTCATAAGGGGGTGGCCACCTGGCGCTCAGAAACAAAGTCTGGGCTGAGTGACAGCCAAGTGTGCCCGGGGAGTGCAGGAAGAGGAAGACGAGGGGCTGAAACTGGGACTCTGAGAGGTGACATCTGAAAGTGGGCAGAAGAGAGAACCAGCCAAAGACAGCCTGACCTGGGCGGCGAGTGGGAACCGGGAGAGAGGGGTAGGAAAACCCACTGTGTGCGGGGGGCGGGTGCACAAGCAGGCTTGGCTAGGATGAAAGGGCCAGAGAGCATCCCCAGTGGACACTGCTCACTGCACAAGCGTTAAGGCAGCCGTCGGGGAGGGGCAGAGGAGCGTGTGGGGCTGCTCCACCCTGCAGGGGAGGCCTGCCACGTGACAGCCGCAGCTGGGAGCCCTAGAGGGTGGAGGGGGCCTCTTGTGTGCTGACTTCTTTTTGATAGATGGCAAGATTGAGCAGCTTGATGTGCTGAGAGGAAAGGCCCCTACAGACCCTGGGAACCTTTTTTGTTGTTGTTAGCCTATAAACATTGTAGAAGATAATACCTATAATAGATAAGGCAAGATGTCCTTTAGCTTCAAAGAAACGCACTCAAATGGCCGTCTGTATCATCGGACCATAGTTGGTTGAATCTGAGGATGAGGAACTCTGACATATGGAAGCTGCGCTGTATTCATTGTACTGAGACATTTTACATGATGGTCTTGAGCCTCTGCGAATTTTATTATCCATCAGGACTCCTGGAACCAATCACCCACAGATATCAAGGGGAAACTATTTCAAATATAACCCGAGAAACAGGATGAGATGGTTGGCTAGCATCATCGACTCAGTGGACATGAATTTGAGCAGACTCTAGGAGACAGTGAAGGAGAGGGAAGACTGCTGTACTGCCCATCAGGTTGCAAAGAGTTGAACGTAATTTAGTAACTGAACAACAACAAAGGGTAAAACACTAGAGAATGAGTTTGGGACAAATAGGTTGATTTCGTGGTCCTTTCTCTATCCTCTATTCCTAGTTCATAGATGGTATTTTACATGTGAGGGCTACCCCATCTTCAAATAAAGAAATTTAGAAAGCAGTATAATAGAAATGTTTCTGGCCCATAGAAACATTTTCCTTCCAAGTTATTTTTGTTGTTATTGTTTTATTTTAGTCAAGTAGGGCTAGAACTTCTACATTTTACTTAAGTTGTTGAAGGGACAAATAAAAAATCTTTTCACCAGAGAAGATGAAATTAATAAAAATGGTAGGTATTTACCATAGTTAACTTCTATAAAGAAGGAACCCTCTCTGTGCATAAATCTCCTTTGCAGGAGGTTTAATCATCTAATACATTTGGTTCAGCTAGAGCAAAATCATTCATTTCCTCTCAAGTGGCGGTTTTAATTCTAATAGCAAAATTTTTATACATTACATATATATGTTCTCCTGAAAGAGAATTATCATATCTTCAAGTACTCCAAGTGACCACATATCACTTGGGCAACCACTTAAGGAAGAGAGAGATCAAAAGATTATTTTAAAAATGAGGTATGCTAATTTATCATATCAAATTTGTCATGACTTCATAGCATTTTAGGCAGGAGGAAGGCCTGTTATATATGCTGTCTGCCATCTGTTTTTTAATTTAATTTTTTAATTTTTATTTTTTGGAGGCTAATTACTTTACAATATTGTATTGGTTTTGCCATACATTGACATGAATCCACCACGGGTGTACATGTGTTCCCCATCCTGCACCCTCTCCCCACTCCTTCCCCATCCTACCCCCAGAGCCTGGGAATCTTTGAAGCAGGGCCAGCTGTCTCCCAGGACCACTGATGATGAGATGAGTTAGTACATAGAGACAGCTTAGGAAATGTTCCCTGTCACCATACTTTGGGGGAGAACTTCTGAGCTGCAGGCAGAAGCATTCTCTTTTCTCCACAATGCCTTTGAACTCTCCCTTCTTTCTCTCATTACCCTTGAAAAGGAATGAACACATGGCTTCTTCTCTCCAGGGCTGACAGTTTGCTGCCAAGGGTGGGGGCATCGGAACAGCCCCAGACTCTGACTGTACTGATGGGCCTGAGCCTTGTGGTTTGCTAGCCTTCCTTGAACCTGTCTTCACAGGCTCCCAGGCCACACACACCTATCACTCTGTTTCTGCCTGTGCTGGACCCCACTGTGTGTTGCTGGCATTTGCTTTATCTGAGGGCATATGGTGATACATCCTGAGGTCCTGGGTGTCAGGACCTGGAAGCTGTAAGCTGAGACTCCCTTCTTCCTACAGAAATAAAGATGCTTGACTCCAGATGCAGACTCCATCTGTTTTAGTTTCCTATGCCTCTTATAACAAATTACCACAAACTTAATGGCTTAAACAACAGAAATTTATTCTCGAATGTTCTGGAGGCTAGAAGGCTGAAATGAGTCTTTCAGGACTAAAATCAAGCTGTCAGGAGACTGGTTGCTTCCTGAGGCTCCAAGGGATGGTCCAGTCCTTGCTTTTTCCAGCCTCAGGTGGCTGCCAGCATTCCTTGGCTTGGGGCCTCCTCCTCATCCTTCTTTTGCTTCCATTATCAGGTTGCCGCCTCTTCTGCAGTCAAATCTCCCTCTGCCTCCCTACTATGAGGATACTTGTGACTGTGATTAGGAGCCCTCTGAATAATACAGGCTAGTCTCCCCGCTCCCCTGGCCACCCTCCATCACAGCATCCCTGATGTAATCTCGTTGGCACTCTCTTTTACCATATATAGTCCTGTGCACAGGTTCCAGGATTAGGAGTTGGATACCTTTGGAAGACAATACTCAGCCTGCCATATCATCATCAGAGTGCACTCTCCAAGCGTGCTCATGATGTAGGGAGGGCATATATTTTGCTTGTTTTTCTGTGGAAGAAATGAAAGCTCTGTGACTTTTCAGATGTAACACAGACCGCGGGGGTCTGTAGCAGGACCAAGAGCAATGCCAGACCTCTGGCTGCAAATCGCGGGTGGTGGTGGGGGAGCATGTTCTCTAGCTTCACATTAAGGCCCTATCATCGCAGAGCCTTACTGCTGAGACAGAACCCTGTGGGGGTTTGGAAGCTGCCTGGGGCAATGCAGTGCATTGAAGCTTAGACGAGTCCCAGTTTTCCAAGAGCTCATCTGCAGTTTCCGCGTCTGAGCAGGAAGGTGGCAGAGCCATAGAGACCCTGACAGAAACTCCTGGCCTCTCACAGCCACTTGCGAGGCTCTGGGTATTGGCTGGGGTCTGCCTCCAATGCAGGGAGTTGGGTCCTCACTGGGCTTTTCCAGGGGAAGGGGGCGAGTAAAAATGCCCCTCTCTGGGCATGGCACGCTAGGGCTCACCTTAGTTCTGAGGAAACACAGTTTCTCCGCTGGCAGCCAGGGTCCCACTCAGCGCCAGGGAATGAGATATTTTCCATCAGAACTCTGCTGCCCAGGCTCAGCCAGATTCTTCTGTTTTATTGTCTCGAGCAGATGAGCTCAGTTGTGGGGGAATGAGGCTTTGGCTGGTAGGCCCTGTTGTTTGTCTTACAGAGACCAAAACCGTCCCCTCTCTGTCAGACCAGGACCTAATAAACCCCACACAGAGATGCCTGAACCCTGCCAATTGCACCCAACTGTGCGGCCTGCCTGGGAAACAATGTTTATCCTGCTTTCAGATGCCTGGCTGCCCCAGGCACGGGGCCAAGGGCACAGCGCCTGCCCCATCCTGGCGGCTCAGACCACTAATGGGGAGCAGGAGGGATGGAACAGATTGAAACAGTTTGGAAACAGGGGTGGCCTGGAGTTGAGAGGGCCCTGAATCTGAACCGTGGGTCCTTGCTCTTTGGGCCCATGTGAGTGTCAGGGGCAGATCCCTCTCATCGCTGCTGCCCATCTGTGAGCCCGTGTGATGGCAGGTTGGGGAGGGGGTGTTCTGCTGGTCCCAGCTGCCAGGAGGAGGAAGAGTGTGAAGTCAAAGTGTTAGCTGCTCATTCATGTCCGACTCTCTGAGACCCCATGGACGGTAGCCTGGCAGGTTTTTCTGTCCGTGGCATTCTCCTGATAAGAATACTGGAGTGCGTAGCCATTCCCTTCTCCAGGGGATTTTCCTGACCCAGGGATTGAACCCAGGTCTTCTACATTGTAGGCGGATTCTTACCATCTAAGCCACCAGAGAGGAGGAGGAAGCTGTAAAAGCTGGGTTAATCAGCTCCTCCCACATCCCTCTCTTCCCGTCTCCTTCATAACCCATTAGTGCAGAGAGGAAAAGAGCAAGAAGACATGCTCTCAGTAAGTGGTCACGTTATTTTAGTATCATTCGGGGCCATGTTCAATATAATAATACTGCATAGTAAGCATGCAGGCAGGCTTTCGATTTGATTTAGAACCCAGCATGGCTATGGGGCTTCGCAGGTGGTACAGTGGTAGAGAATCTGCCTGCCAATGCAGGAGATGCAAGAGATGGGGTTGTGATCCCTTGGGCAGGAAGATCCCCTGGAGGAGGAAACAGCAACCCACTCCAGTATTCTTGCCTGGAGAATCCCATGGATAGAGGGGCCTGGCAGGCTACAGTCTGTGGGATCGTAAAGAGTCGAACACGATTGAGCAACTGAGCACGCACACACACACACACACACACACACACACGTGTGATTCTAGTCGCCTTTGAGGACTTCTCAGGGTGTCACTCAGGAGGGCATGGCAGAGTGCCTGTCCTGCTTACAGCAGACTTGACTTTTGAAGGAGGCTCCTACAGCCCAGAACAAGCTCCTTATGTGGGAACTTGGTCCCAGGCCTCTCCGATTCCCAGAATGGGGTCCAGGCACCCTGCTCGCAGGGGCGTAGGCTTGAGGACCGCTCTCTCAGGCCCAGCAGGTGGGCCTCAGGGACATGGCGCCCACTGCACAGGCAGGCCTGCTCTCTGCTGCTGGTCTGGTCCAACCGCCTTGGGGCCCCGTGGCTGGGAAGCTCTGTGCTCCTGGTCTGGCAGGGTCCTCGCCTCTGGTCGCCTTTCTCGTGCTGCCGTGTATTCACCCAAGTTTCAGAGCAGCTGCCCAGTGCCCACGGCCTGTGGACACTGTGCTCTGAGGAGCAAGGACACAAAGGGGACAGCCACTCCTCCTCCCTGGGCTTCATGCTTGAGGTGGGGATGGGCATTGGATCAGGACAGAGGGGCACAAGCATTGTCAAAACACAAGGGGACCTGTCCTGTAAAAGGTGCATTCACGATACTGTGGGAGCAGGATGGAATCCAGGGGGGCATAGAATGGTTTTTCAGAGGAGAAAGTGGTGTCAGAAAAGCACAAGGGAGCTTAGATCCCTGAGGGGTGAGTTTGTAGGACTGAGAAGAGGTCAGCAGGAGCAAAGCGTGGTGGCATGAATGTGGCCCAGGATGGTGGCAATAGACGGCTTCCTAAGAGTAGACTATAGGATAAAGAGGGAGCTTCCCAGGTGGTGCTAGTGGTAAAGAACCTGCCTGCCAGCGTAGGAGACAGATGAGATGCAGGTTCGATCCCTGGGTCGGGAAAATCTCCTGGAGTCAGAGATGGCACCCCACTCCAGTATCCTTGCCTGAAGAATCCCATGGACAGAGGAGCCTGGTAGGCTACAGCCCACGGGGTTCCAAAGAGTCGGACATGACTGAGTGGCTGAGCACCCTCGGACAGATGAGAGGAACAGCGGGGGAGGATGCTGAGCAGACATCTGGTGTCAGGTTGGTTACACAGGACTGTAGAAGCCTGTGGAGGGGTTCAGACTCCAGGAGGGGCAGCCTGCAAGGGTCATAGGGGTGGGGATTTCTTCAATTAGCCTAACCCCTCCACCCCCCTCTCCTCCATCAGGAAGGTGCAAGGACACCCTCTCCACCATCACAGGGCCGACTACGCAAAACACGTATGGGCGGAATGAGGGGGCCTGGATGAAGGACCCCCTGGCCAAAGATGAGCGGATTTACGTAACCAACTATTACTATGGCAACACCCTGGTAGAGTTCCGGAACCTGGACAACTTCAAACAAGGTACGTGCTACAGGTCCAGCTCAAGGGAGGGTCTTCCTTCTCCACTATCCTCTGTTTTAGTCATGACCAGATCACCTAAGGTGGAGACAGTGGATAAGAAGGGCAAAACCTTCTTCTGATGGTAAAAGGCACTTCTAGCAATAGAATGTCCCTCTTCCATCCCAGCCCCTGAGACATGAGACAACCTGCAGTCCGGTCCAGAAGACAGCAGTGATACATCTTCCCTTTCCCGTGGGCCTTGACTGTTTACAAACCACGTTCATGTATGTTAGCGTCTGGACCCTTGTAGTAGCTCAATGAGGGGAGTGGGAATTGTCATTTATAAATGACAGATGAGGGTGCCTCAGAGAAGTAGGACGTGGCAGAGCCAAGACACAAACCCAAGGCTCCAGACCGCAAGCCC
>SJYV01010691.1:15863-32999 GCA_006410875.1 Neotragus pygmaeus | reverse complement strand
ATTTTGGAGCCCAGAAAAATAAAGTCAGCCACTGTTTCCCCATCTACTTGCCATGAAGTGATGGGACTGAATGTCACGATCTTAGTTTTGTACAGTTATTTGCCAGCAGAGAATTCTGGGATGGGATCGCGGTTAGCAATGACCCTGTGATCATGGATGGTCAGGCTTACTGGGTTACTTTGTAACTGCTTTCATGATGTTGACACATCTTAATAGCCCAGGGACATTTCTTTGGATCTAAATGTAATTTCCCACGACTTGCTTTATTTTGGATGGGAAGTAGTTTCTTGACTGGTCGGTCAGGGTTCACCTAGGGGAAACAGAAGCCCCTGTGAGTTTTGGGGTAAGGGATCTGTTAGAGGGGTGAGACCTCACCCCCTGCAGGAGGAGTCGGGGAGGTGAAGGCCTGGGAAGGGAGAGCTGGGGAGGGTCAGAGAAGCAGCCACCACAGAGCCAGACGGGGCGGGGAGGCTGTGCCCTGTGTGGGTCTCACAAGGGCACGCCCAGGGATCACGCCGCTGAGGGAGACTCTGGGGCTGCTGTGTGGAGAAGCTGGACATGGAGGGAGTGGAGGAGAGCGAGGACAAGTAGACCCGGCACCTCTGCGTCTGCCTGTCACGGCACTTCATCCTGAGCGCCTTCGGAGAGTGATGGCTGCCACCTCACGCGACCTTCCAGAGCTCTTACTCGCTCCTCCGTAGGCCAGCTCTACCTCAGGGTTAGGGAGGGGGCTGGGAGAGGGAGTTCCGCTTTAGCCAAGTTTGCCAAGGAACAAGCTACCACACTTGAAGGAAAGGGCTGGGGGAGGTGTGCAGAATGAAGACGCAAACACTGCAGGTCCTCAGTTCAAACCCCTGAGGTTCTGAGGTGTGTGTGGAGCAGAATTGCTTGGGAAGCTGTCGAGAAGAAATTTCCAAGCCTCAGCTCTCAAGATCGTGAGGTGGGGTCTGCGCGCCTGTTTTAACAAGCTCTCTAGGGGCTTCCCTGGTGGGTCAAATGGTAAAGAATCTGCCTGCAATGCAGGAGACCCAGGTTTGATCCCTGGGTGGGGAAGATCCCCTGGAGANCAAGCCTCAGCTCTCAAGATCGTGAGGTGGGGTCTGCGCGCCTGTTTTAACAAGCTCTCTAGGGGCTTCCCTGGTGGGTCAAATGGTAAAGAATCTGCCTGCAATGCAGGAGACCCAGGTTTGATCCCTGGGTGGGGAAGATCCCCTGGAGAAAGGAATGGCTACCCACTCTAATATTCTTGCCTGGAGGATCCCGATGGACAGGGGAGCCTGGTAGGCTCAGCCATGAGGTCACAAAGAATTTAACGTGACTGAGTGATTGACACACACATAGGTGGTACTGATGCACAAAAAGCTTGAAAACCACTGTCACCAACCTTACAAGCCAGTAAACAGGTTATGAATCAATTCAACTCCAGTGGCCTGCTGTTGGAAGCCTTCGATCATAACCTGCCATTTAGGGAGCCTGGGACTGGGACCCAGATTCCAACCCTACCACAATTCCCTCCTGAGGGGGCCTTTGACGGGTTCTTCATCTCCCTGCCTGACCTTTTCAAAAGCAGATGAGATCCTGAAATCTTCCCGAGGGAGCTGGGTGTGGTGGATCGGCAGAGGAATCTTGTTCTGATACTGCCAAGGAGTTGACAGATCAGGAAAGCCAAAGTATGCTCCACCCTGAAAACTGGGTTTACTGGTAGCACGCAACTGATTGATCTCATTCAGATGATCACCATTGAACAGCATGCGCCTGACAGCTCGAAGTGCCTGAGCATCTGTGCAGGGCAGGATGTGAAGCAAGTGGAAATGGTGGGTGTCTGCCTTAGAGGTCAGGGAGGATGAGATTTATAGACCCTCCAATGGTCCTCATTTGCCCCGGGGTTCTCAAGACCCTCCCTTGGCCACCTACCTACACATCACTTCCAACTCAGCTCAGTGGAAATTTTTGACCCAACCAAAACTATGGGAAATGCCAGCCTCTATTTCCTCGGGAGGTAAGGCAGGCAACCCAACAAATCTCAAGGGAGGGCCTGGAGTGGCCCAGCCAAGGTCCAAGACTGAGCTGAAGAGCTTCCTCCACAAGGTCAGAGTCAAGGCCAGCGTGGACCAGCGCTTTCCCATTCCTGTGTCTTCCAACTTGGTGAACAGAATCAGAAGAAACTGAATCACATTCAAAATGTCCTTCTACCCCGCCGTCTTCTCCTCTAGTACCGGTCAACTTTAGCAGTACTGACCAAACATATCGGTGGGCCAAGGATCCACGGGTGTGAAGCCTGCTCAACCACCCAGGGACCTTGATGCAGATCTGAGTTCTACCCTCAAAGAACCTGACACAGTAAGTGAGCCTGGGCAGCTGCATTTTAAATGGTGCCACGATCGCGTCCCATGCAGCTGGTCAAGGACAAGATTCTGGAAAACACTGTCCTAGGCAGAATGCTTGTGGAGGTGGGGTGGGAAGAAGAANAGAACCTGACACAGTAAGTGAGCCTGGGCAGCTGCATTTTAAATGGTGCCACGATCGCGTCCCATGCAGCTGGTCAAGGACAAGATTCTGGAAAACACTGTCCTAGGCAGAATGCTTGTGGAGGTGGGGTGGGAAGAAGAAGGGGCGGGCCAGAAAAAGATTTCACAGCCTCCCTGGGAAGGCGGATGGCACACAAGTGAAGAAGATGTAAGGCTAGGCGACAAGCAGAGCCCCGCAGAGACCCTGGGAGAAGGGAGGATTTACTTAAGTCCCCTTAATCTTTGTTTTGTTCATGGTGGTATCCCCAGCGCCTAGCTGGGACTGTGATGAGACAAGCCAGGCACCTGGGACACAAAATGTAAGGAGGCGCTCACTCTCGGGTGACGGCCCTGCTCTCGCTGCTCCTGCGAGCAGCGCCTGCTGAAATCTGCACCCTGGATGCCTCACCACCTCACCCGCCTCATCGCCCTGGAACCGACAGCCAAGCTGCTGCAGAGGAGGCACCCTGTAAATATCTGTTGGGTGAACGGACAACTCTCTTTCACAGACATTTACCAAGTGCAAACCGTGACACACAGTGTGGGCAGTGGCGGTGGGGCCGGGCCCAGGACACAGCGACAGCCTAGGAATGAATTAGATGCAGACTGATATCTGACAGGAGTTACAACCTAATAAGGTGAACAGGGCGCTTCCCCAGTGGCTCAGTGGTAAAGAACCTGCCTGCAGTGCAGGAGATGTGGCTTTGATCCCTGGGTTGGGAAGATCCCCTGGAAGAGGAAATGGCAACCTACTTCATTATTCTTGCCTGGAAAAACCCATGGACAGAGGAGCCTGGTGGGCTGCAGTCCATGGGGTCACGAAGAGTCTGACACGACTGAAGCAGCTGAGCACACAGGCAGCTGTGGTGAGCAGGCTGGGAAATAAACAAATGCAAGAGAGTGAAGGCTGCTGGAAAGGGAGGGGCTTGGGTCAGGGGCGAGGGGGCTAAAGGATGTCTGCTCCGTGAGAGCCGGGACTCTGCCTCTTGTTCCTGGAGCAGCACAAGCACAGGGTGGCTGGCACTTAATACACACTTGTCTGAATGAACAGCAGGCAGCAGCCTGGACGGTCCAGAGACATGCTGGGTGTGCTGTGCTGCTTTACAGCTGAACCTAAGTTCAAAAAAGCCGGTGCCTAAAATTAGCTGAGGTCAATAACAAAGGCTTCCTACTGATCCAGACCAACAGATCCCACACTTGGTTGATTATCAAAAACGACTGTAGACGTTTGAAAAATACTGACTCCTAGGCCCCACCTCCTACAGGTGCCAAACCGGGATCTTTATGTCAGGGCTCGGGAATCTGCATCTGAAACTCCCTGAGTGCGGCTCCTGAGCACCCAGGCCCTTCTTACCCAGCAAGATCGTTCGAGTCGGGAGACAAGATGCCAGCTTCTTGGGGGCACTCGGTGGGCCTGGGCTCCAAGAGCTGCCATGGCCCTCACACATGCCCCGAGTTTTGTATTGTGGTAAAACACACATAACATAAAGCTTACCATCTTAGTCATTTTTAAATGTACAGTTCAGTGGTATTCCCTAGTGGCTCATACAGTAAAGAATCAGCCTGCAATGCAGGAGACCCAGATTATGTTCCCTGGGTTGGGGAGATCCCCTGGACAAGGGAATGGCAACCCACTTCAGTATTCTTGCCTGCAGAATCCCATGGGCAGAGGAGCCTGGCGGGCTCCAGTCCATGGGGTGGCAAAGAGTCAGACACGACTAAGCGACTAACACTTCACCTCAGTGGTGTTAAGTTCATTCATAATATTGTGCAACCTTCATCACTATCCAACCCCAGAACTCTTTTCAACTTGCAAAATTGAAAGCTTTGCACTCATTAAACAAGGACTCCTCGCTTTCTCCTTCTCCCAGCCCCTGGCAACCACCAGGCTACTTTCTGTCTCTATGATTTTGATTTCTGTAGGTACCTGATATCTTAGCTGGTTCAGGCTGCTTAAACAAAAATATAATGGGTTGAGTGGCTTAAACAACAAAGCATCTATTTCCTCACAGTTCTGGAGGCAGGGAAGTCCCAAATCAAGATGACTGCAGATTAGGTATGGACCATTTCCTGGCTCACAGAAGGCTGTCTTCTGCTGGGTCCTTCCGTGGTGGAAGGGCTAAGGGAGCTCTCTGGGGTCCCTCTTATAAGGGCACTAATCCCATTCATCACCTCCTACTACTATCGCATTGGAGGTTAGGATCTCAACGTATAGATTTTGAGAGGACATGAACATTCAGCCTGTAGCATTTAAACAAGTGGAATCATACAGTATTTGTCTTATTGTGACTGGCTTATTGCATTTAGCATAATGCCTTCAAGTTTCATCCATGTTGTAACAGATATCTGCCTTCTTTCCTTTTAAAAACTGAATAAAACTGCATTGTGTGTATATACCACATTTTGCTTATCTATTTGACGTGGGTTGCTTCTATATTTTAGCTACGATGATAATGCAGCAGTGAACATGGATATACAAACATGTCTCGGAGACCCTGCTTTCAACTCTTTAGGGTACTTACGCAAAGTAAAATTGCTGGATCATATGGTAAATCCTTTTTTAATTTTATGAGAAACTGTTATCCTATTTTCCACAGCAGTTGTACCATCTTACATTCCCACCGGTGGTATACAAGTGTTCTATTTTCTTCACAACCTGAAAAGATTTGGGTTTTTGTTTGTTTGTTTCTGTTTGTGTTAATTATAGCCATCCTAATGGCTACTATCTCATTGTGGTTTTAATTTGCATTTCCCTAATGATTGGTGATATTGACTTTTTTTTTTCATGTGCTGATGCTTTTGAACTGTGGTGTTGGAGAAGACTCTTGAGAGTCCCTTGGACTGCAAGGAGATCCAACCAGTCCATTCTGAAGGAGATCAACGCTGGGATTTCTTTGAAAGGAATGATGCTAAAGCTGAAACTCCAGTACTTGGGCCACCTCATGAGAAAAGTTGATTCATTGGAAAAGACTCTGATGTTGGGAGGGATTGGGGGCAGGAGGAGAAGGGAATGACCGAGGATGAGATGGCCGGATGGCATCATGGACTCGATGGACGTGAGTCTGAGTGAACTCCGAGAGATGGTAATGAACAGGGAGGGCTGGCATGCTGCGATTCATGGGGTCGCAAAGAGTCGACTGAGTGACTGAACTGAACTGAACTGAACTGATTGACCATTTGTGTATCTTTCTGGGAGAAATGTCTGTTCAAGGCCTTTACTCATTTTTTTAATCAGGTGTTTTTGTGGTTGCTGAGTTTCAGGAATTCTCTATATATTCTAGACATTTATCCCTTATCAGGTATGTGATTTGCAAATATTTTCCCCATTCTTTGGGTGGCCTTTTCATTCTAATGATAGTGTCCTTTGATGCACAAACTTTCCCCCTCTCTGTGGTTTTCCAGGCAAGAATACTCGGTTCAAAGAGAGGATGCAGGTAGCCTGAATAAAATGAAGGGAGGTGAACTTCACAGAGAATTAGCCCGGGTTGGAGAAGGCAATGGCACCCCACTCCAGTACTCTTGCCTGGAAAATCCCATGGATGGAGGAGCCTGGTGGGCTGCAGTCCATGGGGTCCCTAAGAGTCGGACACGACTGAGCGACTTCACTATCACTTTTCACTTTCATGCATTGGAGAAGGAAACGGCAACCCACTCCAATGTTCTTGCCTGGAGAATCCCAGGGATGGGGGAGCCTGGTGGGCTACTGTCTATGGGGTCGCACAGAGTTGGACATGACTGAAGTGACTTAGCAGCAGCAGCAGCCAGGGCAATAACATTTGGTTGTTAACATACATACTTTTCTAGAAACATACCCAGCTTCTCAGCTTCCTTTTCTGGCCTCTACCAAAGCTTCACTGATGCCCAGGAGATTTTGAGGGGTGTGGTGAACCTTGGCTTCCATCTGGGATGCAACAGTGAGGTCTAGAAGCCTGGTGTTCAGGTGATGCCAGTTGTATTCTTAAACACAGCAGTAACCCCTGCCCACTTTTCTCTTCTCTGGTTCTTTGCTGAGCCCTCTTCCAGCACTCCTGTTCTTCCTGCCCTGCTTCCACAGAGGGGGCAGTCTAGATGTGTGCCACAAGGGGGTGGGACATGTGACTTGAGGAAGGTCTGAAGCTGTGGGCCCATCTCAGGAGGCTTGGCTCCCTTCACTCAGAGAAAAGGACGCCATGCTTGGTGCTGCTCTTTCAGGCCTATCCCTTCCCCCAGGCAATGATGAGGAAACAGCTGGGCAAAGGGAAGAGCTGGAACTCCCAAACTCAGATGCAGCCTTCAACTTAAAAAACAAGGTACTTGATGGGAATTCCCTGGCAGTCCAATGGTTAGGACTCTGCGCTTTTACTGCCAAGGGCATGGGTTCAATCCCTGATGGGGGAGCTCAGATCCTGCAAGCCACATGGCTGAGGGGGGAAAAAGTGTTACAAGGTTGTTAATCTACTTCCGGCGCCTCACCCAGGCATCCTTCCTACCACTGCATCCAGCTTGAGCTCCTCCAGGGACCATGCTTCTGAATCAGTTCATTATAACAACTGACTCTTTTTAAAGCAGAGGTACTCTATGAGATGGCCCTTGCATTTCAGTAGTCACCTTTTGGCCAACTGCTCACTTTTAGGAAGATAAGAAGCTTCATACAAAGAAGTAGCCTCATTTCATCTCCTTGGGCAAAGATGGGGGAGGCAGGTGGACAGTGATGTAAGGAGGAGGTAATATTTCAGGTACTTTTTTTTTTCCTGGCATAGCCAAACAAACAAAAAACAACCTTGTGAGTTTTTTTTCCTCCCCTCTCAGCCACTTGGCTTGCAGGATCTTAGTTCCCTGACCAGGGACTGAACCCATACCCTCAGCAGTGAAAGCAGAGAGCCCTGACCTTTGACTCACCAGGGAACTCCCTGTTGGGACCTTTCTCTACCACATTCTGGTCAGCAGGGTCAGGCCTCCTCTAGACAGTTGCTTGGGAGTAAAAAATACCCTTTATTTAGGAGGGTTGTGCAAACACTGTTACAAGTGATTTACTGGCCTGTATTTAACCTTTATTTAATTGATCCAATTTACTCTACTAATTGATGCTCAATTCCAGCAAAGCTCTGTTTCAGGGTTTATAGCCTGAAAATGTGATTAAGATGTGTAAAAACACAGGAGGAAGATTCTCAACATAGTTCAGGTGATAAGGGGCTTCAACTATATGAATGGCATCCACAGAGAAAAAGAGTTAGATTCTTTAGGGTGGGAACCCCAGAGTGGCAGAACTGAGATTAGTGGGATAGAAGCTACGGGAAGAACTTGATGCAAGGTAGAAATTTTTGACAAATTATAATTGTTTTTAAAATAAAGGTAAAAATGAAATTCCCTAGGAGATAGGGAGCATGTAAGCCCTGGAAGTTCTCAATGAAGGGGCAGAGGGGTCACCTGTCAGGATACTGGAAGGGGTGTGAGTTAATGTCAAAGAAGATCCAATTTAGGACTAGGATTCTGTGCCAAATGTTGGGGCTAGAAGATTTATACACAGAGTTACCCTCTGTGGAGGGCCAGGGAAGTGCTTTTCAGATAGGACTAAGGAGAAAGAAAACATTATTTCAAAAAGTAGTTAACAAAATAGAGCATGGGTGTGAACTTATTTACAAAACGGAGATGGTGTTATGCATGTCGGCCACAGAGCTGCTGTAAATACTAAGATAATATAGGAGTGTGCTTGGAACAGAGCCTTAGCTTAATAAGTGTTCACGATTATTAATAGATTATTTACAATGTGAAAAAGATAGCTGGTCAGTTTCTTCCTGAGAACACAGCTATTAGATGGCAACTGAAATGAATAGGGATCTATAGAAACTGACTGTAGTAGACAGCCCACGGTAGAGTAGGAAGAGGGAGGTTTTGGCTTTAGAAACTAAAACTTGGTTAGTGTTCCACTTCTCCAATCACAGGAGACAGCAACATTATCTGTAATGCCATATTCAAATACAGAATCCAGTAACTTTTTGCTACCCAGCATACACTTTACAGTGTATATTTACCTCTTTTGTATATAGATGGGGACATAGGGCATAAGTATTTATACGTATGGCTTTCCTGTGGCTCAGTGGTAAAGAATATGCCTGCTAATGCAGGAGACGCAGGTTTGATCCATGGGTAAAGAAGATGCCCTGGAGAAGGAAAAAGCAACCCATTCCAGTATTCTTGCCTGGGAAACCCCATGGACAGAGGAGCCTGGAGGGCTAGAGTCTATAGGGTCACAAAGAGTTGGACACGACTTAGCGACTAAACCACCACCACCACAATTACTCGAAATCCTTGAAGATAGGAAGTAGTGAAAATATTCTCTAATAAATCAGTCACTTATAAAATTGGTCCTTATTAAAAACATCACGTCTCAGTTAATACTACAATCCCTACCTCTTCTGTGATAGGGCCTTAAAAGTCCAAGTAAAGATGTTAAGATTTATAATTTTGTCTAGAAAGTGTATGCTGAGAAAAATAACAATTGAATCCTTTTCTAAGGATTAGTGCACATTTGCAGTGATAACCTAGACTTGTTACACCTAAGAAAACATATTTTAATGTCACTTAATTTCATTTTGCAACATGAAGTTCCAATCAAACTTTTATCCCCACTGATTACAAAATCGTGATTCTTTGTTTAAGTGAATTCATATTAAATGTTCCTGCCTGGTAGTAATTATCCTCAGATGTGGAAAGAGAAAGAGAGGGAGCATGAGCAAGCACTAGCGACCTTTCTCGATTGTTGCCTAATTTTTTAGCTAAGTAGCAACGCAAGACAAACAGACCCACAGTCCTTTCTTTAAAGCTTTGTGAAATGGAAGGAGAATAATATTTCCTCTTACTAGAGAAGGGCCTAGAAATTTACCCGGGTTCTTTCACCAGACGTTTGCTGTTATTGAGTTTGTACGTTGAATAGAAGCTACACTCAGATCAGATACTTCAAGACATTTCAGAGCTCAAACCTTTTGACTGCCATTTGAATAGTTTCTTAGACTTTCAGAGCTAGAAAACCATGTTAGAAAATGGTCCCGGGGTGGGGGGTCAAACTTGCGTTGCTTTTGGTCAAATACATTTGGAGGCAATTCCCTCATTTAATAGGTAAAAAAACTGAAGAGAAAGTGGTTTTTCCCTAGACAACCCTGATTAGTGGCTTGATTGGAGCCAGGACCCAAGCTCCTGACTCAAAAGCTGTGTTTTTCAACCGTGGCCACACGCTGGAATCACCTGAGGAAATTAAACTGATGCTCCCTGGTCCTACTGAGGTTGGTCCCGCCCTCCAGAAACGCTGACTTAAGGGTCCTGGGTGCAGCTGAATTGGGGATTATGGAAAGCTCCCCCGGTGATTCTAGATGCAAATAAGATTGAGA
Organism: Neotragus pygmaeus; assembly: GCA_006410875.1. Classification (NCBI taxonomy): domain Eukaryota; kingdom Metazoa; phylum Chordata; class Mammalia; order Artiodactyla; family Bovidae; genus Neotragus; species Neotragus pygmaeus. The sequence continues at coordinate 23,128 of SJYV01010691.1, read as the reverse complement.
TTCACCCATCTTTCCTAATTTTTGCTCTTACAAAAGGACTTGTATCACTTTCCACTACAGTCCTTCTTCCTATCTTTCTACTTTTCCTTGCAGTTAACCCTATTCTTTCTCTGGTGTTGCCCTAACCCAACGATTATTAAAGCCCAACGCCTGACAAGGTTGGGGGGGCGGTGACCTCCAGCGGGCAGAAGCGGGTTGGGAGATGGGGACAGGGTGGGGGTAATTCTGAAGGTTTACAAAACTACAGAGCAGCGGGCACCTAGTCTGCCCGGCCTTCTCATCCTGAACAGATGGTGAATTTCAGAGCCAAATGTACCAGGGAACCAAAGCCATACACCCAAATTTAAGTTTAAATATTCTCCATATGCTTGGGTTTTGAATTCTTTCCTGGAGCAGCAGGCAGCAGAAGCCAACCACCCTGAGTCCTAGCAGACAGCAAATGTCTCTTGGAGCCGAAAACTGCCGACTGCTGTGGTGACGGGATTCGAAGCCAGGCCCTGCACCAATCCATTTCACCACCTGCTTGCTCTTCCCTCAGTTGTCAGAGGTCTTTTCATTGCATTCAGTTGGGTGTGTAAAAATGAGTCTTGGACCCTGTCCTAGAAGGAGTGGTGAAAAAGTAAATTAGAAATTGATCTTTCCTGTTTTTTTTTTTTCCTTTGGCCATGCCCTGCCACTGGTGAGATCTTAGTTCCCAGACCAGGGGTTGAACCTGGGCCCTTGGCAGTGAAAGCATGGAGTACTAACTACTGGACCATTGGGGAACTCCCTAATCTTTCCTTTTGAGAAAACCCTATCCCAGAAGGCCCCATGCCCTTGTGCTGGGCTTGTGTTCACAACCATTATGATGATGAAGGAACGTTCCACCCCACCTCAGATCGCAGAGTTGCAGCTACGCTGGAGTCCCATGATGCTCTGTGACCCGGTGGATTTTGTCAGAAGCTAGAGAATTGCTCTGTGTTCTTGCCATTTGGAAATTCCCATAAACAACCAACCTGGCAAATACCGGATCCTGCTGGTCATGTGCACACCAGATGTGGCTGCACAGAAGGTAGCTTCCATTTTTCTGAAGGATATGAGGTTCTAGTGATGAATACTCCACTCCTTTCTTGCAAAGGCTTTCACTCTAGCGTTTCACCCGCTTCTGCTTTCCTTCCCAAACCATGGGAACCCAAGAGTTCACTTTGATGATGTCCAATTTTTTTTTTAGATTTATCCAATCATTTCTGGGGCTTCCCAGGTGACTCAGTGGGTAGAGAATCTGCCTGCAATGCAGGAGACTCAGGAGACTTGGGTTCAATCCCTGGGTGGTGGAAGATATCCTGGAGGAGGCCATGGCAACCCACTCCAGTATTCGTTGCCTGGAAAATCTCATGAATAGCGGAGTCTGGTGGGCTATGGTCCATAGAGTCACAGAGTCAGACAAGACTGAAGGGACTCAGCACACATGTACGCAATCGTTTCTGGAACACACCTTTCACTGTTTCTTGAAGGGAAGGAAAACAGTAGACGGTACTTTGTACCTTTGGACATAAGAACTGGAGCAACTCTTTCCTTGTTCAGTTCAGTTCAGTCGCTCAGTCGTGTCGGACTCTTTGCGACCCCATGAATCGCAGCACGCCAGGCCTCTCTGTTCATCACCATCTCTCGGAGTTCACTCAGACTCACGTCCATCGAGTCCATGATGCCATCCAGCCATCTCATCCTTGGTCGTCCCCTTCTCCTCCTGCCCCCAATCCCTCCCAGCATCAGAGTCTTTTCCAATGAGTCAACTTTTCGCATGAGGTGGCCAAAATACTGGAGTTTCAGCGTTAGCATCATTCCTTCCAAAGAAATCCCAGGGCTGATCTCCTTCAGAATGGACTGGTTGGATCTCCTTGCAGTCCAAGGGACTCTCAAGAGTCTTCTCCAACACCACAGTTCAAAGGCATCAANTCAGAGTCTTTTCCAATGAGTCAACTCTTCGCATGAGGTGGCCAAAGTACTGGAGTTTCAGCTTCAGAATCATTCCTTTCAAAGAAATCCTAGGGCTGATCTCCTTCAGAATGGACTGGTTGGATCTCCTTGCAGTCCAAGGGACTCTCAAGAGTCTTCTCCAACACCACAGTTCAAAAGCATCAATTCTTCGGTGCTCAGCCTTCTTCACAGTCCAATTCTGACATCCATACATGACCACAGGAAAAACCATAGCCTTGACTAGACGGACCTTACTCAGCAAAGTAATGTCTCTGCTTTTAAATATACTATCTAGGTTGGTCATAACTTTTCTTCCAAGGAGTAAGCGTTTGGTGACTCCCTTACGTGGCTGAGTTACCATCTGAATTGTTACAGTTCCTTAGCCCAACATATGCTTTGTTTCTACAGCTTCACTTTTCCCAGTCATTAACCCTTGAGTCAGTATTTTGCTTTGAAAGACAAGGGCACCAGGGGCTTGAAGACAGTTTCACTGTTGTGAGCACAGCGTGTCTGAGGTTGGTTTCCTAGAAATAGACAGCGAGATGGAGATATGCATGCAGGAGTTTCACCAGGGAAGCCTCCAGGGAGTGACCCCCCTGGGGAAGCCGGGGTTGCAGGATGGGGATCAAGTGGTAGTGGACTGTGACTTGGCTGCATAGAGGCCCCGGTTGGTCCCACTGCGGGCTCTGGGACTGTGGGGCCCACAGAGCTGTCCCAAACCAGAGCAAGGGGCTGGCTTCATACTCCTGCATCAACAGTGGCTGGTCATGGCTTTCCGCGGGGAGGGGCTCTGACCAGGGCCAGGTAAGCTCCCTTTGTCGAAGGCAATTCTTGGAAAGGGATCAGGTCTGAGTTGTTAGCAGCAGATGCTCCCAGGAGCTAGAGCTAAATGCTTCAGTCCTGAAGGAGGTGTGGGTGGCCACCATAGTGTCCACTACATGGAGCGGGACACCAGGGGAGGTCCAACCTTCTCTAAGTATGTGGAGATGAACTAACAACCATCAGATAAAGCATGCTTCCTCCTCCTTCCCTGACAGAGAGAACTCCCCAGTGACGTGAAAAGCAAAGTTTTATCTGAATATTCTCAGACTTCCTCAAAGGAATGTGACAGTTCCAGGGAGAGCTAACCCTGGCCCCAGGCCCCCGCCTACCTCCTTTCCTTCCCACTTACAGCTCCATCCTATGCCCCAGCCTGAGTGAGCCAAGCTCCATCCACACCCATATCCAGCCACACCTTTATTGAAACCCTTTGTCCCTGCTTCTCTTTTATGGTTATTTGTTTGTTTTGTTTTGTTTAGTCACTAAGTTGTGTCTGACTCTTTTGTGACCCCATGGACTGTAACCCACTAGGCTCCCCTGTCTGTGGGATTTCCCAGACAAGAATACTGTAATGGATTGTCATTTTCTTCTCCAGGGGATCGTTCCAACCCAGGGGTGGAACCCAAGTCCTGCTTGGCAGGCAGATTCTTTGCCACTGAACCACCTGGAAAGGTTATATGTCCCTAATAATTATTCCATCTGTCTGATCGTTAAAAAAAGAAAATGAAAAATGACAAAGAACTAAAAGCACTAAGGCACAAAGGCCAACTTCATTAACATTCTAGTAAAAATTTTACGAGGTCAATAGTAAAAGAATTGATAAAATTAGGATTTAATGGCTCAATGATCCTTTCAATTTTATTATTTTTAGGCATCAGGATTACTGTCTTTTTTAGAAGGAGAAATTTGCTTTAGGAAAATTGGGCACAGGGTGATATTATGTTCAAGGTAGACTGAGTCTTGTTCTAAAATCAATTATCTGTGTTCAACTTACCATGTTATTAAATTGCTTTAAGTCTCGGTTGCTTCATTTGTCACACATGGATAACAAATTATTTCAAAATATTGTTCTAGGAACTAAATAACTTTATGTATGACCTATTTAGCTTGTGGTTTCTGTCATTTATTACAATAGTTCAGAGCCACGTGCCTGCATCTGAACCCTGACCATGACTCAGAATCTTCATAACATTGGAACAGTTACATAATATAGTTGAGCCTGAATTATTTTTTGTGTATAAAAATGAGGACAGTAGAATATGCTTCTTGGAGTTTTTATGAGATTAAGTAGGGTATAAGTAAAATATTTAAAATAGAGTCTAAAACATGGTAACAATAAAGAAATGTTAAGCACTTTTTTATAGGTGGTAATATCAATAAATGTTTCTCTTTACTTCCTCCTTGTATTAGAAAATAGTTTTAAAAACAAGGGTGGTCAGAAATCATAGAGTTCCCAGGTGACTCAGTGGTACAGAATCTGCCTGCCATGGCAGGAGACTTGGGTTCGATCCCTTAGTTGGGAAGATCCCCTGGAGGAAGAAATGGCAACCAACGCCATTATTCTTGCCTGAGAAATTTCATGGACACAGTAGCCTGCTGGGCTGCAGTCCGTGGGGTCACAAACAGTCAGATGCGTCTGAGGGAGTTGGACATCAGATCAGAAACCAGAGCTTCCTCCACCTTTTCTCTTTTAGGGCCACAGCTATCACTAGTAAGTGTTAAAATAAATAAGTAGGGGCTTCCCTGACAGTCCATTGGTGAAGACTTCGCCTTTCAGTGCCCGGGGTGTAGGTTGAATCCCTGGTCAGGGAGTTAAGATCTCACATGCCTTGTGGCAAAAATAAAATAAAATAGAAGCGATAGTGGCTTCTTGGTGGCTCAGGGGTGAAGGGTCCACCTGCCAATGCAGGAGACGTGGCTTCCATCCCCGGTCCAGGGAGATCCCACATGCCCCAGAGCAACTAAGCCTGTACACCACAGCTATGAAGCCTGTGCTCTAGAGCCCAGGAGCCACAACTCCTGAAGCCTGCATTCCCTAGAGAGAGCCTGTGCTCTGCAAAGGAGAAGCCACTGCAAGGAGGAGCCCTCGCATGCAGCTAGAGAATATGAAGGAAAGGTACAGGGCTCAAAATAGCCGGGCAGGAAAACTCCCCTCCGGGTCCTCCCACCATTCTCTGCAAAACAAAGAACTCTCACCGGAAGGGAAAAAATGGACGTTAAGGTTGATTACACCCAGCTCCCCGCCGGTCAGGCTCTGGCTGATCTCCAGAATTCCTTGCCCCAGCCGTTTAAGAGATAACTACTCTGAACAACCTTTGGAGACGAACAGGCCCCCTTAAGACGGAAGATTTCCGCATATATGCCTGTATGTACTTACTCTGTCCTGGGTTAGNGAACTTCCAGATGTTCAAGCTGGATTTAGAAAAGGCAGAGGAACCAGAGATCAAATGGCCAACATCCATTAGATCAGCAAGAAAGCAAGAGAGTTCCAGGAAAACATCCACTTTTGCTTTATTGACTACGCCAAAGCCTTTGACTGTGTAGATCATAACAGACTCTGTGGATCATAACAAACTGTGGAAAATTCTTCAAGAGAAGGGAATATCAGACTACCTGACCTGCCTGCGGAGAAATCTATATGCAGGTCAAGAAGCAACAGTTAGAACCGGACATGGAACAACANTGACTGTGTAGATCATAACAGACTCTGTGGATCATAACAAACTGTGGAAAATTCTTCAAGAGAAGGGAATATCAGACTACCTGACCTGCCTGCGGAGAAATCTATATGCAGGTCAAGAAGCAACAGTTAGAACCGGACATGGAACAACAGACTGGTTCCAAAGAGGGAAAGGAGTACATCAAGGCTGTATATTGTCACCCTGCTTATTTAACTTATATGCAAAGTACATCATGCAAAATACCGAGCTGGATGAAGCACAAGCTGGAATCAAGATTTCCAGGAGAAATATCAATAACCTCAGATATGCAGAATGACACCACTCTTATGGCAGAAAGTGAAGAACTAAAGAGCCTCATGATGAAAGTGAAAGAGGACGGTGAAAAAGTTGGCTTAAAACTCAACATTCAGAAAACTAAGATCATGGCATTTGGTCCCATCACTTCATGGAAAACAGATGGGGAAACAATGGAAACTGTGACAGACTTTCTTTTTTGGGCTCCAAAATCACTGCAGATGGTGACTGCAGCTATGAAATTAAAAGATGCTTGCTTCTTGGAAGAAAAGTTATGACCAACCTAGATAGCATATTAAAAGCAGAGACATTACTTTACCAACAAAGGTCCATCTAGTCAAAGCTATGGTTTTTCCAGTAGTCATGTATGGATGTGAGAGTTGTACTCTAGAGAAAACTGAGTGCCGAAGAATTGATGCTTTTGAACTGTGGTGTTGCAGAAGACTCTTGAGAGTCACTTGGACTGCAAGGAAATTCAACAAGTCAATCCTAAAGGAAATCAGTCCTGAATATTCATTGGAGGGACTGATGTTGAAGCTGAAACTCCAATAGTTTGGCCACGTGATGTGAAGAATTGACTCATTGGAAAAGACCCTGATGCTGGGAAAGATTGAAGGTGGGAAGAGAAGGAGACGACAGAGGATGAGATGGTTGGTTGGCATCACCTCCTTGATGGACATGAGTGTGAGCAAGCTGCGAGAGCTGGTGATGGACAGGAAGCCTGCATGCTGCAGTGAATGGGGTCGCAAAGAGTCAGACATGACTAAGTGACTGAACTGAACTGAATATCCACTTTTTTAAAGATTCTTTTCCCACATAGGCCATTACAGAATATTGAGTAGAGTTCCCTGTGCTATACAGCAGGTCATTAGTTACATATATTTTATATATAGTGGTGTGTATATAGGGCTTCCCAGGTGGCACTAGTTGTAAAGAACATGCATCCCAGCACAGGAGAGACATGTGTTCAATTCCTGGGTCTGAAAGATTCCCTGGAGAAGGGCATGGCAATACCCACTCTAGTATTCTTGCCGGGAAAATCCCATGGACAGAGGAGCCTGGCAGGCTACAGTCTATACGGTCTCAAGAATTGGACAAGACAAGAAAATTGCAGAGGAAGGTAAACTTCCAAACTCATTCTATGAGGCCACCATCACCCTAATACCAAAACCTGACAAAGACACCACAAAAAAAGGAAACTACAGGCCAATATCACTGATGAACATAGATGCAGAAATCCTCAACAAAGTTCTAGCAATAAGAATCCAACAACACATTAAAAAGATCATACACCATGACCAAGTGGGCTTTATCCCAGGGATGCAAGGATTCTTCAATATCCACAAATCAGTGTAATTCACCACATTAACAAATTGAAAAATAAAAGTCATATGATTATCTCAATAGATGCAGAGAAGGCCTTTGACAAAATCCAACATCCATTTATGATTAAAAACTCTCCAGAAAACAGGAATAGAAGGAACATACCTCAACATAATAAAAGCTATATACCGA
>SJYV01010690.1:55090-67093 GCA_006410875.1 Neotragus pygmaeus | reverse complement strand
TTATGACCAACCTAGACAGCATATTAAAAAGCAGAGACATTACTCTGTCAACAAAGGTCCATCTAGTCAAGGCTATGGTTTTTCCTGTGGACATGTATGGATGTGAGAGTTGGAGTGTAAAGAAAGCTGAGCGCTGAAGAATTGATGCTTTTGAACTGTTGTGTTGGAGAAGACTCTTGAGAGTCCCTTGGATTGCAAGGAGATCCAACCAGTCCATCCTAAAGGACATCAGTCCTGAATATTCATTGGAAGGACTGATGTTGAAGCTGAAACTCCAATATTTTGGCTACCTGATGCGAAGAGCTGACTCATTTGAAAAGACCTTGATGCTGGGAAAGATTGAGGGCAGGAGGACAAGAAGACAACAGAAGATGAGATGGTTGGATGGCATCACCGACTCAATGGACATGAATCTGGGTACACTCCAGGAGTTGGTGATAGACAGGGAGGCCTAGAGTGCTGCAGTTCATGATGTCGGAAAGAGTCAGACACGACTGAGTGACTGAACTGAACTGAAACACTGACAATGAATGTTTCACCTTTACCAAATAAACTTTCCAAAGCTTAAATTTGATTCCAATAACTGGACGGAAAAATACAACATTTATTGAAATGTATTAACAAGTAATTTTGCATGTAAAATATGTGATGGTCCTGACATAAAAATGCTGTCATTTAACTTTTGAGGAATTGTTATTGATATTGTTATTATATTACAAGTGGAACTAACATATTAAAAGCAACTGTTTTACTTTTTATATGTAAAGAAATATTTGGAATCAAATTAAGCAAAATTCAAATAGGAGGACAGTCTCTTGATCTCAATGAGAAGTTGAGTACTTTGTAGTTGAATGAGAATTGGCATCTTTGGATTTATCTTCTTAAAATAGCAGCTGACCTTGAAATAGATGCTGGTGTTTCTTCAGTAAATCTGTCTTCTGGTTTTCTTGTGTTTGGTGAGTTATAGACACTATATACATCGACATCAAATCTCATGATTTAAAAAAATCTTAGCATGTTTTGGAGCTCAGTGGTGTTAAAGATTTATTTCAAAACAAAACAAAAAATTTGCATATGTAAATGAAATAAAACAGCCATACACATACAGTAGGCTTCCTGGTGTATGTGCTGCTTGTAAAGAACCAGCCTGCCAATGCAGGAGATGTAGGAGACCTGGGTTTGATCCTGGGCCAGGAAGATCCCCTCAAGGAGGGCATGGCAACCCACTCCAGTATTCTGGCCTGGAGAATCCTATGGAGAGAGGATCCTGGTGGCTACACTCCATAGAGTCACAAAGAGTTGGACACTACTGAATTGACTTAGCATGTACGCACATACAACAAATGACAAAACCTCTGTAGCAAGAGTATCAGACTGCTATGTCTTTGCATATTTATTTCATGTAACCTAACTTGTAGCCTCCTAACCTGTAATTCCCTGTGCTCCCCCTCCGATGCCCTCCATCCTTGTCTCCCTAGCCCTTGTGCTCCCACAAGCAGCAGTACAAGCCAGCACAGCAAGGGACCCGCATGACGCATGTCCCCCTCTCCTGCTTCCACTGTCGAAGACCCGATGGGAGCACTGTCCCTAGCTACCCCTGTCACCGAGCACTTCATTTTGTCAGCAGGTGCCCTGCACGTTGTCCTTGACAGGGAGGTATTAATTACCTTGTGTCTGAAAAGCGCTTGGAAAAGAGGGAGGTTACAGCCAGTTGCCTTGCAGATTTGACCACAGGTTTCAGTAAGCTGTCTATTTTTCTGCTCCTGTGACTCAGACATTTCATCTGCAGGCTCTGGCAGAAGCTTAAAGGACATAGTGCAGCTCTACCAAATCTAGCCCAGCTCATGTGGGTGCACGCATTAAAGTAATACCTTATTGAAATATGAAAAATCCAGGACGAGTTTCAAACCAGACAGGATGAAACAATACGCTAGGACAGCAGGGATAAACTGGGCCACAGACCTACTCTGTTTATGAGGATAAAACTATGCATAAGAAAATTCCATATTGAACTGTAGATTAATTGACTGTAAATGGTAGTAGCTACTATTATTTTGGCTTAACTAGATGCTTAACTTTGGAGAATCATTTGTGTCTCAAATCCAGATAGAATCGTTATTTTCAGTATAGGGTCAAGTAATTTAAATACTTTGTCTTTCAAATACTCATTCATTCCACTTAAACATCAAGTATTGTCTTTGCAGAAACACTGGATTTTCTTAAGAGATAAGTAAATACTACTGTTTGTTGTTGTTGTTGTTGTTGTTGTTTTTAAACATTTTGAGGATATCTGATGCCTGGATTGAGAAGGAATAAAATTTCTTTTCAGAAAAAAATATGGCTCATACACATATATTTCCAATTGCAAGATGTCTCTGATTCCAGAGACTCAGGCTGTCAGTATCTTTGTCTGGGATCTAAATTTATATGAATATATGAAGATGAAGGAGCTTCCCGGGTGGCATTAGTGGTAAAGAACCCACCTGCTAATGCAGGAGATGTGGGTTCAGTGCCTGGATTGGGAAGATCCCCTTGGGGAGGGCGTGGCAACCTACTCCAGTATTCTGGCCTGGGAAGTTCTGTGGACACAGGAACCTGGCAGGCTACAGTCTGTGGAGTCCCAAAGAATCAGACACGACTGAAATGACTTAGCATGCACACACATGAAGAGGAAGACCATGCGAAATAGTATGTGAAAATTCTGTTAGGGTTCTCCAGAGACTCAGGGGCGTGCGCGCGCACGCGCGCGCGCGCGCGTGTGTGTATGTATGTGTGTTAGAGAAATTGATTGGTTATAGAATTGGCTCACTTGGTTCACCTGTTTCTAGAGACCGAGAAGGCCCCCCATCTGCTGCTCTCTGTGGGTTGGAGACCCAGGGAAACCAGTGGTGCAACTCAGTCTGAGACTGACGGCCTGAGAACCAGGGGAGCTGATGGTGTGAATCTAGAGTTCAAAGGCCATAGCTCCACCAGGAACTCTGAGGTCTGAGGGCAGAAGAAGGATGTCCCAGATAAAGGAGAGGGAGAATTTGCCATTCGTTCCCCTTTTTGTTCCATTCGGCCCTCGGTGGATTAGATGGTGTCTGCCCACATTGATGAGGCTGTACCTCGTTATGCCCTCTACTAAGCGAAATGCTAACCTTGCTCAGGAACACCCTGTTAGGCACAGCCTGGAGTGATGCTCTACCAGGATCTGGACATCCCCGAGCCCAGTCAAGGGGACACGCCAGAATAGTCTTCCTTATTTTGTTTTTATTCAAGGACAGGCCACTGTGAAAAGTAAAACCAGGGTCTTTGAGGTCAGTTTTAGTGAAACAGAGATGGTTATCTTGATCACCTGGTTAGAGTGGTACCTGCCAGTTTTCTCCACTGTTTTCTCCATTTCCATAATCTGTATATAAGAAGCAATTCACGAAGTCCAGCCCACAACCACAGGGAACATGATCAAGGTGTACCTCCAGGGCAGAGGAGTATCAAAGATTTTGTGGATTTAGGTTAAAAGTGCCTCCGTAATTAATCAGTATTTTGCTGGAGATGCTTGGAGGCCATGTATGCACTCTTCTCGTAAAAGTCCTGCTCCTAATTTTAGCATTCTGCCATGGATTTTTGCCTACAGCAGTAATAGTATCGTGTTCTAAAGGTGATTTTGCATATCCTTCATTCCTTCTACATTCATTATTCAGAATTCTTCTGTGAGGAAGGTTGTCTCTTTCCCCATGTTTATTTATGTATTCAATCATTTATTAATCAGTACAGACTCATGGGTATTAATTTTATTATTTGGGTTATAGTCCAATAATATCAATATTTACTGCTAAGGTTGTTTCAACTTTGGTCATTGTGGGCTCTTTGAGATGACTCCTGTTCCTTCTGACATGTCTCCCTTTTTTTTTTTTTCTTGTTTTGTTTAAGCATTATAAGATTTCCTGGTCTCGTTGTGTGTAATTCCTGACCCAATTCAAAATGAGCCATCTCTCCAAAGCCCTGGCTCTTTTTATTGGAAAATAATATTCAGAGAATTCCCTGGTGGTCAGTGGTTGAGACTTCGCCTCCAATGCAGGGGTGCAGGTTGGATCCTTAGTTGGGCAGCTAAGAGCCCACATGTGTTAGGGCCAAAAAATCCCCAAACACAAAACAGAAGCACTGTTGTAAAATGGTCCACATCAAAAAAAGTCTTTTTAAAAAAGAAAATTATATTTACAGATTAAGATTTGGGCACCAGATCTGTTCACTGTTGCTGTTGGGGCATCACTAATTTTAGGCTCATTTGAAGAACAGAGCTAGGAAATCAACGTGTACTAACTCATGTCTGCACACGCACCTATTTTTATTTGTGTCTTATCTATAAACGTGAGTTTATATCTATAACCAACATTCCTTCTAGCCTTTCCCCTTGCGTTTTTGTAACTTCTTCCTGGACTAGTGAGAAACTTGACTCTAACACTGTACACATTATTTACTTGTTTCATCCTAGTATGCATATGAAGTAGTTTCAGAATTGCTCTCCTGTATTCCTGTGAGAAACAAAACTTACCCAGTAGAATACAGTGCTTGCGTGTAGTTCTTTTTGGCTTTAATCTTCAGTAGCCAGTCAGAGCACTGTTTTCCGAAGTTATGTAGGTCAGCTCATTTTATTCCCCCACCGTCTCCAGTGAGTATATGTGGTGCATTTCTAATGTAGTGCATTAGTTTTCTGTTGCTCTGTGCACTGTGTAGCTGTGTTTGCAGCCTAGTGGTGGCAAAATAATCTGCATTTGTTAGCTCACGGTTGGATAGGTCAGCAGTGCAGGTGGCCCGCATCCACTCTTTGCTTAAGTCTCCCAAGGCAGGCATCAAGATCCTGGGCTCCTGTCTGGAAGCTCTGTCAAGAACCCACATCCAGGCCCATTCTGGTTCTTGGTAGACATCAGTTTCTTGCAGCTGTTGAGACTTAAGTCTTCATTTCCTTGTGGGCTTACAGCTGAGACTGAAGTCTTCATTTCCTTGTGGGCTTACAGCTGGGGTCACTCTCAGCTCCCAATAGTTACTTTCCAGTCCTTGAATGCAGCTCCCTCAGACTTCAAAGCCAGCAATGATCTATTGCTTCAGAGTCGGCCTGAAACCTCTCGTCTGCCTAGAATCTAACTTCCATTACCAGCTCGAGAAAATTCTTTGCTTTTAAATTGCTCATGTGATTAGATCTATCTGAAAAAAGAAAAATCTGTCTTTTGATTAACTGAAAGTCAGTTGCTTAGTAATTTTAATTACATCTGAAAAATGCCATTTGATACTTAACAGCACAGTCGTGGGTGTGAGATGGCCCCATATCATAGCCCCAGGGTTTAGTGTAGGAAGTCCAGGTACTGTTTTAGAATTCTGCTTACTACCTGCCTGTTACCGTCTGCTTCCATTTGTGGATCTCCTACTATCCAGGTTGACTTTTTTAAAGTTTGAGAGATGTTGGATACAACTACTTCCTTGATTGTGGTGATGGTACCCTGAGTGTTTGCATATATTCAGACTCATCAAACTGTATTGCAGATGGTGATTGCAGCCATGAAATTAAAAGACGCTTACTCCTTGGAAGGAAAGTTGTGACCAACCTAGATAGTATATCAAAAAGCAGAAACATTACTTTGCCAACAAAGGTCCATCTAGTCAAGGCTATGGTTTTTCCAGTGGTCATGTATGGATGTGAGAGTTGGACTGTGAAGAAAGCTGAGTGCTGAAGAATTGATGCTTTTGAACTGTGGTGTTGGAGAAGATTCTTGAGAGTCCCTTGGACTGCAAGGAGATCCAACCAGTCCATTCTAAAGGAGATCAGTCCTGGGTGTTCATTGGAAGGACTGATGCTAAAGCTGAAACTCTAATACTTTGGCCACCTCATGTGAAGAGTTGACTCATTGGAAAAGACCCTGATGCTGGGAGGGATTTGGGGCAGGAGGAGAAGGGGACAACAGAGGATGAGATGGCTGGATGGCATCACTGACTCGATGGACGTGAGTCTGAGTGAACTCCGGGAGTTGGTGATGGACAGGGAGGCCTGGCGTGCTGCGATTCGTGGGGTCGCAAAGAGTCAAACATGACTGAGTGACTGAACTGAACTGAATTGATGTTACTTATATGCAGTTCTTGGGATATCAATTATATATCAATAAAGCTATAAAAAATAAATATTTATATATGGTTAAGTTCATTTTGGGGGGTGTGGAAATGCCTGGGGTTGTGTGTCTATCAACAAAGTAGCCTACAGAATGGTTTCTTCACCCTAAAATCCCTTTGATTAGGCACTTTGTAGACATCCCATCTCACCCCCCCCCCCACTACCAACTCTTGGCAACCACAAATCCAAATCTGTTTATGTTCCAGATACTTTGTGTTTTCTAGAATGTAATATAAATGGTGTCATACAGTTTGTGGCCGTTTGTGTTTTATTTCTTTCATTTAGCAAAATGCATTTTAGGTTATCCATGGTATGGCTTAAATCAAGAGTTTCTTCCTTTTTGGGGGACTTCCCTGGTGGTCCCGTGGTTCAGACTCTGTGCTTCCACTGCAGAGGGTACAGGTTTGGTTCCTGGTTGGGGAAACAAGATTCCACATGGCCGGCAATGCAGCCAAAATAATAAAAATAAAATAAAAATACAGATTCCCAGCTCCACTGCAGGCTTTAAAAAATAGAGAGAAAATTAAAAAGAGAGTTCCTTCCTTTTTTATAGTTCAGTAGTATCCATTGTGGAGAAGGCAATGGCAACCCTGTCCAGTACTCTTGCCTGGAGAATCCCATGGATGGAGGAGCCTGCTAGGCTGTAGTCCATGGGCTCACTAAGAGTCTGATATGACTGGGCAACTTCACTTTCACTTTTCACTTTCATGCATTGGAGAAGGAAATGGCAACCCACTCCATTGTTCTTGCCTGGAGAATCCCAGGGACGGGGGAACCTGCTGGGCTGCCGTCTATGGGGTCACACAGAGTCGGACACGACTGAAGTGACTTAGCAGCAGCAGCAGCATCCATTGTATGAATGTATCAAGCCTATACCTTTAACTGAAGTCTTAAAGTAACATTGTAGTGTTTGCTGAAATGACAATATTCATTTTACAGTGTTGTCTATAGCAACAGAGGAACTCAGCTTCATCTTGTTATGAAAGTAAATTTTGGTAAATAGCCTTTGTAAGTATACTTTGTAAGTATAATGAGGGATACATATTCATGCACTTTGTGTGTGTGTGTGTGTGTCTGTGGTTGACTTCTATGTCAACTTGGCTTCCTATCAAATTGATTTCTGTAAAATATACATGAGTCATACTAACCCCTCCAGCTGGACTTAATAGGGAGTATCTCTAGCCTGGAAAATGAGGAAGTTATTTATTATTATTATTATTTTTTAGAAAGCTTTAATCTTATTTAGTGTGTACTTTCTGGTATCTTCTTTTCTCTTTTACTGTATTGTAATGCATTGCATTGTATTTCTTTTTATTCTAATGCTTTAAAATTTAATGAATTTTTTTTAACATTTAGAACTGCATTTTTCATTTTATTTATTTTTTTAAATTTATTATTATTATTATTATTTACTTTATTTTACTTTACAATGCTCTATTGGCTTTGCCTTACATCGACATGAATCCACCACATGTGTACACGAGCTTCCAATCCTGAATCCCCCTCCCNATGTAATGTATATGTAATGTCACCTTTATGCTAAACCAAAACAGATGACTGTGATCTAAATCCAGATCTCATATTTAAGTGTTTTGGAATTGCACAACAGTTCTGGGCTGGAAATGTGCTAAATAGTTAAAAGACATTTTGAGACAGCTGAATCATTTTATTTTATACTATACATATGGATAGAATAAATATCATATGCATCTAAGAAGTTTTCCCTTTCTGTGCTCTTTGTTCTATTTTCTTGTTTTTCGCATTTTCATTTCTGTACTCCTCCTCCTCATTTCATTGTTACCTTTTTCACCCCCATCAAATTTTCCCTTTTTATTCTGTTCTTTTATCCCCTTTTTTCTCAATACTGTCACCTCTTTCTTTCAGTTTCCTAGTCTCCTTTTTTCCCTTCTTTCTCATGCTTTCCTTCTTACCTCAACAGATTGTCAGTAATGTTCTCTTATTTTTTAAATATAATGATAGATTATGTCAATTCTAAATTAATAAAATATGTAGTAGCTATTAGTACAAGCAATTATGAACTGATTGGAAAAAAAATACTTGAGGATGTTTTCACACACAATAAGTGCCTGCTAATTAGGTGGTATGAAGCTTGACTTTCAGAGAGAAGATTCATAATAAATGTTTGAATGAATATTGAGAATCTTAATATTCTATATGCATTTTAAAATCCTCATTTCAAGTTCTCTGGCATAAATCAAAATAATCAAGTTAATAAATCATAATAATTTAAAAAATGCATTATTTTAATGATGCATTCTACTGCTGATAAATGGCTTTCTAGGCAGTGCTAGTGGTAAAGAGCATGCCTGCCCATGCAGGAGACGTAAGAGATGCAGGTTCGATTCCTTGGTTGGGAAGATCCCCTGGAGGAGGGCATGGCAACCCACTCCATTATTCTTGCCTGGAGAATTCCATGGAGAGAGGAGCCTGGTGGTCTGCAGTCCATCTGGTTGCAAAGAGTTGGACATGATTGAAGCAACTTAGCATGGCAGGTCACTGCTGTGAAAAATACTTTTAATTTATTGGCAAGATTACTTAAGTCAGATTAACAAGTTTGAGCTCCTACCACGTGTGAGAAGTAGCCTCCAGAACAGAATATGTTATTGGATATTATCTTTAAGAAGTTAATACTGTGAAGTTTTAGAAATCATTGGTTGCATGGGAGTGCACATTGGGGCATGAGTGGGAGATAAATGAGCTGGTAACTACATTAATTTATGTATCTAATGTTTAACATATAGCCTCTGCTACTTGCTGGGCACTGTGCTAGGTATTAGAAGGATGCAGAGAGGAATAAAGGTGGGCACTAATCGGAAAGTTTTACAGACTCACGGGGGAGACAGCTGTGTATATAAGTTTAACCAAATAAAAAGACAGAGAAAGATAGTCTCCATGAGGACACTGATCTTTTCTTTATTGGTTAATAAAGAATGTTAGGGAATGCTGCTGTTGTTCAGTATTAAGGGAGATGGGAAAGTAACATTTATTAAGCAGTTACTACTTTACAAATACTTAGGTAGACTGTAAATATTTAATCTCTTCTGGTCTTCCTAATAACATTATAAATCCACTTGTATAGATTCAGGAGGTGAGGTTCACTACAGTTGTGACTTGTTACATTAATAAATGGAAAAGGCAGGATTTGAACCCAGATCTTTTTGACTTTTAAGACAGTATTATTTCTGTTACTGTTTTCAAGAGTCTGCAATTCATTTGACTCTTGTTGGAAAATAGTATGACTGAAATGTAATACTATGATTTGAGGTATCTAGTCATATTGAAAATAAAATTATACTCTGGACAGTAAGTAATTGTAAGGTTCTATGCTGGGTGTTCGAAGGAAAGAATGAAGATAGGAATACTGGTGGAGAAGGGATCTAGACTCTAGAGGCAGAGAGATACAGGATGATAGAAATAAAAAATCTGACCTAAAGAGTAGTCAGTAGATCTTTGGGGTTCTAGGGCCTTAGGAAAGTTAGTGAAATATTTCTGAATACTAACTTAGCAAAAAGTGAATTACTGTATGATTCAGTAATTCTGGCTTATAGCTTGGGTAGCAATAAACAAAATACAAGCCAAAAGACTTAATCCCCAAGAGGCACGCAGGAGGTAAGGAGGTGTTGGCGTGAGTAGGAGCGNTAACTTAGCAAAAAGTGAATTACTGTATGATTCAGTAATTCTGGCTTATAGCTTGGGTAGCAATAAACAAAATACAAGCCAAAAGACTTAATACCCAAGAGGCACGCAGGAGGTAAGGAGGTGTTGGCGTGAGTAGGAGCGCCAGCAAGCAGAATGTTTAAGTGAGTGCATAAGTCTGTTTTGAATAGACATTTGGGCTTCAGCTCTTCATAGATATTATTCAATTCTCATGATTCTAAGATAAATATTATCTCATTTTCTGGATGAAAAAAGGTAGACATAGATGGATTAGGTGGATTACCCAACCCCACAGCCTTCAAGTAACAGTGACAAGATATAGGCCATATTTTCTGGCCCCTGTTTTATTCCAGTACACTTTCAAAAGGGAGCTTGCTGTTTTCAGTGCAGGAGGCTAAAATGGCATGATAAGGATAGAAACAAACGGGAATTTCTGGCTGAGGTGTAGGTAGAGGAGGTCAGTTTGTAACATTTAAAATTGGAGTTAAACAGCTTTCTTAAAGACTTTTTAGTTCAAAATTAAGTAAAATTGCCAAGAAACACAGCATGAAGGAATTAGAAACATTCTATATCCTCATCACTTAATGTAGCTGGACATCTTGGACCACGTGAAGGTTGTCAAATATTTTACCATTTTTATTACTGTGGGTTTGATTTCTTTCAAGTTCTTCACATTAAAATAAGGGTTTCCATGTTACTTATGAAATTTTAGGAGAGGTCTCACAATTGGGTTCAGACTCTGTTTTATTTATTGAAAGATTCACTTTTCTCATTGAAAAAAATCTTTATAGTTTAACATTTTGGTGATTCTTTATCAACTCCTGAAACTGAATGTGCTATTTATAATTTTTCTTAAGAAGTTTCCTTTGATAATCTCATAATATTTGAGAAACATGTGAGGAGGACACTGGCCCATGGCCCTTTTATGTTAGAGACCACTTGATCATATAACCCTGCCTTTAACATAAGAAAACAGAGACCTAATCCAGTTAAATGATGGGATCAGGATTGTATAATTTGTTCCTAGCATGATAGGAACTGGAAAGGCCTCTTTGTCCAGTGCTCTTTCAGTGCAGAGGAACATTGAAATTACTTCTTGATTCTTGAATTTGTCTTCTCTGCGAGTTTATTTTTAGGTGTTTTTGCCTCATGACTGAATCATTTTGTGATGGGAAATGTCTATAATGATTTCATCAATCAGGGGGAGGTGTTCCTTTTTCTTGGGCAGTATGTATTACGGGAATCCAGTAGTGCAGACAAAAGAAATGGTTAGTGCCAAGCTGTCCCTTTGGAGCATTCATTTGGTAAGGCTATGTGGAAAATGAGGATCATTTTTCTCCTAAAGAGATTGTACAATTTACATCTTCTTGGAATCCACAGAGAAACTTGGTAAATATTATAAATATTTCCTCTGGAAGCAGATGTACGTTAAGATGTGTGTTTTTCAAGTTATCTGCATCATAAATACTTAATATACTGTATTTAAATCTGAATTATAGTTCTCTAAATTACTTTTAAATATACGAAAAGAGGAAGGTCTTAACAAGGCAAAAATATTCCTGTTTATAGTAATGTGAAGTAAATTACCTTGTAAAATTGTTAATTTTCCCAAGATACAAATAACATAAACCCTCAAAAACCAAGCAAGTGCCTAGTCTTTATTATTGTTATTATTCATTTATTTATTCAGCAAACATTTTGGAGCACCTGGTATGGCTAGCTGCTGGAGGTCCCAGGCTAAATCTCTAGTCTCTCAGCCCTTGTCAGCCACCCTCCCCATCAGTTCCTGCTCCAGGCACCAGCGTCCTTCAAAGCCTTCAACCTCTGAGCCTCCTGCCATCTCCTAGCATTTGTGCATCTGTTTCCTTTGCCTCCTCCCTTCTTCTCCTTGCTTGGGGGTAACTCCTACTCATCCCTGTGATGGCAGGAAGAATTCCCTGATCCCCCGATCCCATTGCTCTATGCTATTATAATCCATCTTCATCTTTAGAGTGAAGTGTTTGTTTAACCCTAAGATGCAGGTATCTGTTTAACCCTTGGGAAATACCCATGTCTGTTTTTCTAGCCATCAGTTTCTCATGACTTACAGATGCTCAATGTTTTTTGAATGAATACAATTTGGCTTCTGAGACATATCAGCTATTTGGGGATGAAGTTTAAAAAATCTAGTAAAAGATGAAAAT
>SJYV01010690.1:0-50586 GCA_006410875.1 Neotragus pygmaeus | reverse complement strand
AGTAGTTTGAGCATTTTTTGGCATTGCCTTTCTTTGGAATTGGAATGAAAACTGACCTTTTCCAGTCCTGTGGCCACTGCTGAGTTTTCCAAATTTGCTGGCATATTGAGTGAAGCACTTTCACAGCATCATCTTTCAGGATTTGAAATAGCTCAACTGGTATTCCATCACCTCCAATATCTTTGTAGTGATGCTACGAACCATACTTCAAAAGAATCAATTCTTTGGAGCTCAGCTTTCTTTATGGTCCAAATCTCACATCCATACATGACTAGCCGGACTTTGTTGGCAAAGTAATGTCTCTGGTTTTTAATATTCTGTCTAGATTTGTCACAGCTTTTCTTCCAAGAAATAAGCGTCTTTTAATTTCATGGCTGCAGTCACCATCTACAGTGATTTTGGAGCCCAAGAAAATAAAGTT
The DNA here is from genome assembly GCA_006410875.1 of Neotragus pygmaeus. Classification (NCBI taxonomy): domain Eukaryota; kingdom Metazoa; phylum Chordata; class Mammalia; order Artiodactyla; family Bovidae; genus Neotragus; species Neotragus pygmaeus. The sequence goes on along the minus strand of SJYV01010690.1, from coordinate 50,165 downwards.
TCTCCTGTTTCCATTTTTTCCTCTTCTATTTGCCATGAAGTGATGGCAGTATTGCCATGATTTAGTTTTTGAATGCTGAGATTTTTTTTAAATTAATTAATTTATTTTAATTGGAGGCTAATTACTTGACAATATTGTAGTGGTTTTTGCCATAGATTGGCATGAATGAGCTATGGGTGTACATATGTCCCCCATCCCTAACCCCCGTCCCTCGTCCCTCCCCTTCTCATCCCTCAGTGTCATCCCAGTGCACCAGCCCTGAGCACCCTGTCTCATGTGTCAAACCTGGACTGGTGATCTATTTCACATATGGTAATATACAAGTATCAATGCTATTCCCTCAAATCATCCCACCTTGCCTTCTCTCACAGAGTCCAAAAGTCTGTTCTTTATATCTGTGTCTCTTTTGCTGTCTCATATATAGGGTCATTGTTACCATCTTTCTAAATTCCATATATATGCGTTAATATACTGTACTGGTGTTTTTCTTTCTGACTTACTTCATTCTGTATAATAGGCTCCAGTTTCATCCACCTCATTAGAACTAATTCAAGGGCATTCTTTTTAATAGCTGAATAATATTCCATTGTGTATATGTACCACAGATTTCTTATCCATTTGTCTGCTGATGGATATCTAGGTTGCTTCCATGTCCTGGCTATTGTAAACAGTGCTGTNCCACCTCATTAGAACTAATTCAAGGGCATTCTTTTTAATAGCTGAATAATATTCCATTGTGTATATGTACCACAGATTTCTTATCCATTTGTCTGCTGATGGATATCTAGGTTGCTTCCATGTCCTGGCTATTGTAAACAGTGCTGTGATAAACATTGGGGTACATGTGTCTCTTTCAATTCTGGTTTCCTTGGTGTGTATTTCCAGCAGTGGGATTGGTGGGTCATATGGCAATTATATTTCCAGATTTTAAAGGAATATCCACACTATTCTAAATAGTGGCTGTACTAGTTTGCATTCCCACTCTCCCAGGGTAAGAGTTCCCTTTTCTCCACACCCTCTCCAGCATTTATTGCTTGTAGACTTTTGGATAGCAGCCATTCTGACCGGTGTGAGATGGTACCTCATTGTGGTTTTGATTTGCATTTCTCTGATAATGAGTGATGTTGAGCATCTTTTCATGTGTTTGTTAGCCATCCGTATGTCTTCTTTGGAGAAATGTCTATTGAGTTCTTTGGCCCATTTTTTGATTGGGTCATTTATTTTTCTGGAATTGAACTGCGTGAGCTGCTTGTATATTTTTGAAGTTAATTCTTTGTCAGTTGCTTTGTTTGCTATTATTTTCTCCCATTCTGAAGGCTGTCTTTTCACCTTGCTTATAGTTTCCTTCATTGTGCAAAAGCTTTTAGGTTTAATTAGGTCTCATTTGTTTATTTCTGCTTTTATTTCCATTACTGTGGGAGGTGATAGAGGATCCTGCTGTGATTTATGTCAGAAAGTGTTTTGCCTATGTTTTCCTCTAGGAGTTTTATGGTTTCTGGTCTTACATTTAGATCTTTATTATATTTTAAGTTTATTTTTGTGTATGGTGTTAGAAAGTGTTCTAGTTTCATTCTTTTACAAGTGGTTGACCAGTTTTCCCAGTACCACTTGTTAAAGAGATTGCCTTTCCTCCATTGTATATTCTTGCCTCCTTTGTCAAAGATAAGGTGCCCCCCAAATATGGAATGCTTCATGAATCTGCATGTCATCCTTGTTCAGGGGCCATGCTAATCTTCTCTGTATTGTTCCAATTTTAGTGTATGTGCTGCCAAAGAGAGCATTGAATGTTGAGTTTTAAGCCAGCTTTTTGACTGTCCTCTTCCAGTTTCATCAAGGACCTCTTCAGTTCCTTTTCACTTTTTTCCATATGGTAGTGTCATCTGTATATCTGAGGTTATTGTTGTTTCTCCTAGCAGACTTGATTCCAGCTTGTGCTTCATCCATCCTGGCATTTCTGATGTACTCTTAGCAGGGTGACAATATATAGCCTCAATGTACTCCTTTCCTAATTTGGAACCAGTCTGTTGTACCATGTCTTGTTCTAACTGTTGCTTCGTGACCTGCATTTAGATTTCTCAGGAGGCAGTTCAAGTGGTCTGGTATTCCCATCTCTTTCAGAATTTTCCACAGTTTATTGAGATCCACATTCTCAAAGGGTTTGGCATAGTCAATAAAGCAGAAATAGATGTTTTTCTGGAACTCTCTTGGTTTTTCCATGATCCAGTGGATCTTGGCAATTTGATCTCTGGTTCCTCTGCATTTTCTAAATCTAGCTTGAACATCTGGAAGTTCATGGTTCATGTACTGCTGAAGCCTGGCTTTGAGTATTTTGAGCATTACTTTGCTAGCGTGTGAGATGACTGCAATTGTGTGGTAGTTTGAACATTCTTTGGCATTGCCTTTCTTTGGGATTGGAATGAAAACTGACCTTTTCCAATCCTATGGCCACTGCTGAGTTTTCCAAATTTGCTGGCGTATTGAGTGTAGCACCTTAACAGTATCATTTTTTTTTTTTAAATTATAGGCTGATTTTTTTTTAATTTGATTTTACAATACTCTATTGGCTTTGCCATACATCAGCATTAATCCACCACAGGTGTACACAAGCTCCCAATCCTGAATCCCCTCCCACCNGGCAATTTGATCTCTGGTTCCTCTGCCTTTTCTAAATCCAGCTTGAACATCTGGAAGTTCATGGTTCACTATTGAAGCCTGACTTGGAGAATTTTGAGCATTACTTTGTGAGCGTGTGAGATGAGTGTAACTGTGTTATAGTTTGAGCATTCTTTGGCATTGCCTTTCTTTGGGTTTGGAATGAAAACTGACCTTTTCCAGTCCGGTGGTCACTGCTGAGTTTTCCAAATTTGCTCTCATATTGAGTGTGGCACTTTCACAGCGTCATTTTTCAGGTTTTGAAAGAGCTCCACTGGAATTCCATCACCTCCACTAGTTCCATTACCATCACTTGTTTGTATTGATGCTTCCTAAGGCCCATGTGATTTCACATTCCAGGATGTCTGGCCTAGGTGAGTGATTATCTGGGTATTGAAGATCTTTTTTGTATAGTTATTCCATGTATTCTTACCACCTCTTCATAATATCCTCTGCTTCTGTTAGTTCCATACCGTTTCTGTCCTTTAGACCTTTGCCACCTAAAATAAGGTATATTAAAAATGAAGTTTATGTTGTTTGTCCAAAATCCAAATTTTTACCAGCATTATTTTATTTGACTTTAGGACCTTGTATTCTTAAATATGAAATTTTCTTTTTGTCCTTGAATATTGAGTAAAATCTCCAGATGATGCCGAAAGCTCAGCTTCCCTGTACATGCATGTGTGTGTGTTCTTAATCACTCAGTCATGTCTGACCCTTTGTGACCCCGTGGACTGTAGCCTGCCAGGCTCCTCTGTCCATGGAGTTACCCAGGCAAGAATACTGGAGTGGATTCCCATTTCCTCTTCCAGGGGATCTTCCCAACCCTGCATCTCCTCTGTCTCCTGCATTGTCAGGCGGGTTTTTTACTACTTCACCACCAGGAAAGCCCCTCTCTGTACAGTAGTGGCAAATCTTGGAGAAAAAGTTTCAGGTGAAGTAAAAAGGATAGCTTTATTGCTTTACCAGGCAGAGGGAGACAGAGCAGATTAATGCCCTCAAAACCAAGTGTCCCCACTTGGGGAAGATAGTGACAAGTTTTATAGTAAAAGAGCGCGTGATCAACTTGTGGACATTCTTCTCATGGAATGGTGGTCAAAATGGAGTCAGTGTTGCCAGCCTTGAGGTTTAACTGGTCTCGGGTCTACATGCTTGCGGGCAGCGTACCAAAACTTCTGCCACCTGGAGGGGATTTCAGCATCTGTAAATTAGCTAAAAGTTATCATTGTGTGTATCCGCTGATGGGGAAATAGGACCTTGCCCCAAGGCTGCACTTGACTGTTTGTTTCTCTTTGGTCCATCTATTTATTACTCCCTTCCCTAATTAACAACTGCTTGAATCTGCCTATTGGAACTTAGAGAAGGTCCTGGAGCTGAATAAAGACTGTTTCCTATAATCAGAAATGAGGGACAAAGGCCTTGTGTCCAGAAGCCCCTGAGGGTCCTGCACAGTATCATTGGCTTTACTCATTGATCCCTTCATCTAGTTCTTCTGTGACGACTGTTTCCCTCCTGTGTCCCAGTCGTACATCTAGCTGATTCCCAGCTAACAGCAACAACCCTATTTCTGCCTTTGTTGCTACTCTGGCTTCTCCCGTCTTTAATCTGTCCTACATGCAGAAGCAAGATTTCTCAACAAAATAAGTTTTGATTTTATGAAGCACGTCTTATGGTAATTTTGAAATGGCCTCCAGTAATTTCTTGAAATTAAGGTCCCAGAGTGTAGTTCTCCGTCAGTTGTTCACAGCCCGCTTCACTCATTATCCTAATAGTTTTCTCCCATCCCCTGTGTCACTGTCATCTGTTTCTACAACAAATCGTGATACGTACTATTGCCTCAGTCTTCGAGCATGTTGGAGATGATATTTGCAAATATCAGCTATATCACACACAAAACACGCATGTACACCTACTTTCTCTCCATTGTTTTCCTTCTGAAGGCTGCTCAGGATTTGACTCTGGGAGGTGCTCAAAGCCCCTGGATTATAATGACAGCTCTGTCCCTAATTTATTGTGCGATTTGGGAAAGCCCTGACCTCCATGAGCCTCACTCTCTCTGCCAATAGAAGGAAGATGAGAGATTTTTCAAGGTGGATTCCATATTGAACCTTGGACGATTTGCATTGCAGCAGGAAACCTTGCTTTTGATTGATGACACCTAGCTATTACTCCGAGTCACTTGCACTTTTTCAGACTGTTTAGCGCCCAGCTGTTTATGTGCAGTTAATGTACGTCTTTGTCACTCGCTGCCACTGTGAAATTACAGGCTCCTGGAGTTTGCCTAGTGCTGTCATACTGTGGGCTTTCAGGAAATGTGCAAATCATCAGCTCATGTAAGAAGTTTCCCACACAGTTTGGTTGTGTCTCTAATAAAGTTCTCTGTTCTGAGAAATAATGTATCCGATTGTGATTTCCAGTAATGCCTGGCTGGAAAAGCGTTCAATATAAACTTACATTTTGAAAATGTGCCATTTCTTTCTAACCTTTGGAACAACAAATGCCAGATTTAAATTTCAATATTACCTTTGCGTTGGAGCTTTTGCCATCTTCTCTTAAGCTTACTCCCTGCAATGAGCTGAATAATAATCTGTTGGGAGCTGAATTCTCCCTCTCCATTTCTCTGCCATATTTTGCTTTAAAAAAGTTCCACCATGCAGCAGTGCCCAATGTGACCATTAAATAAAATTGTAATTAATGTGACATTGGCAATTTCGATAATTAGGAGTCTTGGCGAAACTGTAAGAGTAAAAATAACACTCCTTGGCACTGAGATGGGGCAGCTGTGGACTCATGCTTACAATGTGCCTCGGCAACTTAACATGACTAATTGTCAGAGCTTCTTCACAGGGGACTGTGTTCATCTTCAAAAGTTTCCATCCCTGTAGTTTCTAGAAGCCATGTATTCTCTCTTTGTCCAAGTGCTGCTGTTTTCCCTTGTTTTGTAACAGTCCCCCACATCCAGTTCTCAGTTCTTCTCAGTTGAGTGTGATGAGATTCCTTGTAGCTGTCTTGATGAGCCACCAGTTCTTTCTGATTGAGACAGGACCCAGGACCAGGCAGCCCACAGTGAGTTCTAGCTGGGGTGTGAAGGGGGCATCTTGTCAACTCTTCCTTTCTCAACAGAGTATTCTGAGTATCACAGTTTTTAAGTGTATTGTCCAGAGTAAGAGTTACAAGGTTTATGATGAGTTCAGAATCTAGCCACATGTCAAAGTCATCTGAAAAGAGCTTTTTTCCCATTACATCGAACCTGTTGAGGGACTGTTCTCTGCAGCTCTGGCCGTCCTTCTCATTTCCATATGCATCGTCCTTACTTAGTCTTCAAGACCTGGGTGTAATGTCAATAGCTTGTGGAAGACCCAGGAGGCCAAGCAGAAAGTGGTGGCCCTCTTGATCTTCCTCCATTGACTTCTTTCTCACCCTCTCAATCCTTAACCCTTGATCTCTTAAAAAAAATTTTTTTTAATTATGAAAATATGGTAACACATTTACAGGAGAAGGTTATATATAGTAACCTATACAGAACAAGGTTATATATAGTTCCACTATTATTTTTTAAGTAGATAAATTAAGATTTTTAGTTGAAAGTTTCAGTATCAAACTTTCAAAAATTAGTACAACAAATATACAGAGAAGTAGAAGGATATAGTAGACTTGAAAAGCCCTATGAACCAATTCAATATAATTAAGATTTATACAGTTTTTTTTTACACATTATGATATAAACTCTATTCAAGTTCCCATAGACTATAAACTAGGAGACTCTGTAACATATCCAGGGATATAAGAGCAGGTGCAAAAATTTCATTTCTACAGGTATTGAAATCATACAGAATCTGTTTTTTTATTACTATGGAATTATGTTAGAGAGCAGTATCAAAAGATATTTGAAAATAACCCACATATTTTCAAGTGCAATGTGACATTTACCAGAGAGATCTTTGACTTAGCCATTGAAAACTTCATTAAAGTTAGAAGACTGAAAAAACACAGAGGGTGTTCGCAGGGAAGACACCCTTGATCTCTTGTGAGTAATCGCCTTTTTGGTTCTTACTGCTAATGCCATGGATGGACTGGTCTAAACACGTCCCTCTCTTGACCTGGCCTCTTGACCTTAGTCTTTCTAGCCCATTCTCCAGGCTGATGTGAAGTCAGTCATTCTGAAACAGCCATGTGAAATCACATCCCTCCCCTGACCCACAGTGCATTTCAGCTTCACTTTACTTGGAGGACAGTGTCTGATTCCACATCAGGACATCCCAGCTCTCCATGATCAAGCCACCCCCCACCTGCCTTTCTAGTCTGACTGCTCACCGTTCCCCATCCTTTACCTTGGATTTGCAGTTCAGAGTTGGTGTTTGAACAGTTCTGACCATGGGGACCTTAAAGTATGCATCCTAAGACACCTCACTTTACCTTACCTGGGACCCCCACTCAGCATGGTTATAGCCAGACCTCGCTTTACAATGATTGGCCACCAGTCCAGATACACAGCAAAGCCTAGATAAAAGTTATTGGTTAGACTTGCTGAAAGTATGGAGGAAAAGTCTTAAAGTAGGAATCTGGAGAAATAAACATACAACTAATATCATTGTTTGGGGCTTCCCTGGTGGCTTAGATAGTAAAAAAAAAACATCCACCTGCAATGTGGGAGACCTGGAATGGGAAGGTCCCCTAGAGAAGGGCATGGCTACCCACTCCAGTATTCTGGCCTGGAGAATTCCATGGACAGAGGAGCCTGGTGGGTTACAGTTTATGGGATCACTGAGAGTGGGACACAACTGAGCAGCTTTCACTTTCACATTCAATATCATTGTATAAAAGAGAATAGACTAAGTGCTTGGTGGCAGAAAGTTAATGCTACAATTTCCATATAAGGCAACTCTTCAGGAATTTAGGGGAAGAGAGGAACAACAAGGGGTGGAATAACCATGCACTGCACTCTTGGGAAATGGTGGGTCAGAATAAAGATGAAAGATGGCTTTTCAGGTAAGGGAAACAGCACTATCCAAGGCTTAGAGGAAGATGAGCATGACGTGGTAGGGACAGCAAGGTTATACAAACATACAGACATACAACACACACACATACATGTACAGGCTTGTATTAGTCGTGACAGAGTAGACAGTGCAGTGACAGGAAACATACATACGTCTTGGAGGCATCGTATAACCAAAGCTTACTTATCATGTCGTCCAGGAAGCCGGATCTGATCCCCCATGGAGTAGCATTACCTCTGGGCCAGGCAGTTGGAGGGACATCTCAGCACAAATAGGGCGTGGGTAGTATATACATGCAGGACCTCTAGCCACGTCAGGGGGCTGGCCAAAAAAGTAACAGCCTGGTCCAGGAAGTCAGAAGCATCATTAGAAAGAAGACGCTGCACCATTTTTGTAGTCTTACATGATAACTCAAATTTAGATAATTCTGTTGATGATCTTGTATGTTAATAACACAATCACTTTCTTAGATTTGAGCCTTGGAATCAATTTATATTTCTTGTTCTTCCTCCCCATCTATGTTCAGTCAACTGTTGGTGTTAAATAGAATCATTCTTCACAAATCTCACCTGTCTGTACTCCTCAGTGCATTCTTAGCTATTTATTCCAAGCAACTTTGTTCCTTTTAGTGAGAAATGGTATTTAGATTTAAAAATCTGGTGCCAAGGACTCACTGCTTCTGCTTTGTATAACTGTTTCCAGGCCTTGTCAGTAGACATATGCAGGAATATATATTTGTTTTTGTTTGTTTTTCAGAAGAAAAAAAATGCATTTTTATGTTCATACTGATTGTTTCTAATTCAAATTTAGAGTTATAGAGTTTTAATTCTTAGATTTAATATTAATATATCTTTTACAGTAAGATCTTGATTAAAATAATTCCTTATCTCTTTTATTCTACTGTGTGTGCATACATGTAATAGTTTCAGATTAACAGTAGCAATATTATTGCAAGCAATATTACTCAACACAATTTATGATTTCTTAACTTTGCTTTTTATCCTGAGAACATCTCCCACTAGTCAAATTGCTATGTTTCAAATTCACTTGAAGTAAATACTTTCTGGGTTGTTAAGCAGTCACTGCGATAAGTTAGCTTATGTGTTTCACTTTGCTTTTGACTTTTAGGGATTAAGTTATTTGGAAAGAATATGATCCTCTCAGGTTTGCTTTTAATCTTTATAGGTGGGACCAAGCAGCATTTAGTATAGTACTGATTTTGAACTACTACTGAGGTCAAACCCTCAAATTAAACTTTGACAGAATTGAATTATTGATACCTATGGGTAGGTTGTTCTCTACAGTGTTTCACCATTTTTTTCTTCCTATCAACAGTGTGTGAGAGAGTGTGTTTATTCAGATATTGTCAACTGAGTAAGTGGTCAACCTCTTTGCAGTATGATAAGGGATGAAAGTGTTGGTTTGCAAACTAGCCCTCATTCACAGAGGCCAAGGGAAGACCAAATGAAGAGGCAGACCACTCCAGATTGGTAGGTGGAAGGTTTTAATATACAAAGGGACTTACAAGACTTGTCTTGGGTGGCCACAAGGCAAATAGATCACCACATCCACCCGTCAGAATATGAAAAGTTTATACGGAGGCCTTAACTGAGTTGTCACCTATATCATCCGGATGTTCTCAACAGTCCCTTACCTTGCAAGGCTCATCCTTGAGACAGTTCCTGAAGGCTGAGCAGGACCCCGTGGGGCCTCTTACTATGTCACCCGCCTCTTGTTTATAGAAAAGCTCAGGAGAGGGCAGGATGGATTGAGGAAGTAGCATTGCCATATATACAGTACCATGTGTAAACTAGATAGCTAGTGGGAAGCTGCTGTATATCACAAGGAACTCAGCTTAGTGCTCTGAGATGACCTAGAGGCTCAAGAAGGAGGGGATATATGTATACCTATAGCTGATTTGAGGATTCCCAGGTGGCGCTAGTGATAGAGAACCTGCCTGCCAATGGAAGAGATGTAGGAGATGTGGGTTCCATCCCTGGGTCAGGAAGATCCCCTGGAGGAGGGCATGGCAAACCCACTCCAGTGTTCTGCCTGGAGAGTCCCATGGACAGAGGAGTCTGGCAGGCTACAGTTCATACGGTCACAAAGAGTCAGACACAACTGAGTGACTTAGCCTGTGGCATAGCTGATTCACACTGTTGTACAGCAGAAAGTAAGACACCGTTGTAAGGTAACTGTACCCCAGTTTACAAAAAAAAAAACATTAGCCTCCTAAGCCTTCCCCAAGTTCCAAAGGACAAATTTAATCAGTTAATATTTAGAGACGTGAGCAAAGACAGAAACAAAGGAAAATAAGCAAGCAAGACGAAATAATAGTAGCTTAGCCACACTACAAAGAAAAGAACTCCTTAGTTCCTCCTCAGGGCTATAGACAATGTCCTCGAGTCGTTCTACAGAAACTCACATGTCCCCCACGCTCTGTATCAGATGGAGAATGTTGACTGCGTGCTGACTACCAGCACGTAAATCCCAGAATGATTAGAACCAGAAAATTGATGATTGTGATTCCTGAAATATCACCCTGTCACCATACTACCTCCCAACTGGAAGAAGGTCCATGAGCTAATCAGGCAGCCTGCAACTGTGACCCCTAATGTTGCCTTTAAAAATCCGTCCCTGAAGGCCATGGGGGAGTTCTGGGCTCTTGAGCACTAGCTCCCAGTTCTCCTAGCTCGATTCCCACTAATAAACACCGTATTTTCCTTCACCACAACCTGGTTATCAGTAGACTGGCTTTGCTATGCATTGAGCAAGCAAGCCTCAGGTCAGTTCGGTAACATTGCCACTGTGGGAACAGCAGTGAGACAATTTACGTTCCAGGTCAGGGGGAAGCATAAACAGCCTGCTTTTGCCCAGGTCCAGTTTGTAGGTTCACTGGTGATCTCATGCTCTCAAGGTCCTCTTCCAACAAAATGATATTTCTGAATTTAAAATATTTTTCTTGTTATGGCTGAGGTTGAGCATCTTTATATTTAAGATGAGAACCATTTGCATGTGCGTGAATTTGCTGTGAGATCCTGGGCGTGGCTCTGCCCATGCTTCTACTGTTCTCTGTTTTTAAGAGAACTTTTTTAAATGGTGGGAAACTCTTGGCCTGATACTTTATATTTGCAAATATTGTACTCATTTTTCATTTGTCTTTTTATATGTCCTGGTATTTTAAAATCATATATGTAATTTTTTTACATGGTCCAATGTATCTTTTCTCAAGTTGTTTCTAGATTTTGAGTCATATTTAAGAAAAGCTTTTCCTAGTCCTAGGTTATAGAAGAATTAGTCCATGCTTTCTCCTAATATTTGCTCAACTGCTAAGAAGTTATCCCAATACTGTTTTTTTAAAATAATCCATCCTTTCTTCAGTGCTTTGACATAAAGCCTTTATCATATATTAAACTTCTATATTGGTTGTCAACTTTTCCAATATTCTTTTTCTATTTTGCAGTATCAAAATGGAACTAAAAACTTTTAAAGGCAGAGTTAAAGATGTTTTAATAATCAGTAAGCATTAATCTCTAGTGATAATTAACCTAGTTAAATCTAGAATTGACCATATTGATAAATTCTGATTATTTGCTTCAGGTAATATGATGAAGAATTCAGGAAAATTAAAATGATAATCCAGTGAGTAAATAGTAGTCAAATCCTCTATCTTGAAATGATATTTATCACTGCCATGATTATGAAACAGTACAATACAATATTACTGAATATGGCTTTATGGAAATCTAATATTTTAAGTAGCACAGAGAAGTTAACATATTTTATATATATATGTATCTTCAGCCTGAAATAGACTTTGTAAAGGTTCTGATGTATAAAAATGTGCTTTGCAGAAATTTCCCTTGCTACTGAGAATCTTTCATTTTTTTAGGGGAAGCTCATTATTAGATCCACTCTACTAATCTTTGCTGGAGAACTTTAAGCCACAGACTCATGTAAGATGTCGGATTTGGCAGGAACATTCTCAGATCTCCTGCTCCTCTGCCACCAGTCCCCCTAGGGTTATAAATTTGCTTCCTTGTGATTGCAGCTTTAGTTTTCCTCTGATTCTCCTTAGGTAATAAAATCACTAGTTAGGAGTTCTGTATTTGCATATTAAAACCCAGAATGAGATAACATTTTGCATGTCAACTTGCATTTTTTTAAAAGGGCTCTTTGGGGATTGAATTGTATGTGTTTAAATCTGAGGAAATAGACATTCTTAATATGATATTGGGAGCAAAAATGTTTTGAATCTTCCTCAAGGAAAGTTTGCTCGTTTGTGGACTGACTTCCACTTCCGCTGTGTGTCTGAGTTCAGTCATCCTCCTGGTTTCAGCTCACGTGTCGTCTCCCTCAGGAAGCTTTCTCTGATGACTGTCGCTCACTCTATATCCAGTGCATCCTTATTTGTCTCCATGGCATTGCCTTCCTAACCATCTCTTTCTGTGTGTTTGGCCCAGGTTTGGCTGTGGATTCCTTGAAGACAGGGATGATGTTTTGTTGGCTTGAATGGCTTTTTATGTCGTGCTCCATTCACAGTGGCTGGCACAGAGGAGACAGGATATTTGTTTTTTAATTGCTTTTTTTTTGGTTTGTGATGGTGTTGAAAAAGTGTCATTGACACGTAATCATGGCATCATCATGGTGAGTCATTTGGTACCTGCTGCATTGTTGTTGTTCAGTCACTCAGTTGTGTCCAACTCTTTGTGACCCCATGGACTGCAGCATGCCAGGCTTCCNGCTTTTTTTTTGGTTTGTGATGGTGTTGAAAAAGTGTCATTGACACGTAATCATGGCATCATCATGGTGAGTCATTTGGTACCTGCTGCATTGTTGTTGTTCAGTCACTCAGTTGTGTCCAACTCTTTGTGACCCCATGGACTGCAGCATGCCAGGCTTCCCTGGCCTCCACCATCTCCTGGAACTTGCTCAAACTCATGTCCATTGAGTCGGTGATGCCATCCAGCTATCTCATCCTCTGCTGTCCCCTTCTACCCCTCTGACCTTCATTCTCTCTCAGCATCAGGGTCTTTTCTATATTTTTGTTGGGCTCATTTCTCTGGAGTCAGAACATTTATGACATTTTACACCCATGCTAAGAAGAAAATGCTAGTTGGTACTGGCGATATATTTGATGTGTAATAAACTTGAGTGATACCCTGGTCAGAATATGCAGTGGGTGAGATCTGTTATCCAGGTAGAACAATTAATGTACTATGAATATTTCAGAATAGTCACAGACAACACCAATTACACAGTGAATAATTACACAGTGAGGACATAATGAATCTTTACGTGATTGAAAGCCTGACAGAACATTGAAGGGCAAAGCTGGAAATGCCCAGGAACAAAGGCATAAGTTTTAAAAGGCAGTAATGGATGGAGGAGCCTGGTGGGCTGCAGTCCATGGGGTCGCGAAGAGTCAGACACGACTGAACAACTTCACTTTCACTTTTCACTTTCATGCACTGGAGAAGGAAATGGCAACCCACTCCAGTGTTCTTGCCTGGAGAATCCCAGAGACAGGGGAGCCTGGTGGGCGGCCGTCTATGGGGTCGCACAGAGTTGGACACGACTGAAGTGACTTAGCAGCAGCACACTAATTTAAAACATTCCTAGCCTGAAATAAGGAAAGAAACAAATTGTCATTGTACTAATAATGTAAGATACTGAGGCTTACGAAAGAACTCTTTGGCACCTGTGACTGCCTTTTTCAAAATATACCAAAGTTGTAAAACTTGCTTGTCACTGTTAGACTATAGAGATAATGATCCGGGTTTATCTAAAAGGAAATTGAGAAGGTCTGTCCTGAGAATGGTGGAGAGCTGTCACAGGAAGCTTGAGAGATGATACAGGAGAAAGCCTTTGGTGTTGCCCATGAAATTTTTGGCCCAAGGACACTGTCATGATTGTTTGTTACCCATAGGCCTTTCATTGTATGGCTATCAGTTACAAAGCCAGTTATTTTCCTTTTGTTTTCTTTGTTCATTGTTTAAATGTAGAAATTATTGAAAAATGCAAAGGAACAAAATTGATTTCTTCTCTGCTTCTAGTTCCAACCCCCAGAAGAAATGACTATTACTAATCTGCTGTGTGCACTTCCTGACAGTTTCCAGGTTATATAATCTGTGTCTTTGTGTGTCTTTGTGTGCATTTGTGTTTATGAAAGTGAAATCACCAGGTTACTGCTTCCCATTGGACACTTATTTAAGATGCTACTTATCACACTTGGACCACGTGTCATGGAGTCCTTTTCCTTTGTTGTTTGGCCTGTTTCCATACTCCATATTCTGTTATTGGGATTGTTGACTCCAAGAAGGAATAGAAAGAGAACAGGTTAGGATCATTAGTGTCAGGGAGCAGGGGATTCAGCGAAAGTTCAGAGCAGAAAAGTTAACAGTTCTCCAAAATGTATTTTTTGACAGTACATATTAAGTACTGCAGATTTAATTCATTTGCTACATATAGTTTTAGATCTGATGGTGAGATTTTTTTTTTTAAGAAGTCAACCATACCATAAAAAATATGTTGATTGTAATGGTTCCTATTTTGATTAATAAAGATGTGTTTGAGCCTAAAATAAAAAAAGAAGTCAACCATAGCATTCACATTGAATTAAAACAGAAACAATAAAATTGAGTTTCAGTTCAGTTCAGTTCAGTTGCTCAGTCATGTCCGACTCTTTGCAACCTCATGAATTGCAGCACGCCAGGCCTCCCTGTCCATCATTCACTCCCAGAGTTCACTTAAACTCATGTCCATCGAGTCAGTGATGCCATCCAGCCATCTCGTCCTCTGTCGTCCCCTTCTCCTGCCCCCAATCCCTCCCAGCATCAGAGTCTTTTCCAATGAGTCAACTCTTCGCATGAGGTGGCCAAAGTACTGGAGTTTCAGCTTTAGCATCAGTCCTTCCAAAGAAATCCCAGGGTTGATCTCCTTCAGAATGAACTGGTTGGCAGTCCAAGGGACTCTCAGGAGTCTTCTCCAACACCACAGTTCAAAAGCATCAATTCTTCAGCTCTCAGCTTTCTTCACAGTCCAACTCTCACATCCATATATGACCTCTGGAAAAACCATAGCCTTGACTAGATGGACCTCTGTCTCTTATACACATCTAGATGTGTATAAGAGACAGNCCAATGAGTCAACTCTTCGCATGAGGTGGCCAAAGTACTGGAGTTTCAGCTTTAGCATCAGTCCTTCCAAAGAAATCCCAGGGTTGATCTCCTTCAGAATGAACTGGTTGGCAGTCCAAGGGACTCTCAGGAGTCTTCTCCAACACCACAGTTCAAAAGCATCAGTTCTTCAGCTCTCAGCTTTCTTCACAGTCCAACTCTCACATCCATATATGACCTCTGGAAAAACCATAGCCTTGACTAGATGGACCTTTGTTGGCAAAGTGATGTCTCTGCTTTTGAATATGCTATCTGGGTTGGTCATAACTTTTCTTCCAAGGAGTAAGCATCTTTTAGTTTCATGGCTGCAGTCACCATCTGCAGTGATTTTGGAGCCCCCCAAAATAAAGTCTGACTCTGTTTCCACTGTTTCCCCATCTATTGAATATAGCATTCCTATTAAAGAGTCAGGCTTATAGGAAACCAGTACCTTATGATTTGATATGTTTTAAAAAGATCGAGCAGCAAAGTTACCATTCATGACCCCCTTCCTTCTTGGGCAAATGGTGTAACCTTTTCCCCTGTGGAAGCCATTTATTTCCAAGTGTTTTCCTCTCAAATATTTAAGTAACAAGAACAGCTGGTTACAACTCCAGAGAGACATTAGGAAGAAAGCAGTAACCTCTGAAAATGAATTGAGTTTATAAGTAGAACTAGTTAGAACGGTAAGAACATTTGTGTTTGGTAGGCACTTTAATTTTTAGATTTCTCTGGTATATCACAGTTTAAAAATACAGATGTAACGGCAGCTCTAGATCTTATTTTTCAAAATATATGGACATTCTTATTCAGAATGTGAGGAAGGACAGTGGCATCTAAAACAAAAATCTTCATTTTTCCAAAATGCCAAAGCAGTTCATACTAAGTTTAAAATTTCCAATTCTGTTCCATGAACGTTGCTGCCACATTTTGCACATAGACAACTGAAATGTTGGTATTCATCTTATTATTAATTTTTACAATATTTATTTATTTGTTTGGCTGTGCTGGGTCTTAGTAACAGAATTGTCATCGCCACATGTGGGATCTAGTTCCCAGACCAGGGATTGAAACTGGGCCCCTTACATTGTGAGAGTGGAGTCCTAGGTACCGCACCACCAGGAAAGGCCTGGGTGCTCATCTTAAGATGAGTAAAATACAAAATGTTCCTGGGCCAGTCGGAAGTGTGTGTGTGTCTATGTGTGTATCCTGGAGAAGGGCATGGTAACCCACTCCAGTATTCTTGCCTGGGAAGTCCCGTGGACAGAGCATCCTAACAGGCTACAATCCATGGGGTTGCAAAGAGTCAGACATGACTGAACATGCATGTGTGTGTGTGTGTGTGTATAAACTCACATTTCATATATGCAAAGATTAAACATTAGGATACTGTCATTATTCTAAGTAAACCTTATTAATGTGTTTAAATAAAGTATATAGAAATATAGATCATAATACTGAATGTTTAACATTAAAAATTGCAGCTGTATGTTTTCACTCAGTTGTGTTAGAGTGGTACTGTCACTTTTTTGGTTAAGTTTTATATTCTGACTTACTTTGCTTCAGGTAGTGAGATCACAGGAAAGGTGATCTAGACCCATTAGTTGTAATGAAATAGCATCACTGTCTTAGAATTGCAGTCCACTCTAGTGAAATACGTCCATTAGACATGCCAAGAGGGGTCATGCAGGCTGCCCTTTCAGAGTGATGCTCATCACAGGAGGATGACCAGGTGTGAGGTCTCAAAGGTAAGCCTTATGAGAACTCTCTGGAAAGGAGAGGAGCCAGGGACTGCGAGGGAGACAGATGTCTTCACGTAGGAGAGCAGTCAGCTGGAAGAGAATAGTTTTAACTCAGGTGGTCATAAAGACCAAAGAACAATGATTAAAAATTACAGAGATGCAAATTCATACCCATACAGGGAAGCATTTCGTAAGAAATCATTATAATTGTCCAAAAATGAAAGTGATCTCTTGGCAGAAGGGTTGAAGCTTTTCTTCCATATCTCATGCTTCTGCCATAAAGAGAGCCGATGGTGATCGAAGGGGCCCCAGGTTTAGTTGTCTGGCCACTGGTGAGTTATTATAAGCAAGGGAGATGGCTTCCGATGAACAGAAGAATGGGGAAACTCAAAGACTGATTTTTTTCTTTTTGGAAATATTTTCTTGTATCATAGTGTTCCTACATGTCAGAAGGCATGGGAATTCACATGAGCTTAGGAAAAAAGGGAAAGAGAGAAAAGAAAAGGCATGCTGAAGTCCCATGGTGCATAACAGATGGCATCAAACCAAAATTGATGTTGATAATCAATATCAAAATATCTTAGCAAAATACTTATTATGGACAGAAGTATGGGGATGAAAGTTAATCCAAGAAGCTTAATGAAAAATGCAGAACTGAGAAAATTGACAAAAGAAATAACAGAAAATGGACCTCTAGGATATTTTAAAACAACTCGAGCAACATTTGACTGACTTCTAGAGTCTCTGAAATGTATTTCTTAGTAAGTGTGGAGCAGAGAGACCAATAACAAATAGAGTCTGCTTATCCATGTTTGTTTTATTTTATTTGGAAGGACCATGGAAAGCCACTGAGGGATGGAATAGGTATTGACATTATTGTGGCTATATTAATTTTTTGAAGCCTTGCACTATAAATTTAATGAGCTGGTGTCTGAAAGTTTCCTTCATGGTGCTGTGAAAAAAATCTCTCTTCATCACACTAACGTGTTTTTAGACATTGTCAAGGGAATCATCACACACTTTTTGAAATACTCATATTCAGCCTTAGTACAGTACTGTATCCTCTGATTCATGCCCCGTAACAGCCTTGAACCTCCTACAATTAGATTCCAGCAGAGATCAGTTCAGTTCAGTTCAGTTCAGTCACTCAGTCGTGTCTGACTCTTTGTGACCCCATGAATCACAGCACGCCGGGCCTCCTTGTCCATCACCAACTCCCGGAGTTCACTGAAACTCACGTCCATTGAGTCGGTGATGCCATCGAGCCATCTCATCCTCTGTTATCCCCTTCTCCTCCTGCCCCCAATCCCTCCCAGCATCAGGGTCTTTTCCAATGAGTCAGTTCTTCGCATGAGGTGGCCAAAGTGTTGGGAGTTTCAGCCTCAGCATCAGTCCTTCCAATGAACACCCAGGACTGATCTTTAGGATGGAGTGGTTGGACCTCCTTGCAGTCGAAGGGACTCTCAAGAGTCTTCTCCAACACCACAGTTCAAAAGCTTCAGTTCTTCAGCTCTCAGCTTTCTTCACAACCAGCAGAGATTATCTTTCTTTAAAAGATGGGAATGCCAGAAGTAAAAAGGGAAGCCATCTTTTAATCTCATAATATCTGAAATAGACCTGATAGACTGATAATGTATCATCACAGTCACCGGATACTTGCCTTTTCACTGAGGACCACCAGTGACTGACAACCCAAGGCTCCTATGCACCAGAAGTAGGGCTTATGAATCTGTATTATCTCCTGGAAGTTACACAGATGCCAGAGGGTTTTATTTTTCTCTGTGATTTAATTATTATTTGTAACTGATTTTTGCTATAATTTCAAATTTACAGAACAGTTGCAAGAATCATACAAGGAAGTCTCTTATACCCTTTTTCCAAATTCATCAGTTGTTGGCTGTTGATTGTGTGTGTTTCAGGGGTACACCAAAAGGATTGAGCTGTACATATATGTATTCTTTTTCAGATTCTTTTCTATTGTCAGTTATTACAAGATATTGAATACAGTTCCCTGTGCTATACAATATATCCTTGTTGTTTATTTTATATATAGTAATTTGTGCTTACTCCTTGGAAGGAAAGTTATGACCAACCTAGACAGCATATTAAAAAGCAGAGACATTACTTTGGCAACAAAGGTCCATCTAGTCAAGGCTATGGTTTTTCTAGTAGTCATGTATGGAGATCCAACCAGTCCATTCTAAAGGAGATCAGCCCTGGGATTTCTTTGGAAGGACTGATGCTAAAGCTGAAACTCCAGTACTTTGACCACTTCATGCGAAGAGTTGACACATTGGAAAAGACTCTGATGCTGGGAGGGATTAGGGGCAGGAGGAGAAGGGGACGACAGAGGATGAGACGGATGGATGGCATCACTGACTCGATGGACGTGAGTGTGAGTGAACTCTGGAAGTTGGTGATGGACAGGAAGGCCTGGTGTACTGTGAATCATGGGGTCGCAAAGAGTCGGACACGACTGAGTGACTAAACTGAACTGAACTGAACTGAACTGAATGTTCCATCATGTGTATGCATGTGTGTGTGTATCTCCCATCTTCTTTATCCATTTCCTTTTATTCCCTTTTATTATTATTGGACACCCATCGTTGACTTGCTCACTACCTGGCACTTGGGGATACCATGATCAATGAGAGTGATATGGTCCCTGATAGGGCCCCTGATAGAGGCCCAGGCTTGATTCCTGGGTTAGGAAAATCCCCTGGAGAAGGAAATGGCTACTCAGCCCAGTATTCTTGCTTGGAGAATTCCATGGACAGGAGAGCCTGACAGGCAATATATAGTCCATGGGGTTGCAAAGAGTTGGACACGACTGAGCTACTAACACTCTCAGTATGGAGCTCACACCTTAGGACTGGGTGTCTCAATCTCAGCACTATTGACATTTGACGTCAAGTAATTCTTTGTTGTGGGGACTATCCTGTGTGTTGTTTGACATTTAGCAGCTTCCCTGGCTTCTACCTATCAGATGCCAGTAGCTTGTTCCCATCCCTCAAGCTGTCACTACCCAAAATATCTTCAGTCATTGCTAAAACTTCTCCTGGGAAGCAAAATTTTCCCAGTCAAGAGATTTTGTTCTAGAAGGAAGAGGATATTAAACAAACACTCATCAAGGTAGATAAATGTGATGACAGAAGGAAAAACAAGAGATTCAATTTATCTTGGCAGGAATGGAGAGATAAGAGTCCAATGTGGAGACTACCAGTTCCAGCCCAGAAAAATAGCTGGTATTCCTTCCAACATGAGGCTTTCTCGGATCACTTAACTGTCTTCTGTCTTCCCTGGTTTCCTACAGTAACATTCACCGATTCTGTACCAGGCAGCCAGGTACAGTACTGAGCCCTGGGCATGCCTTCTATCACTGTATCCTTGTAAGGACCCTATAAGCATAACTGGACCACAAACCACTAAAGAGTCACCACATAAGTAAATTGAAACAGTAAATTGAATGAAAGCTGAGACACTGACTGCTTCTACTTCTTGTTCATCCTCTGGCAACAGCCTCCCATTTCATCAGTTACTACATCTTTTTTTAATTGTCCATGTGTCCTGCCTTTTGAACCTCCAAAACCACTCCCCCCAGTTTTCCCATCACCCAGATTTCTTTGTTTGATCTTACTATTCCCTGGGCCTGATCTCCCATTTTGCTTCTTCCTTTTCCCACCAGTGTTCTCAAAACTTCAGAGTTGCCCAACCATCTCCTTCACTGTCCTTACACTGGGGTGCCTTCTTATACCCTTTACTGAAATCATTCTCATCACTTTCCCCAAAGCATAGAATCCAGAGGTATCCTGTCATCTCATTCAATCTGTCCTCCATGTTTGATGTTATTTAAAACTCTCCTCCTTGGAACTTTCTTCTCCCTTCGTACCCTGCACCCTTCAGGTCTAACTTCTGCCTCCTATCCTATAGATTTGGGTAGCCTCCACTGTTCCTCCAAGTTCCCAGGTCCTTGTCCCAATCCCTATCTACACTCATTGCTCAGGCATTGTTTTAGCTTTCAGAGCTGTATTTAACCTACCTTTGTGGAACACTAGCTTAACTCACTTTGCAATCCATCTGGACACTCTACCTGAATACAACCTTGACACCTCTAATTGAAAGTGTCCCAAAGAAAAGGCTCTATCTTTTCTTCAAAGTCAGTTCTTTCCCTCAGCTTCTCAAAATCTGTTGTTTCTTTTAGTAGGAAGAATCATTTTTGGAGCTTCAGAACAAATTGTCCACAGTCATTTTTGGTCATGAACTCATTCCTTGAACCTATTGTGGGCACCATGCTTTACAGACTGTCTGCTCTCATGGAACTCGCAGTCCATCTGGCAAGACAGATGGTCAAAAGAAAGCGCAGAGAGCTTTGATGAGGGTTATAGTAGGAGACAGAGAAGGCAATGGCACCCCACTCCAGTACTCTTGCCTGGAAAATCCCATGGGCGGAGGAGCCTGGTNATAACTTTTCTTCCAAGGAGTAAGCATCTTTTAGTTTCATGGCTGCAGTCACCATCTGCAGTGATTTTGGAGCCCCCCAAAATAAAGTCTGACTCTGTTTCCACTGTTTCCCCATCTATTGAATATAGCATTCCTATTAAAGAGTCAGGCTTATAGGAAACCAGTACCTTATGATTTGATATGTTTTAAAAAGATCGAGCAGCAAAGTTACCATTCATGACCCCCTTCCTTCTTGGGCAAATGGTGTAACCTTTTCCCCTGTGGAAGCCATTTATTTCCAAGTGTTTTCCTCTCAAATATTTAAGTAACAAGAACAGCTGGTTACAACTCCAGAGAGACATTAGGAAGAAAGCAGTAACCTCTGAAAATGAATTGAGTTTATAAGTAGAACTAGTTAGAACGGTAAGAACATTTGTGTTTGGTAGGCACTTTAATTTTTAGATTTCTCTGGTATATCACAGTTTAAAAATACAGATGTAACGGCAGCTCTAGATCTTATTTTTCAAAATATATGGACATTCTTATTCAGAATGTGAGGAAGGACAGTGGCATCTAAAACAAAAATCTTCATTTTTCCAAAATGCCAAAGCAGTTCATACTAAGTTTAAAATTTCCAATTCTGTTCCATGAACGTTGCTGCCACATTTTGCACATAGACAACTGAAATGTTGGTATTCATCTTATTATTAATTTTTACAATATTTATTTATTTGTTTGGCTGTGCTGGGTCTTAGTAACAGAATTGTCATCGCCACATGTGGGATCTAGTTCCCAGACCAGGGATTGAAACTGGGCCCCTTACATTGTGAGAGTGGAGTCCTAGGTACCGCACCACCAGGAAAGGCCTGGGTGCTCATCTTAAGATGAGTAAAATACAAAATGTTCCTGGGCCAGTCGGAAGTGTGTGTGTGTCTATGTGTGTATCCTGGAGAAGGGCATGGTAACCCACTCCAGTATTCTTGCCTGGGAAGTCCCGTGGACAGAGCATCCTAACAGGCTACAATCCATGGGGTTGCAAAGAGTCAGACATGACTGAACATGCATGTGTGTGTGTGTGTGTGTATAAACTCACATTTCATATATGCAAAGATTAAACATTAGGATACTGTCATTATTCTAAGTAAACCTTATTAATGTGTTTAAATAAAGTATATAGAAATATAGATCATAATACTGAATGTTTAACATTAAAAATTGCAGCTGTATGTTTTCACTCAGTTGTGTTAGAGTGGTACTGTCACTTTTTTGGTTAAGTTTTATATTCTGACTTACTTTGCTTCAGGTAGTGAGATCACAGGAAAGGTGATCTAGACCCATTAGTTGTAATGAAATAGCATCACTGTCTTAGAATTGCAGTCCACTCTAGTGAAATACGTCCATTAGACATGCCAAGAGGGGTCATGCAGGCTGCCCTTTCAGAGTGATGCTCATCACAGGAGGATGACCAGGTGTGAGGTCTCAAAGGTAAGCCTTATGAGAACTCTCTGGAAAGGAGAGGAGCCAGGGACTGCGAGGGAGACAGATGTCTTCACGTAGGAGAGCAGTCAGCTGGAAGAGAATAGTTTTAACTCAGGTGGTCATAAAGACCAAAGAACAATGATTAAAAATTACAGAGATGCAAATTCATACCCATACAGGGAAGCATTTCGTAAGAAATCATTATAATTGTCCAAAAATGAAAGTGATCTCTTGGCAGAAGGGTTGAAGCTTTTCTTCCATATCTCATGCTTCTGCCATAAAGAGAGCCGATGGTGATCGAAGGGGCCCCAGGTTTAGTTGTCTGGCCACTGGTGAGTTGTTATAAGCAAGGGAGATGGCTTCCGATGAACAGAAGAATGGGGAAACTCAAAGACTGATTTTTTTCTTTTTGGAAATATTTTCTTGTATCATAGTGTTCCTACATGTCAGAAGGCATGGGAATTCACATGAGCTTAGGAAAAAAGGGAAAGAGAGAAAAGAAAAGGCATGCTGAAGTCCCATGGTGCATAACAGATGGCATCAAACCAAAATTGATGTTGATAATCAATATCAAAATATCTTAGCAAAATACTTATTATGGACAGAAGTATGGGGATGAAAGTTAATCCAAGAAGCTTAATGAAAAATGCAGAACTGAGAAAATTGACAAAAGAAATAACAGAAAATGGACCTCTAGGATATTTTAAAACAACTCGAGCAACATTTGACTGACTTCTAGAGTCTCTGAAATGTATTTCTTAGTAAGTGTGGAGCAGAGAGACCAATAACAAATAGAGTCTGCTTATCCATGTTTGTTTTATTTTATTTGGAAGGACCATGGAAAGCCACTGAGGGATGGAATAGGTATTGACATTATTGTGGCTATATTAATTTTTTGAAGCCTTGCACTATAAATTTAATGAGCTGGTGTCTGAAAGTTTCCTTCATGGTGCTGTGAAAAAAATCTCTCTTCATCACACTAACGTGTTTTTAGACATTGTCAAGGGAATCATCACACACTTTTTGAAATACTCATATTCAGCCTTAGTACAGTACTGTATCCTCTGATTCATGCCCCGTAACAGCCTTGAACCTCCTACAATTAGATTCCAGCGGAGATCAGTTCAGTTCAGTTCAGTTCAGTCACTCAGTCATGTCTGACTCTTTGTGACCCCATGAATCACAGCACGCCGGGCCTCCTTGTCCATCACCAACTCCCGGAGTTCACTGAAACTCACGTCCATTGAGTCGGTGATGCCATCGAGCCATCTCATCCTCTGTTATCCCCTTCTCCTCCTGCCCCCAATCCCTCCCAGCATCAGGGTCTTTTCCAATGAGTCAGTTCTTCGCATGAGGTGGCCAAAGTGTTGGGAGTTTCAGCCTCAGCATCAGTCCTTCCAATGAACACCCAGGACTGATCTTTAGGATGGAGTGGTTGGACCTCCTTGCAGTCGAAGGGACTCTCAAGAGTCTTCTCCAACACCACAGTTCAAAAGCTTCAGTTCTTCAGCTCTCAGCTTTCTTCACAACCAGCAGAGATTATCTTTCTTTAAAAGATGGGAATGCCAGAAGTAAAAAGGGAAGCCATCTTTTAATCTCATAATATCTGAAATAGACCTGATAGACTGATAATGTATCATCACAGTCACCGGATACTTGCCTTTTCACTGAGGACCACCAGTGACTGACAACCCAAGGCTCCTATGCACCAGAAGTAGGGCTTATGAATCTGTATTATCTCCTGGAAGTTACACAGATGCCAGAGGGTTTTATTTTTCTCTGTGATTTAATTATTATTTGTAACTGATTTTTGCTATAATTTCAAATTTACAGAACAGTTGCAAGAATCATACAAGGAAGTCTCTTATACCCTTTTGCCAAATTCATCAGTTGTTGGCTGTTGATTGTGTGTGTTTCAGGGGTACACCAAAAGGATTGAGCTGTACATATATGTATTCTTTTTCAGATTCTTTTCTATTGTCAGTTATTACAAGATATTGAATACAGTTCCCTGTGCTATACAATATATCCTTGTTGTTTATTTTATATATAGTAATTTGTGCTTACTCCTTGGAAGGAAAGTTATGACCAACCTAGACAGCATATTAAAAAGCAGAGACATTACTTTGGCAACAAAGGTCCATCTAGTCAAGGCTATGGTTTTTCTAGTAGTCATGTATGGAGATCCAACCAGTCCATTCTAAAGGAGATCAGCCCTGGGATTTCTTTGGAAGGACTGATGCTAAAGCTGAAACTCCAGTACTTTGACCACTTCATGCGAAGAGTTGACACATTGGAAAAGACTCTGATGCTGGGAGGGATTGGGGGCAGGAGGAGAAGGGGACGACAGAGGATGAGATAGGTGGAAGGCATCACTGACTCGATGGACATGAGTTTGAGTGAACCCTGGGAGTTGGTGGTGGACAGAGAGGCCTGGAGTGGTGCAACTCATGGGGTTGCAAAGAGCCTGACACGACTGAACTAAACAGAACTGAATCCCAAACTCCTAATTTATCTGTCCCCTTCTGCTTTCCTTTTGGAACATTTAAGTTCTTTCTCTTTGTAGTCTATTTCTGTTTTATGAATAAGTTCATTTTTTTTTTTAAGTTTTCACATATAAGTGATATCATAGGGTATTTGTCATTCTCTGAGTTATGTCACTTAGTATGACAACCTGTAGGTCCATCTATGTAGCTGCAGATGGCATTATTTGGTACTTTGTTATGGCTGAGTAATGAGAGTTTTGTTGAGTAGGGGAAGGGATTAAGAAAATGGTACTCTACCTTCAAAAGCGATAAGTACCTCTTAGTACCCAGAGAAGGTGGCTCTTTGCTGCATGTTGGAGGATCTGCAGTGAGGGTGTGTGTCTGGAGAGGATGTGTGAGGATTTAGTAGGAACCAGTACAACTACTGTAATCTCATCAGTTCATCAAAATAACCTCTTGAAGTCAGTATCAGTCTAACTCTAAAACAGAGAAGAGCCAAACATAGAACTGTTACAAGAATTATCCAGCATCCCATGGTGCTGCTGCTGCTGCCAAGTCGCTTCAGTCGTGTCCGACTCTGTGCGACCCCATGGGAAGTAGGTAGCAAACCAAGATACCACCAGATCATGATGTGGAGGTGTGGGCTCCCTCTGCCGGGATACCGCCCTACCTGGAGCCTGAGCTGTCTTGTTTTCGTAATTCCATCTTCCAGACTTTACCTCACCCTCTCCCCTGGAAATTGTATCAGCTTGTTTGTCCACTACCAGGTATTATTTGAAACTCTCTTCTGTCCTAATGACATGTTTGCTGAACAGAGAAGCATCCCATGAACTGAATGTCTTCCGGTCAGTCCTCCAAGTCCCTCATGCAGACAACGCCTGGCTCCTGCGGTACAGTTTCTGTCCTGGAGCAAGCTAGGGCCTCGACAAGTCCACATTCCTGGGGCAGAAACAGCCTCATCCAAGTAACATTTGTTTGCATAATACTGAATGGGTTTAGTGGATTCAAATATAACTGCTTCTTTGAACAGAAGAACTGGCAAGCTAAGAGCTGGCTTAGCTTCCTCTATTTTTAATGCTGAGTTACCAGAAGTTTCTGCCTGCTCCTTTTCAAATATTCAGTGTAGACCCTGTGGCAGTTTCTGTTTAGGGGAAATGGGTACACATTAGACTCCAAATGTCCATGATAGGTCAAGAGAAAAATACTACATTCTGCCAGGAATAGCTGCTAATTGGTTTCTCACCCAAGGAGGACCTTTTCTGGGGGAAAATAACACATTTATTCATCGGAAGGGCAGGAAGGAGCTGATTTTCTCCAGGGCACTTGCCAACTTCCAGCAGCAGTGCTGGTAACACAGTGCCGTGGTGACGATCAAGTGAATTGTTGGTACGACACTTTCTGAATCCTTAGAGGCCACTCCTGAACGTGAGTGTTGTGGGGAAGAATGTTGGGAGTATCTTGAGAACATGAGCAAATCTAGCTCCTTTAGTTGAATTCTCTTGTATGGCATTTTAAAAAAGACTGTGTATTTAGTGGGTGGCAGCACCCGATTTTGTTATTTACTTGATTGTTTGTGAGAAAGAATACTATAAGAACAATACAATTCATGTATATCCAGGGGATAAGGATAAAGTTATATATATATATCTGAATTATGTGTATGTATTCTTATGCATGGCTTAGTTTCATAGAGTTAGACAAGGCTGTGGTCCTAGTGTGATTAGATTGACTAGGTTTCTGTGAGTATGCACGTGTATATAAAATTGTGTGTGTGTATACGTGTGTATATAAATTATATATGTAGTATTTTTGCCAAAATTTTTCATGTAGGAATGGCTTTCAAGTACAGATACTGAAATCTATAAAATCATCATTTCAAGCCAGGGAACCACGGTCTTAAGAGAACCCCAAATTTACGATGTTCACAGTATTTAGTTACAATCAACACTTTCCCCAGTTTTAAAAACAAAATAGGATGCCCTAGAGATATCCCTTATATTTACCTTCCTCTAAAAGTATTCTGAAGATTTAACATTTTCATCCATGTGGTCAAGATGGCCTGTGGACATTTAATGTAACTGAATGCTTTATTTGGGTAAAAACTGCTCTATTTGATTATATCTTTGGTTTAACTTGGTTTGATTATGTACATCTGAACATTGTTTAACCTGTCCTCCTGTTTTACCTTTAGGGCTTAATAAAGTTATTTAAAAAAAATCTTGCAACATTGAAGGCCAGCAGAGCTACCTGTGAAGGAAACATTTTGGTGTTGCAGAGTGGCTGTGGGTTTATGTGTAGTCACCGGCAAGGACACAGGCTCTTAAGACAGAGCAATCAGATCCAAACCCCCTCCACTTTCTACAGACTGCAGGACTTTGGACAAGTGGCATTCTTCACTTTCCTCCAGTATATAATGGAGGCAGGAGTAACACCGGTCACCTCTCTGGAGTTAGGTAGAGTTCAGTGAAGAAGCCCGTTAAGGTAGGAGCAGTGCCCCTAATATTTTGTTTGGGGCCACCACCAAAACCAAGCTTTAACAAGTTGAGGAAATTTGGGGCCTATATTGAGTTACGTTTCTGAAATATTCAGAAATATATGAAATTTGATCATGGTTTGGTCAGGGCTCTGTCCTCATTCTTCTGTGGTACACTTGCTTAGTCGTCCTCTGTGTACCAGTGGTGGTGGTTTAGTCACTCAGTCCAGCTCATGATCCCATGGACTGTAGTCCACCAGGCTCCTCTGTTCATGGGATTTTCCAGGCTAGAATACTGGAGTGGTTTACCATTTCCTTCTCCAGAGGATCTTCCTGACCCAGGGATTAAACCTGGGTCTCCTGCACAGCAGGCAGATTCTTTACCGATTGAGCCACCAGGGAAACTCAGTGCCAGAGGTCAGACTTTGTTTTCATGCTGAGCTTCCTCATGGTCACCAGATAGTTTCAAAAAGGAGTTGAGGTGTCATACTTGCTCATTCTCCTCTAAGAGGAGGGAGATAGGGTTTCACTTTCACGATTATTGAATGGAGTTATGATCGGACCATCCTGCACAAATTCGGTAGCCCAGGGAATGTCATACAAATTCACTTTTGCCTGGGTTGCTGGCTCTCTCTGAACCACTGTCATGAGATTCATGGGATCCCCCTGAATGGCTTAAGCATGTCAGGACTCAACATCCAGAAGGGCCTGGGGTCTCACACACAGCCAAATGAGAAGACTGCGAAACAGTGAGAGAGGGTGGAGTGGTTTTGGAGGTAAATCATATTATTTTCTACTGAATTTCATAAATATCACTTATTATGTAATAACTGTGGACAGTAATGTAATGACAGTGACAATAGGCGTGTTCTGTTTGCTCAGAGAGTGAATGACCGGCCCTAGCTTTGTTCCTGTATGCCAGAGAGCACTAAGGTAGAACCTGATTTTTCTGCTTGACTTCTGGATCATCTAGCATATCTTAGGCTTCAGTGTTTGCATAACATGGCGTGATCGTTGGGGACAGTATGTGGGTTTCAGCAGGAAACTGCTCTGCCCTAGAAGCAGTTGCTTCTGTCACTCTGTGTATTATAAATATGTTTTCTTAAAGTGTAAAACATCAGCTCAGTTGTCGTGATGGTTATTTGTCTGTTGATACGCAGAACCTCTTCCAGCTCTTCTGTGATCTGCTCAGGTTGCAGGGCTTCCTCTCCTGTCCTTTGTCTGCGCTCCCTTGCGAGCCAGCTGCCAGCTAAGACCAGTCAGTGGAAAAAGCCAGGCGTTTCACCTGTTTCTCCCCACTCTGTGCAGGGTCTTCAGCGACAGTTGTGTCTCGCCGGCTTATTCTGGCTCCCTGCTGCCAGTCCTGGCCTTCTGCCTTGCTCCCCTGGCCCTGTGGGGTGTAGCAGCTTAGCTGCTGTTGCTGATCTCCTGCTGGCTCCATTCCCTGTTTGCCTTTGCAAATCTTCCAACACCGTTGTAACTGGTGCCTCATATTCAATTCTCCCTATTGAATTACCTGGGTTGGGCTCTGTATTATTGCCCTGACCCTGACTGATGAAAATCATTGAACTTCAACATACTGAAATTCCAACTGACTGATGACACTTTTCTAGGGATAAATCCTAATGTCTATAATGCTAATGTGATCTATTTATTTTTCCTAAAAATATACATTTCTTGGTGAAAAAAAGTTTTCTTTGAAACCTGTAATTCCTATGATGATTTAATTCCTTAACTTGAAAAAGGTATGAGATTTATTAAAACCAATTTGTAAGCATATTGTTTGAAAAATACTGTGTTTCAGTTCATTTTGATAAAACCCCATTATTGGGTCCTATTTGAAATACAGTTGCAGACATCTGTGATATTAAAGCCTAGTTATTGAGTTGGGATGCTGTATTCTTCTGATGAAGGTTTGGATGGTCTATTGAAACACACTGGTATTGAACAAGAAGCACTTTGGTAAACTGCACAAAATACAGAACTTGACAGCCACCTGGAGCCCTTGGAGAATCGATCCTTTTTGATAGCTGGATTGTTTTTCAGATGACTGAGATTTTGCCCATTTGTCTTCGTGATGAATTGTTGGTCAC
This sequence comes from Neotragus pygmaeus, assembly GCA_006410875.1. NCBI lineage: Eukaryota > Metazoa > Chordata > Mammalia > Artiodactyla > Bovidae > Neotragus > Neotragus pygmaeus. The sequence continues at coordinate 20,643 of SJYV01010690.1, read as the reverse complement.
AAGGAAGAGAAATTCACTGGGGCTGGGTTAGGCCAAAACAAGTAAATAAGTGAAACGAATGGAAAGACAGTAGGGGACTCAATGAGAAGACAGAAACGGCAGCTCAGTTGGACGCAGAGGGAGCGGGAGTTGGAACCTGGAGGCTGTCAGGGTCCTTCCCGTGTCTCACAGTTGGCCTCTCCGGAGGCTCTGCTCCACCCCTTTCTCCGTGCCCCAGCCCAGCCGGAGCCATGTGTCCTTCAGGGTAAACGCACATGTCCAGGGGGTGTGGGCTCCCGGTCCTCTTCCTCCTCAGCAGGAACGGCGGGAGCGGCCACCTTGGCCAGCATGTCCACCGCACTGCCCGTGCACCCAGGTCTTGTTTAAGAAAACACGAGCCCTTTCCCGTGATTGAAAGTGTGTCTGTAAGGTTTGGAATGTAACTTATCATTTCTCAGTGTGACGTGGTGGTACTCACTGGCAGCAGTGTCTGCTCTGATAGCAGATGACTTTAGATGGCTGTATGTATATGTTTGGTAGATGTTTTATATAAGTGTTAATTTATTTTGGATTTCCTCTTTCTTGGCAGATGTCACTTGTCATTGTTGATTGGTATTTAAAGTTTCTATTTTGTTACTGCTGGGTTTGTTTGGTCTTAGAAACCAAGTAGCCTTTATTATAATTGCATGTAAAATAGAGTTAATTAAATTTTAGCGAGAAGGTCTTTCTCCCAGCTGCGAAAACTCATGGACCTCAGGGCATGAATGTTTCTACATCTGACCAGGTGTAAGAAGGGAAATCATTTGATTAAGTAAATGTGCTTAATGCATGTGGAATTGCTTCCTGGAGGCCCCAGAATCATTGCATTTTGATGTTAATTTCCTTAATTCCATTGCTGTGGTCTCTGTTTAATCAAACACATTATGTTTGTGGTAGGCAGGGTTATGGTGCTCAAAGATGCCCAGTTCTAGTCCCCAGAATATGTTACCTTACATGGCAAAGGAACTCTCCAAATGGGATTCAGGCACTAGAACTAGTGATGGGGGCAGGTTTTCAAGGTGGGCGCCATCTGATCACATGAGCCTTAAAGCAGAGGATTTTCTCTGTCCCGGGTCAGTCAGGGAGATGCGGTGGAGGAGAGGAGGTGTGAACGTGAGCATGAAGAGCGGTTGGTGGCTTTGAAGCTGGAGGAGGGGTCATGATTCAAGGAATGCGGGTGGCCTCTGCCCCGGTGGAATGGGCCCCGCTGGAAGACAGCGATGGTACAGGGACCTCAGCCCTCCAGCTGCAAGGGAATGAATTCTGACCACAAGCTGCTAGAGCAAGAGGACCGACTCTCCCCTGGAGCTTCTGGAAAGGAACACAGCTCTGATGCTATCTTCAGTTTAATCTGGAGGGACCCCAAAACATTTCTGAACTGTGAGATAATACATTTATGTTTTAAGTCACTCCATTTGTGACAACTTATAGCAACGAAAGAAAACTAATTATGATGCCCAAGTCTTTCTTTCTTCCCAAAAAATTGGAAATTATTTCTTAAAATCGTTGGGGTCTTCTTATTCCAAGTAGCTTTTGGCAGCTCGTATTTTCCAAGAATGGCTCCAGCAGGATTTCCTGCCTCAAATGCTTTTTGAGAACTTTGCTGTATATCGCCACAGGAGGGGGATGGCTGTGGCCTCTGTGACTGGCTCCGTGAACAGGATCTGGCCAAAGTGATTCCGCATTGCCTTCAAGACTAGGTGCACAGACAGTACTGCTTCTAATGCTTTCTATGTCTCTTGTGGTGCTCGCTCTGACAGCTTTTGGCCATCACATGAGAAGACTTGCTATCCTGCAGCTGCAAATGAAGAGGCTGCTTGGAGCAACTGCCCAGAGAGGGGTTGTCCACAGAGCCCCAGACAGGCCAGTCTCCAGCTATTCAAGTGTTCTCAGCCCGGGCACCAGACATGTGGGTGGAGAAGCTGTTACAGTGATCAGCATCTGCCCGTGGCCATGGAAAGAAACCAAGCAAGAGCTTTCCAGGTGGTTCCAGTCAATTATTGTTGTTGTTGTTCAGTCGCTAAGTCGTGTCTGAGTCGTTGCGACCCCATGGACTGTAACACGCCAGACTTCCCTGTCCCTCACTATCTCCCAGAGTTTGTTCATGTCCATTGAATTGGTGATGATGATGTCTATTGAATCCAGTCAATCCCAGATCCATTAATTACATAATTACAATTGTTACTTTAAGTCACTCTTTTGGAATGATTTGTGATATAATAATAGTAACTGGAAAATATTTTTGGCTATGCATGTAATGTTGATAAATTTGTGCAGAGCTGTGTGCAATTCTAGATGCAAGAAAGTCCATTTACCCATCATTTCGTCAGTTATTACACCAATACTAACCACTGTTGTTCTCAGTCATCTCATACCCTTTGCTCCTCACTTCCTTGGTACTGTGGAGAGCTTGTCTTGATTTTTCTCCTGGGCTGCTCTGTGCCCAGCCACCTGTGGTCTCGACCACATAACCTCAGAGCACGCTTTGAGTTTTCATAGTGAGTTACAGTTTTACTTTCCTGCCTGAACTCATTGGCGGAAGACCATTCATGCTTTATTATTCACTCAATGCCTGGGAGACCTGGAATTGACCTTCCAAATCCATTACTAGATTCTTGAGGTGAATTAGATGAATCTGTTTTCAGTNTTACTTCCCCACTTAAAGTTGCCATTCACCCTATAGGGATTGAGTCAATTATGCCTTCCCTGTGTTCCTCTCCCCAAATTCATGTTTCCTAGAGAGTAACTGCTCAGTAAACGCCTGCTGACTGACCCAGGTGACTTTTGGCCATAACACTCCAACCCTTACAAGATCTGCTGAAGCCAGAGGGAAAGTGGACTTACCAGTGTTTTCCAAAAGCAGCTGTGCTTATAAATTCATATTGCAATGAGGTATTGTCTCAGAGGGAGCCTTTGTGGCATGCAGCGTGAAATAAAGGAAAAACACAGAACTAGAAGACCTTTGGAAATTAAACAGAGTTGGCCATACATTTGAAGAGTGGGAAAGGCATTTTCAAGCATGTCATTAAAGGTGAACACCAAAAAGAAACATCTCAATAGATTTGATTGCCTTTTTATGCTCAGTGTGTCAAAGAAGATTATTCCCAGAGTTAAAAGGAAAGGACAAGGCGGGGAGGCAAAAGCAGCCAGAACTGACATCTCCTCAGCTCCGAGAGATGCAGTGGAAATTTTCTCAATAGAGGACCATCGATCAGTACTGCTATAGTGTGAAGGATGGTCATTTTTAGTTAAATAAGACATGATTCTCTATCTGATCTGGTAAAAGTAAACTAACAATGCTTTTTTAGCGATTGCAAATTTTATCTTATCTTTTAAAACCGTGACTGTTTGAAAATCAAGATTGTATTTCTAAAAATGTTATACNAGAGATGCAGTGGAAATTTTCTCAATAGAGGACCATCGATCAGTACTGCTATAGTGTGAAGGATGGTCATTTTTAGTTAAATAAGACATGATTCTCTATCTGATCTGGTAAAAGTAAACTAACAATGCTTTTTTAGCGATTGCAAATTTTATCTTATCTTTTAAAACCGTGACTGTTTGAAAATCAAGATTGTATTTCTAAAAATGTTATACGTGATGTGTATAAAACCACATTGCATTGAATTTTAATTAATGTAAGGTAAAACAATAAATATTCTTTTGGGAATAGAGAGATTAAATTAGGTTTAAAAAGCGAGTTAAGCTATTTGATACAAGTACATTTCTCCATGTTTGTAGAGCTTCTTTTCTTTCAAACAAAGTTGGCAAGTAATTTTTAATTTTAACTCAATTTATGAGGTGTTTCATTTTGGCTTCAGGTGCAAGAGAAACTCACGATCCCAATGGAAAATGTCTCAGCCACCTGCCTGCCTTCTCTCCCCATCCGTCCTGCTTTTCTTTTGCCTCAAAGCTTCATCCAGCTGCTTCTTACACTGCCACTGCCACACTTTTAAAGAAGAGGTGCTCAGTGCCAGCTCTGAGGTCTCCTGCAGCCAGAGCAGGCGTTCGGGTCCTCTGATGATGATCCCATCCCATCCTTTTTATGAGGGTTCAGCTTCAGTATCTGTAGGGGGAAAGATGTCTCACTGAGCCAGGCATCCCTCGTGGTGCTGAGATGCTTGTCCTGCTCCCCCCGTCACCCCCGTTCTGGGAGCTTCTCCATTCATCATCAGGTGGCTCTCAGTCCCTGATGATGGTCTCATAGGGCAGGTACCAGATCTGAACACAAGACCACGGTCAAGGTCTCCCCACTACCCAGAGCCTCTGACCACAAGGCCAGGCCTCCCCACTACCCAGAGCCACTGAGGACACCCTGGCTAGGACCAGGCTCCACCTTCCTCAGGAGCAGTTCCCAGAATACCAGAGAGGGTGGGGAGCAATCCCGANCTCCCCACTACCCAGAGCCTCTGACCACAAGGCCAGGCCTCCCCACTACCCAGAGCCACTGAGGACACCCTGGCTAGGACCAGGCTCCACCTTCCTCAGGAGCAGTTCCCAGAATACCAGAGAGGGTGGGGAGCAATCCCGAAGCATGTAGTTGTAAGCATGTTGTATGCATCCTAAAACTCAGTGATGAACAAAAATGTTACCATTCACCTTAATGTCCACTCATCAATGGCTACTTTGTGTTTGCCCCTGGGGTGTCCTTTTTTTTTAAGGGAAAAATCCAGAACCTTGAGTTTCAAACAGAAGTCAGAACAGACTGTAAGAATCCTCCTGGTCCAAGAAGCAGGAACAGTCATTTGTATTTCGAAGGAGGGTCAGAGGAAGCTCCTGGAGATAGTCTGATTTTCAGCTACACTCCCCCCAAGTCCTGTTATGGGGTGTATTTGCAGTGTATTTCAGTCGTTTCTGTGTATAAGAATCGAGTGTGGGTTTGGTGAACATACAGGCAGCCTGGTTTCAACACCAGTGATTTTGACTCTGTCTGGAACATGCTCAGGAATCTGCCTTTATCTCATAAGGCAGGTGTGATTGCTATATTTCACTGAGGCTTAGGGAGATTCATTTATTTGTGTGTGTGTGTGTGCGCGCGCGCTAAGTCGCTTCAGTCATGTCCAGTTCTTTGCAACCCCATGGACTGTAGCTTTCCAGGCAAGAATACTGGAGTGGGTTGCCATGCTCATCTCCGGGGATCTTCCTGACCCAGGGATCAAACCCATGTCTCTTGCATCTGCTGCATTGGCAGGCAGATTCTTTACCACTAGTGCACCTGGGAAGCTCTCATTATTTGCCTATAATCCCCTACATGTTGAGGGATGAATATTCATTGGAAGGATTGATGCTGAAGCTGAAGTTTCAATACCTTGGCCACCTGATGTGAGGAGCCAGCTCATGAAGGAGAAAACCCTGAAGCTGGGAAAGACTGAGCACAGGAGGAGAAGGGGACGACAGAGAATGAGATGGTTGGATGGCATCACTGGCTCAATGAACCTGAGTTTGCGCAAACTCCAGGAGATGGTGAAAGACGGGGAAGCCTGGCATACAGCAGTCCATGGGGTTGCAAAGAGTAAGACGTGACTGAATGACTGAACAATAACAACAAGAACCAAGGTTTCCCTCCAGTTCTGATGGCAAAGCCTATGTTATTAACCTCTCCATGAAACTCCCTTGGTGCACACAGCCCGCCTTAGTTAATCCGGAAAGCAGACGTGGTGTAATAAAGGGCTGAATTTGTTGAGCCTGAAGCCTGTGCACACAGATGTGACCCTCACACGACCCTGAGCTTGCAGGGTGTGAGAGACTCTGAGATGACAAGCAGTTTGGCCCCAGGAGGAGGAAACAGAGCTACTGCCTCTTTGGAAAGCTGAACAGAATCCACAGAAAGGAGTCGTTGGTGACCATCACTGGTCTGGACACAGTAATACTACTTGGATGCAATTTAACAAACCTGATGGGTCATTGCAGTTTCTGAAAATCAAAAATAGACTTGGAGGTCAGTGATTGGTCCCTGTTGCTGCACAGTAACCTCCCATTCAGAACTGCCAAGCCCTGGGCTCACCTAGTCTGACCGTCCTTATGAAGTGTGTGGGCCTCAGTTAGGGAGCCCACCCTTGCCTGGCCTGTAGTCCAGCAGACAGGGCCTGGTTTGCCTCTCAGGGGTATAGAGGAAGACACACCTTGTATTTTCAAGTGATGGTTGCTGGAGCACCCCTTTGAAAATATTTATTTATGTGTTTGGCTGCACCAGGTCTTCAGTTGTGGCACTTGGAATCTTTAGTTGTGGCATGTGGGATCCCTGATCAAGAATCGAACCCAGGCCCCCTGCATTGGAAGCTCAGAGGCATAGCCACTGGACTGCCTGGGAAGCCCCTAGAGCACACTTTAAAACTTGAATGTGCTCCTTTTAATTTGCCTGGTGAGTCTCCGAATCTCAGACAGGTAGATGGAGGCTGAAGGTTTGAAGCTGGAAGTGCCCTGTGCTCTGATAACCACTCAGTCGTGTGGTTCATGACCTGGCTGACAACATGTCGGCCCAGTTTGAGATCTGAAGCTTCAACACGTTGTGCTTATTCAAGAAGAATTTCTAACAGGTATCAGGTACTGCTCTAGCTGAGTCACTCAGGTAAATGTAGAATGTCATTTCACCTCTTCCCAGTCACAAGGTTTGGAAGTGACAAGGAACCTTCTGTAGGGCATAAAAAAATGGTGAAAGACAAAGGCTGTGGTAGGGAGAGGCACAGCAGAACATGGGTGAGCAGGCACATGAGAGAGTCTATACAAAGAGGCTGTTGGATATGTGGAGAGAGCTTGCAGTGATGGATGCCTGGCCAGGGAGCTGGCTCAGGGCGGCCCGGGAGGAGGGCCCAGGTGCAAAAGCCTGTTGCACGTGTTGATTAATGGCTCGAGTCTTAGGAATGAGGACGTCGTGGTGTTCTAGTTCCGGGAAACCCACGGAAAGGATTGTTCTAAATGTGCAGCAACAACAAAAAGTGCGGTAATTAATCCTTCTCCAGTCACTCCGCTGCGGGCCTGTGGGGTGAGCAGGCAGTCCTGCTCCATCTGGCGCCATGCAGGCCGTCTCTGGGTAACCAGCGGCTGAGACCAAGAACCCGGCTTCCTTCTGAACGGCTCTGCTTTCTCGAGCTTGTCTGCTTTCTTTACAAAGGCAGCATTCTGTTCACTTGTGATCACACAGACTGAGGGCACAGAAGCAAATTAGGGTATCTGTTTAGAGTTTTACATCTTTATCTTTATTTGGGATTGAAGCTGATGAATAGTAAACCAATTAGTTAAAAACCCCAAGTGTCTAAATATCAGTAATTGTGTTCAGCAGCTTCTCTACAAAGAATAGTATTAGAAAACACTTAATTGAAATAACTTTAATTACAATATGAGATAGTTATGGAGAAATGCTGTTTTTGCTACTGGGAAAAAATTGAGTTGGTGTATTTCTATGAATGGTAGGATTTGATATGCACCTTTAATTAATTGATGAAGATGATCGATAGGCATAATTAATAGTGAGGGATAAGAGTAGGTGTGTTTTTGAAAGTGTTAGCTGCCAGACCACATATAAAAATGGAGAAGCAGTAAAGCCTCAGAGAGTGAGCTTTCATTTGGAATCAAAATGCTTATGTTCAGGTCCAAGTTTTGCCATGGTCAGCTACTTGAAGTTAACCAATTTGAGTCTAGTTTTTTTTGTTTTTTGGTTTTTTTAATCCTCAATTGCTAGTATCACATCAGATCCTGGGGGTCTAATTCTGAAGAGAAGCACACACAATCTTTGCCTATCATGGAGTTTATAGTGTGGCAGGGCAGAAGGAAAAATATAACCATGTAATATAATGTATGACTGTAAAATTACAGCTGTTTTGTAATCACAATCTGTGTTTGGAATTCTGAAAATCAGGAAATTAAAGGCCATTTTAAATCTGTCTTTGGACATTGGCATTATTTCCTTAGATGCGTGCCTTATTAAAGAGGACTTCTAAAAACATACTTAAAATTGATATGAGAATAATGGCTTAAAAATCATAGAGACAATCTTGCCTTTATTTCTTTTTACTCTTTGCTTCAAATAAATACCACAAATTAGTAGCTAGGTGAACATTTTCATTACAGATACTCAAGACCAGGCAGCCTATCTTATACTCAGATATAGGTCCCACCATCCCTTATCCTGTGAATTTTAAAGTAAAAAGGCCCAGTGGTAGACAGAGAAGGCAGGTGGGGCTGGCCCCATGATCCTGGCATTGAGGAGTGCCCTCTGCAGTGGCTGTTTTCAGACAGTCCGCTGGGCTGGCCAGGCTGCTGTGGGGTTGGGGCCCAGTGTTCTCGAGACACACCTCTGGGCACGAATCAAGACCAAGGCAGATCTTGCTGCTGAGTTCTTTTTCCAGATGAGCCAAGTGTTTCAACAGAGAAGTTGAGACCATGCAGAACAAAGGACCATAAAATGAAGATCTGTTTATGTTTTGGTGATTTACACAGTCTCTTTTTCCCTCCTGTTACTGCTGCTATTTTTAGAGATCTTATGTCGGATGGTTTGCCAGGCAGTGTTTCACCTTTATTATGTAACTGATTACTTTCCCCCTGTTCAGGGCGCTCTTTTTCCCTTTCATCATCATCACCAAGACAGTAAAGTACATTTGATTTAGTATCTTTATTAGGACAGTCTGACAACCATTATTTCCCCTCAGCTCTGTGATGAGCCCGCGTCACCACCACGCATGTCTGGCTCCAGCTATGTGCGTTTCTGTGACTCGTCCTCTCTAGGCAGGACCCTGTCACCAATCAAAGTAGAAACTGATTTTATTCATGTTTTTACCTGGCAAATAATCTCCCTTCCACACTTCATAGTAGTCTCACGTCATTTCTTACAAATACAAACAGATGACTAATTCGGCCACATTACTGGCTCTTACAACATGGAAATAAACATTTTTTGAAATGTGACGGCAAGAAAGAAAGTTCTAAGGAGTGCCCTTATCTGAAAGGAACCAACTGCAAAATCATGGCCAGCCAAGTGTAGGAGAAAAATCCAGTATCTGACTGAACCGAGTTGGATGAAGAATAAGGCATGCCCAAGGACTCTTCTGTTATTCTTTTTTGTTTATTTGTTTTCCTTTTTGTTTTCTGGTCTCATTTAAAAACATTCTTCATAGTTTATTTTGGGGACTGTATTTTAATATTCCAAGTAATCTCCAGTGTCATGCATTTTTACCTGAATTCGTTTAAACTGTCTGCTGCGAAAAAGTAGGCAGGGCAGTGGGATGTTTCTGGTTATAATGTAACTGGTTTACCTTTAAAAGTCTTTATCCTCTTCCTTTAAAGAAATAGGAGAGTATCTCAGTAGTTTGTAGGAAATTGCATCGCTCAGTAAGACAGTGATTTTTTTTTTTTTCTTTCCAGCAAAGCTTTGAATGTAGCGGTCATTCAGGTCACTTGGTCTTATCTTTTCTCAACTTTGGCTCCTGATAGAAGCTTCCCAGACACATGGATGAGCATCCTAGGGAAGAAGCAGAGTGAGCCTCTGGGGAGTCAATGCGTGGACATCTCTAGAAGTTTCTATGGGGAAGAAACCTTGGCAAAGACTTTGGAATCACACCACTTGAATATATTCAAGGTGAAGCTTCTCTTTCTTTTTTTTCTCTTAGGCTACTTTTCTTATTTTTGCATAAAGAAGAGCAAGGGAAAGAATATTTTTCTTTGTCTGTGCTTCATGACTTTTCCTACAATGACTAAAGTTTTAGCATTTATTAGTGCTTATTATTATGATAATGTCTGCTCCACAACTAAGCCTACAGATCAAATGAGGTCCTTTTGAAAACTACAACAATATAACTTACAGAAGAAAGCGCAGGACAATATTTTCATGACCTTGCGGTAGGTAAAAATCTTCTTCAACAGGACACAAAAAGCAGTAGCTTTAAAGAAAAAAGTTGATCAGTTGAAGAACATTAAGAACTTTTGTTCCTCAGGAAACATCTGTGAGAAAGTGAAAAGGCAAACTACAGCATAGAAGTCTTTTGCAATACCTTTATCTGCTGAAGGGCCTGTTTTCAAACTATAAAAAAAATCCCTACAAAACAGTAAGAAAAAAAAAGAGCCCTTAAAAGTGTGCAAGAAACTTAAGTGTGCACTTTATAAAATAGGCTATTTAAACGTGAGAATGGGTTCAATATTTTTCATTCAGTGAGGAAATAAAATAGTCAATCAGTAAAAGCATAACATGATAGAATTACATGCTCACAAGGATGACTAAAATGAAAAAGACTGAACATTTTCAGGTGTTGGTAAGGAAATGGAGCAGAGAAAATTCTCTTATACTTCTTGGGGACGGGTACAATCTCTCTGGAAAATCATCTGACGATATCTATTAGAGATAAGGAGAAGATGAGCATACATCCTTCTACTCCACCATCTTTAAGTGGTTTTGGATAGGAACCTATGGAGATGTCTGAATTTGCTGGGGGTGATAGATTTGCTGGGGGCACTGGATCATTGAAAAAGCAAGAGAGTTCTAGAAAAACATCTATTTCTGCTTTATTAACTATGCCAAAGCCTTTGACTATGTGAATCACAACAAACTGTGGAAAATTCTTCAAGAGATGGGAATACNGTGATAGATTTGCTGGGGGCACTGGATCATTGAAAAAGCAAGAGAGTTCTAGAAAAACATCTATTTCTGCTTTATTAACTATGCCAAAGCCTTTGACTATGTGAATCACAACAAACTGTGGAAAATTCTTCAAGAGATGGGAATACCAGATCACCTTACTTGCCTCTTGAGAACTCTGTATACAGGTCAAGAAGCAACAGTTAGAACTGGACATGAAACAACAGACTGGTTCCAAATTGGAAAAGGAGTAGGTCAAGGCTATATATTGTCACCCTGCTTATTTAACTTCTGTGCAGAGTACATCATGAGAGATTCTGGGCTGGATGAAGCACAAGCTGGAATCAAGACTGCTGGGAGAAATATCAATAACCTCAGATATACAGATGATACCACACTTACAGCAGAAAGCAAAGAAGAACTAAATAGCCTCTTGATGAAAGTGAAAGAGGAGAGTGAAAAAGCGGCCTTAAAACTCAACATTCAGAAAACTAAGATCATGGCATCCGGTCCCATCACCTCATGGCAAATAGATGGTGAAACAGTGGAAACAGTGACAGACTTTATTTTTGCGGGCTCTGAAATCACTGCAGGTGGTGACTGCAACCATGAAATTAAAAGACACTTGCTCCTTGGCAGGAAAGCTATGACCCACCTAGACAGCTTATTAGAAAGCAGAGACATTACTTAGCCAGCAAAGGTCTGTCTAGTCAAGGCTGTGGCTTTTCCAGTGGTCATGTATGGATGTGAGAGTTGGACTGTGAAGAAAGCTGAATGCCAAAGAATTGATGCATTTGAACTGTGGTGTTGGAGAAGACTCTTGAGAGTCCCTTGGACTGCCAAGAGATTCAACCAGTCAACCCTAAAGGAGATCAGTCCTGAACACTAATTGGGAGGACTTATGCTGAAGCTGAAACTCCAGTACTTAGGCCATGTGATGGAAAGAACTGATTCACTGGGAAAGACCCTAATTCTTAGGAAGATTGAAGGCAGGAGGAGAAGGGAACAACAGAGGATGAGATGGTTAGATGGCATCACTAACTCAATGGACATGAGTTGAGTAAGCTCCGGGAGTTGGTGATGGAGAGGGAAGTCTGGTGTGCTGCAGTCCATGGGGTTGCAAAGAGTCGAACATGACTGAGCGACTGAACTGAACTGATTAGAGATAAGTGGGCTACACTGGTGGCTCAGTGTTTGTGACTATGCATGCTAATGCAGGACCCAGGTGTAATCCCTGGGTCAGGAAGATCCCCTGAAGAAGGAAATAGCAACACACTCGAGTATTGTTGCTTGAGAAATCCCATGGACAGAGGAGCATGGCAGGCTATAGTCTGTGGGGTCACAAAAGAGTGGGACATGAGTTAGCAGCTAAACAACAAAAACAATTAGAAATTAATATCTACATAATGCCCAATATTTCTACTCCAGAAATGTATACACATCTTCACTCAAAGACATGTAAGAATGGTTGCTGAAGCACTGTTTGGGATAGCTCCAAACTGAAAATGACCTAAACGTCTATCAGTACTATAGTGGGTAATTGCAATATATGCTTATTCATTGGGGTATTATGCAGCAATGAAAAAGACCAAACTTCTGTGTTACAACATGGTTTACTTTCAGATACATTGCAATGAGTGAGAGAAATCAGACATAAAGGAATATGTAATTGTACAATTCCATTTATATGAAGTCCAAAATTAGGCAGACCTGATCCATTATGTGAGAAGTCAAGATGGTGAATACTCTTGGTAGAGTAGTGACTAGAAGAGTCCAAGGGGGTATGAAATTGTGGATTCTAAAAAGTTATAAGGGGGGGAAATAAATCTCAAAAACAAAAATTCTAACATTTTAAAAGCTACATTGGCATAACAGGAAGGAAATATCAGCTGACATGTTTTTATTTTTAAAAAGCTAATTAAGATTTTTTTTTTAATGAGAAAGAGGAAACAGAAAGAAGGTTTTAATGATATATTTGCCTACAGTTTTCCCAGAAATTATTGAACTGGTGACCCAAGAAAAACATCTGGATTTGAAGCAAGATACCCTCAGTCTCTCAAATTCTGTACTTTATTGTTCCCGACTGTGGGCCCAGCAGATTTATTGCTTTCCAAAATTTAGATTTGTCAAGAGTTTCTTCTAAGGCTTCAGAACATTGTTGGTTTTCTGCACGGAGTGCCATTTTGCCAGCATGCCACTGGATAGATCTCAAGATGTTTCTAGCAAAATTGTGGGGCTGTAGTGATGGATTGCTTGCAGTGGGGCAGAAGGAAGAGACTAGTCATTCAGGTGGGTGGAGTTGTCACATACCATGACAGAACACAGGAAGGGACGGGAGGGCTTTGGAGTTGCACGAGTGTGGTGTTAGATATACTGGGTGCCTCTTTATTCAAGTGGGTTGAAAAGTGTGTTTGAAACCTCTAAAGAGTGATTTGGGTTTATGTTGCAGATAGGGAGTAATCAGTAAGTAGATAAGTATGACTAGATATGAGAAAATAATTTATAGTTTACATCCCCAAATTTTAGTTTTCAAAACACTTTTTTGTGGCTGAGGGTAAACCGTTATACTAGTAGATTTGGTGTTCTGGCCTCCAAGCTTCACAGACTGTAGATGAAAAGCTTTGAATTTTCATTTACCATGATGATAGGTGATTTGTCTTAGAAATGCCTTAAATAATGTCTTTTTGTTTTACAAAATATAAAGGAACCAATAATTTGCTGGATTTATGGTTAACTTCGTTAGGCAGAATGAAACAACTTAATTATATATGCTGTTTTTTTAGCAAAAATTGTTGCCTTTTAATGAAGATAAAGAATATATGAGGAACTGGAAAGATGTTAAATATATGTTCATTTTAATATACAAAAATGAAAAGAAATTATATTTTAGGTGTTTTGGTATGTTTAAAGAATATTTTAAATTTGCTGGTAGTAAAATGAAGTTAAAAATTAAAATTAGAATTTGTGAACTCAGAGTGTAAGCCAAAATGCATGAACTTCCTGAATGCATACCTGACCATTTACATTTAATAATTCAGTGATTCCAATACATTCACCACAAATCAAATTTCTGATAGTGGTTTCCTGCTGGAAGCAGTATCGGTTGACCCTGTTCCTCTTTGTCTCCTCCTGTCCTCATGGGGTCTCTTGGCTGGTTTATTTGGTGACAGGTCATTTTTCAGGCTTCAGTGGTTTAGACAAATACTTAATGATACACTTTCTTTTGCATTTGATAACATATTTATTACTCACCTCACAATCCTCCTCATGTGCTTGTGCTTAGTTGTGTCCAACTCTTGCAGCTACCCCAAGGATTGTAGCCCCCCCAGGCTCCCCTGTCCATGGGATTCTCCAGGCAAGAATATAGGAGTGGGTTGCCATTTACCCCTCCAGGGGCTCTTCCTGACTCAAGGACTGAGTCCTCCTCTCCTGCATTGGCAGGCAGATAATTTACCACTGGCACCACCTGGGAAGCCCTATTATTATTCTGGGAAGGTGAAAATCTATAGTTTGTGTGTTGTAGGTACACAAAGGGTCTGCTGAAGTTTTGTTTTGTTTTTCCTTTTTTATTAATTAGTTTATTTTTAATTGGAGGATAATTGCTTTGAAATATTGTGTTGGTTTCTGCCATATATCAGCATGAATCAGTATATCTATGTCCCCTCCCTTTTGAACCTCCCTCCTCCCTCCCACCCCATCCCACTCCTCTAGGTTGTCACAGAGCACTGAGTTTGAGCTCCCTGCGTCTTACAACAAATTCCCCCTCTTTGCCATAAATTACAGCAAGATCGTCTATGACCCATCTCCTAGAGTAATGAAGATAAAAACAAAAAGAAACAAGTAGGCCCTAATTAAACTTAAAGACTTTTGCACCGCAAAGGAAACTATAACCAAGGTGAAGAGAAAAGCCTCAGAATGGGAGAAAATGTAGCAAATGAAACAACTGACAAAGGATTAATCTCCAAAATACACAAGCAGCTCATGCAGCTCAGTAACAGGAAAACAAACAACCCAATCAAAAAGTGGGCAGATAACACTTTAAAAAAATTAACTTGAAGTCAAGGTGATAAGCCATAGAAGTGCAACTGCAGACACCAAAAATTCCCAGAATTAAAATTTTAGAAACTATTTCATAGGAACCCCAGCTGAGTATCATGAGTATTATTTTTTATTGATTTCTATTGCTCTTCTTAGCAATAGTTTAGTCGCTAACTCATGTCCAACTCTTGCAACCCCATGTACTGTAGCCCACCAGGCTCCTCTGTTCATAGGATTATCCAGGCAAGAATACAGGAGTGCATTGCCATTTCCTTCTCCAGGGGATCTTCCCAATCCATGAATTGAACCCTGGTCNAAGTCATGTCCGACTCTTGCAACCCCATGTACTGTAGCCCACCAGGCTCCTCTGTTCATGGGATTATCCAGGCAAGAATACAGGAGTGCATTGCCATTTCCTTCTCCAGGGGATCTTCCCAATCCATTAATTGAACCCTGGTCTCCTGCACTGCAGGCAGATGCTTTACCAACTGAGCTACGACTGCTCTTGCTAGATCTTCTTTTATATCTGCATTGAGATGCAGAGTATTTTTTGAGGTATCAGTTCAGTTCAGTTGCTCAGTCGTGTCCGACTCTTTGCAACCCCATGAACCGCAGTACGCCAGGCCTTCCTGTCCATCACCAACTCCCAGAGTCCACCCAAACCCAAGTCCATTGAGTCGGTGATATCTAATGTCATATTTTGCTTAAACTATTGCACAAGCATAATGTATTTCTGGTCATGATTGTGTTTTATGGTAGGGTCCATTCAACATTTGCTTTTTCAGAAAAGCTGTTTTTTCAGATGTCCCTTCTTTATGCTCTATATTAGCAATTCATACAAAAATCATTACTGAACTGTTTTTGTTTTATATTTCTATAGCTCTAGAATGCTTTTGTGTATTCAGAATAGAATAATAGCAATTATAATGAAAAAAAGAAAATCTTGATCTGCAATCAGAAAGATTGTTAATTTCCTTCCTAAGTGACCAATTGATTTGAACCAGCCATTCAAATCTCAAGTCTTAGGAAAAGTGCAAAATGGCTGTGAGTCTTTAAAAAGAAAACTCTTTTAAAAAGAGCAGACTGTGATTGATTGCACATTGATATAAACATGCACATGGGGCTAGTTTTGCAGCCTAGAGATGAAAAAATTCCTGTTGGAATCACAGAAAAATAGATGCATTTAAAGAGAGCCGGAGGCAGTGGAAGCAAGAGGATTGAGGATTGGGGAAACAGCCTGAATTGCATTATTTGAATGTTATTAGAAGCCTGTGTCCGGGATGCCCTTTTGAGCAGTTCGTTTTAAGGCAGTGTAGCCTGTGGGGTATGAGATGAAATCAGCAGGAGCTGGTGATGTGGTCCCAGCTGGGACCTCACAGAGCATGGTATGGACTCAGATGTCTGCGTGTGGTCCCCAGAGTCAAGAGACAGAGTGAGATTGTTGAACGCAGGCCAGCACAGACCCGAGTGGAGACTCTGAGATCTGACACCACTCCATCACCCCTGAGCTGGCTGGATGTGGGCAGGTCACTTCTCCTTAAGAGGGTCATTAGAACGTGGTCTGTAAGATGGCTTCCGGTTCTGACCTTCTGGAGCTGGTTATGANGAGTGGAGACTCTGAGATCTGGCACCACTCCATCACCCCTGAGCTGGCTGGATGTGGGCAGGTCACTTCTCCTTAAGAGGGTCATTAGAACGTGGTCTGTAAGATGGCTTCCGGTTCTGACCTTCTGGAGCTGGTTATGAGCGGACACTTAACCTGTGAGGAAGGGCTCTGTCAAACAAGGTGTTCAAACAGATTCACAGGAGGATAGGATGTTAAATGACCCCCCCCCAACCCTGCCAAAAAAAAAAAAAACCTCTAGTTCTCGATCAAGGGCTGGCTGATAGACGGTGTGCAGCCCAGAGCAGCACTGGGTGCCAGAGCTGGCCAGGTGTCGGTGGCACAGAGCTCCTTGCGGGTGAGGTCATGTGGCTGCAGTGAGGCTTGTTATGAGAAGGTGAATCCAAGGAGCTAGCGGAGTCCGGGAGAGACGTTTGAGTGAGAGTGAGGGAAGGTGTTGCCCAGGTGAGGTCAGAGACAGAGGGAATTGTGTGTGGAAGTCCGGAGAGGAGAGACTCTCCGGACCAGACGTTGAAACATGGTTTAGCTGGAAATAGTGAAATGGTGGCAGGTTAACACAGAGGGTGAACACAGGCCAGTCTCGGAAGACACGAGTGTTTGTCCTTCAGCCACGGGAATGGTAGGCAGGCGTGGGAGGGGCAGGTGTGTGGAGTGGGCGGCTGCAAGCCTGTGCCTGCGTCCGGCTCCTGTGCCTCTGTGGCCTCATTCTTGCTCTCCCATGTGGGAGAAGGGGGTTTCCTTTCTCCCTGAAGAGGTTTGGCCCGAACGTGAGCAGCTAGTGCCAGGCAGGTTTGAAGGGGTGGAGCCTGGTCACCTGGTACTCCCTGTGGACTTCACCAGAAGCCTCCAGGCTGGCAGCCCCCTAGAGTTCCCAGTGTGGGTTCTACCCAGTTACGACCACCAGACATGGGCCCAGGGTTGGGGGCAAGGGAGCAAGCAGTTTCCCAGAAGCATGGAGCCTGATACCTTGTTCAGTTTTTAGAAAGAGTGCTGGAAAGATGCCTGAGTTTTGTGTAGAAGATGATATCCTAAGGGGTAGCCAGAGAGATAATTTGGGGCCATTTTGGGTTGAATTGTGTCCCCCACCCCTAATGCATATATTGCAGTTCTAACTTCCAGAACCTCCGAATGGGTCATTGTGAGTGTGATTGCTGAAGGTGATGCTGGAATAAGTTGAGCACTTATTCTAATGTGATTGTTGTCCTTATAACAAAGGGGAAATTGGGGCACAGACA
Source organism: Neotragus pygmaeus (assembly GCA_006410875.1). Taxonomy (NCBI): domain Eukaryota; kingdom Metazoa; phylum Chordata; class Mammalia; order Artiodactyla; family Bovidae; genus Neotragus; species Neotragus pygmaeus. The sequence continues at coordinate 3,164 of SJYV01010690.1, read as the reverse complement.
CACAGAAAAAGTGCCATGTGGGGTGAGCGATGCCTCCTCACAAGCGTGGCAGCCCCAGAAGCCTACAACAGGGGCAGCTCAAGGGGTTTGGTGTTAGTGTTTCGTAAGGGTTTTTTCTTTCAAATTGCCTAACTATATGATTGGAAAGGGAATACATATATATTGGAGGAGGAAATGCACACATAAATATATATATATTGGAGAAGGAAATGGCAACCCACTCCAGTATTCTTGCCTGGGAAATCCCATGATCAGAGGAGCCTGATGGGCTACAGTCTGTTGGATTGCTAAGAGTTGGACAGGATTTAGCAACTAAACCACCACCACACACATACACATATTTGTTGTTCAGTCACTGAATCGTGTCTGACTCTTTGCAACCCCATGAACTGCAGCACGCCAGGCTTCCCTGTTCTTCACTATCTCCCCGAGTTTGGTCAAATTCATGTCCATTGAGTCGATGATGCCATCTAACCATCTCATCCTCTGTTCTCCCCTTCTCCTCCTGCCTTCAGTCTTTCCAAGAATTAGGGTCTTTTCCAGTGAATCAGTTCTTCCCATCACGTGGCCAAAGTACTGGAGTTTCAGCTTCAGTATCAGTCCTTCCAGTGAATATTCAGGATTGATTTCCTTTAGGATTGACTGGTTTGATCTCCTTGCTGTCCAAGGAACTCTCAAGATGCCTTTAATGAGGACACTGAAGCTTCATGGTTGTCTAGATATTAATATAAGGTATTCATATAAAATATTAATTTTAATCCTGGTTTGGGACCCGCACACAAATGTTAAATGTGAAGTAAATGTCAGTATGATTTTGAGCTTAGAAATAGTGATATAAAGACTATTTCTTTTGCACAGTTTAAAATTATTATTAAATAGGTACAGACATGCCTGTTTATCCCTAGAGAAAACTACTTAGAAGTATTGAAGAAATGTTATTACCTACAAGTGGCTTTGTTGATATTTTATTAAGTCTTTGGGAATTAAACATAATGGACTGAAAATCAGCAGAATGGAAATTAAGTTTCTGACTTTATTTCTGACTCATTAGTGACCTAAGGGCACCTACTAAATTAATATGTTATATTCAGTTTTTCCAGATGCACGCCAGAGCTTAAAAATTACCAGCTAGTTTATTCTCTTTTGATTTTGTCAAGAAGATTAAGGATGCCATTTTTTCTTAAATACAAAGTGGTAGTATTTTGTGTACTGGTATTATTTTGCTTCAGTAGCGTCTGACTCTTTGCAATCCTATGGACCATAGCCTGCCAGGCTCCTTAGTCCGTGGGATTCTCCAGGGAAGAATACTGGAGTGGGTTGCCATGCCCTCCTCCAGGGGATCTTCCCTACCCAGGGATGGAACCCTCAGCCCTGCATTGGCAGGAGGGCTCCTTACCGCTAGTGCCACCGCACTTCAGAAACAACGTGTAGATGTGTGTTGGTAGGAACAAAGTGTGCCTGTGTGATAAATACTATGATTGCTAATATACCTAGGAAAGTGAACATAATTACAGACTAGATTGCATTATATTCCAAAATAAGCCCCAGTGTATGTGCTGTTTGTTGAAGAAGACACGTGTTGATGCCAACACATTTCAAATATGTGGGAGTCGTCACACTAAAGTAGATTTTTAAAATCAAATTCATTAGGACGTACTTTATATAAACTAAAAATTATTCAGTGAATTTGGACAAATGATATACTAATGTAGCCACCACCACAATCAAGATGTAGAACATTTCTGTCACCCCAAAAGTGTTCCTTTTTGTCTCTTGCAAACTCCAGCTGCGTATAACCACTGATCTGCTTTCAGGTGGTGGTGGTTTAGTCGCTCAGTCCTCTTGGTCGCTGCAAGCCCTCCAGGCTCCTCTGTCTATGGGATTTCCCAGGCAAAAATACTGGATTGGGTTGCCATTTCCTTCTCCAGGGGGTATTCCTGACCTAGGGATTGAACCTGTGTCTCCTGCATTGGCAGGCGAATTCTTTGTTGCCGAGCCACCAGAGAAANTCCAGGCTCCTCTGTCTATGGGATTTCCCAGGCAAAAATACTGGATTGGGTTGCCATTTCCTTCTCCAGGGGGTATTCCTGACCTAGGGATTGAACCTGTGTCTCCTGCATTGGCAGGCGAATTCTTTGTTGCCGAGCCACCAGAGAAAGAATGAAAGCCCCATTCTTTCAGTTACTGTATCTTAATTTTACTTGTTCCGGAGCTTCACATAAATGGAATCCTACTGCATGTACTGTTCGTGTCTCACTCTCTCACTCAGCATGGCATCTTTGAGATTCTCCCTTTCTGATGTGTGTTCAGTCAATAGTCTCCATTTTACTGCCGAGCAGTGTTCTCCTGGATGGACACAGCATGTTAGTTTATCAGTTAACCTTTTCATAGACCTTTGAGATTGGGTTGTTTCCAGTTTGACATCTATGTTTGAAGATGACATGAACATTATAGTACTCTCATTTTAATGGACACAGTATTTGAGTACACTGCTTTAAAACTCCAGTGCTAGTTAAATTTAAATCTGTGAAAATTCTTGATGGTATTCCCAGGTGGTTCAGTAGTAAAGAACTTGCCTGCCAATGTGGAGGACACAGGAGATGCGAGTTCCATCTCTGAGTGGGGAAGATCCCCTGGACAAGGAAATGGAGACCTGCTCCAATATTCTTGCCTGGAAAATCTCATGGACAGAGGACCCTGATGGACTATAGCCCTTGGGATCACAAAGAATTGGACAGGACTGAGCAATTGATCATGATGCTACCTGGTAGTATATTGAAATACATTTATATATTTACTTGAGCCTACTTCATTCTGAAAAACATTCTCTTTATGCAGACTACGAACATCTTGTAAAAATCCAGAATTTAAATAAGTAATATAATTTGAGCCAAAGGAAAGAAGGGTAGAACATTCTATGTGTTTGTATACTTTTTAGAGAAAAGAATATGTAACATTTATTGTGTTAAGGTTCATTCCTGACCCAAGAATGATCATCTGATTTGTAATATTTAGGGTATGTTGTCTACATTTCTCTCCCTAAATGTTAGGTTAATTTTTTTTTCTTATGGACTTAATTACTGGTCTAACCCCACACCTGACCTTTTCCCCCACATTCTTACCGATACTTGTATTGTCAGGTTTTTAATTTAAGCTGTTTTTAA
>SJYV01010689.1:10306-43941 GCA_006410875.1 Neotragus pygmaeus | reverse complement strand
TGTGCAGGCCATATATCTTTTTATTTTGAATATTCTCAGGTATCTTCAGCATAAATATTAGAACTAGTAAGTGAATTTATCATAGTTGCATGATGCAACATTGATATAATTAATTGTATTTCTATACAAGAGCAGGAAACAATTGAAAAATAAAATCCAAAAAAGATTTCATTTATAATTACATCAAAAGCATAACATAATTAAGAATCAATTTAATATGATATATACAAACATGCAAACTGATAACTAAACACATTGCTGAAAGAAATGAAAGTTCTCTGTAAATGGAAATGACTTGATGGATTAACAAAACAAAACATTGTTAATATGTCAGCCCTTTGTAGATTGGTGAATATATTCCAATGACTATGTAGACTGATGAATATATTAATGTGAAAATGCAATTGGTAATTTGATAGGGATTGCATTGAATCTTTAGATTGCTTTGGGGCTGATAGTCATTTTCACAATATTGATTCTTCTAATCCAAGAACATGGTATACCTCTCCATCTGTTTTTATCATCTTCGATTTCTTTCATCAGCATCTTAGGTGAGTATAGGTCTTTTGTCTCCTTATGTAGGTTTATCCTTAGGCATCAAATTCTCTTTGTTGCAGTGGTAAATGGGAATCGTTTCCTTAATTTCTTTTTCTGATTTTGTTGTTGTTAGTGTATAGGAATACAAGAGATTTCTGTGTATTAATTTTGTATCCTGCAACTTTACCAAGTTTATTATGAGCTCTAGCAGTTTCCTGATGGCATCTTCAAGGGTAATATCTGACTCTTTAAAATAAGACACATGGTCAAAAATCACATGATATCACTAGTCACTAATGAGATGCAGAAATGCGCCCACAGTGATGAACTGCTGCACACACACTGAAAGGCTGGAAGCATCAATACTGGCCAGTGTCAGGCAGTCAGGTCAGCTCAGTCGTGACCGACTCTCTGCGACCCCATGAACCGCAGCCCGCCGGGCCTCCCTGTCCATCCCCATCTCCTGGGCTCACTCAGACTCACATCCATCGCGTCTGTGTAAGGTGGCCCTAAACACTCACGCGTTGCTGGTGTGAGTGCAAAACTGTAAGGCCATTTACAGAAACTGTTTTGACAATTTCTCATATAATTAAAGACTCATCAGCTCTATAATACAGAAATTCCCCTTCTAGATATTTACTCAAGGATACAGAATGACAGATATTCACCTTCTTTTTGAATGATCATAGAGTAGCTTTATTCATAAAAAAAAAACTGAGATACTGAACTGTCTATTAATAGTTGAATACATAAATTGTGGAGTAGTCACACATATGGGTACTCCTTAGCAATAAAAAAAGAAAATAATGAACTACTGATACATGCAAATACACGGATGGGTTTAAAATATATATATTAAGCAGAAAAAGCCAGACACTAAAACCTCATACCATTATTCTATTTATAAAAGCTAAAGAGCAGAAAAAATTAATTTATAATCAGAGAAATCAGAAAGTGGTTGCCTAGAGGGTGGGGCTGAGTAGGGAGAATCACAAGGAAATTTCCTGGGGTGATAAAAATGTTCCCTGTCTTAAACATGGTTATATAGGTATGTGTAGTTGTCAAAACACACCATGTATGTGTCATTGTTTGTAAAGTATCCTTAAATTAAAAGCAAACCAAAAAAAACCAAGAGATAAGATTTGAAAAATGAAAGTAGGATTTGGAAGAAAAAACAATCAAGAGAGCTTCAGTAAAGATCACGATCTTTCAATGCATTTGGAATTCAAACTTTCCATTGGCTTGAAAGATTTGGCCTCGACTGCAGGCAAGGTTTTATATAATATACATAAAATATCATTTTGTTTGTTTGTTAGCTGTGCTGGGCCTTTGTTGCCGTGCAAGCTTTCCTCTAGTTGTAACGTGTGGGAGCTGCTTCCCAGCCGCAGTGTGCAGGCTGCTCCCTGCAGTGGCATCTCTTGCCTGGACCACAGGCTCTAGGGCGCCTGGGCTTCAGTAGTTGGCACATGGGCTCGATAGTTGCCGCTCCCAGGCTCTAGAGCACAGATTTAATAGTTGTGGCACGCAGGCTTAGTTGCTCTGTGGTATGTGGAATCTTTCTGGGCCAGGGATTGAACGCATGTCTCCAGCATTGGCAGGCAGGTTATCACTGAGCCACCAGGGAAGTAGGCAGACTGAACTTCAATTTCTCTTCTGCCTTCTGGCAATGTGACTTTGGGCCAATATCTTAACCTTTCTGAACCTTAACCTGTAAAGTGTAGAAACTTGATGAAATGCTCTGATTCCTGAAATGCATTTCAGGCACATGTTGCAAGTTCAATCTCCTTCGGTCACACGGCACTCAGCCAAGTTTCCAGATATCTTACCTCTGCATATCACTTGTCTTCCAGACATTTATTGTTTTAGCCCCAAGCTGAATCTGTGACTAAACAAAACTATCGTGTCCCCAAGTGTGAGGTTGCATTCTTCCTACCTTATGCCTAGAGAGTCTTTCCTGAGCTGGGATTTGGTCATAGGAGAAATAAATGACTGTGTAGCTTGTTTTGATTTGTCGACAGAAATCAGAGCTAACCATTTAGTGTTCCAGTCCTCATTCTATGGTTTTGAATGAGTCACTTAAAAATAATCCACGGGGCCTGACTTTTATTATCTTCAGAATAAAAACGTTTTCCCGGAGAATATCCAAAATTTATTACAGCAATATCAAGTTGCCTCTCACCTAGAGTATCTGCACTTTATCTCTTTAACACATGAGAATTATTTTTCTAAAATGTCAAACTAATTTAACTCCTCCTGAGGTCAAATCTTTGACTGACTTCCCTTTGTCCCGATGTACCACACATGCATTGTACCTTCAAGTATCCCCTGAGTTATCTCCAATTACACATTCCCCTGCAGTCCTTTGACCCACTGAGCATTAGTGTTCCTCAAATGCACCAGGAAGTCCAGTGTCCCCCTAACGTGGCTCATCTGTTCTTTCTGCCTGAGAAATTCACGCACAACTTACTGAATTAGCTTCAAACTTCAGCTCAAAGTTTTCTTGTCTCTGAACAGTGATTTGGCTTGCTGCGTTCCTCCCGCTTAGCCACCCTCCTCCCGACTCCCGTGGAGAGTTAGGGTCCCTTCTTGGCCCATTTTTCAGAGTATGCACATAACTTTGTGGATGTTTATTGAGAAACAAGGCCCCACATACCCTGCTTCCCCCACCACACACACACTCGTATTTACCCGAAACAAGCTGAACTCACTACTTGCTAAGCAAGAGAGAACTGCTCCCTAGGACAAGACTCTCTGAACAAAGCAAGAGTCAACCTTGGATAAGGCTGAAAGCGAAAGTGTTAGCTGCTCAGTGTCTGAAACTTTTCGACCCCATGGACTGTAGCCCGCCAGGCTCCTGAATTTTTGAAGCATAGGTTTTGAAAGGAAGTTTCTCCTGACGACTTGAGATTAACACTTTTTCTCTGACTAGATATTACAGTTTGAGTCTAGAGCCAAAGAACAGGTTTTCAAATTCCTACCATAATCATAATACTTGACATTTCATATATTAGCCATTGACTTTTTGTCTCCCTTTCACTAGACTTAAAATCCTTGATGGTTGGAATGCAGTCATGTTCATCTTTATATTTAATAGGTGTTCAAATATGAATGAATACATATTTGAAAATATTTTCAAGAATTTTTAAACTATAGAGCACATCTATATTTACCAATGGAGACAAATCCAACTCTAATGTGATGATCCTAACTCAATGTTTGAAAGTGTTTATGGTAGAGCCCCCCCCCCCAATAGCATGAAAAGCATCTCTAAAAAATTAGCACCAGTTACAAAAATCTGATATTGATAATTTAACATTTTTTTCCCTGATTCTTTCATCACTTTTTAAATAAAACTTATTTCTGAGTTACACGCACCCATATAGGCTCTTTTTCTAATATTACCTCTTAATCTTCTACTATTCCTATTGAGAACATAGTTCAGAGAGAAACAGGGGAGAAAACAGTAATTAGAGGACAATTAGCCTGAGGGTCGAGAGGTATTAGGTTTCTTTCCATTATGCCAAGCTTTTAAAGTCCAAGAAGAAATAAACCACAAGGAAGGGAGTGTAAGTTACTTTGTCTTCAGACAGCTTTCACGGGTGCAAATGTGGGAAAATGAAGACATTCTATTCTCATCAGTGCCAGGAGCTGCTATTCAGTTATCTTACATGTACAGTCTCATATTTGCTAAAAACACGTCAATAGGTGTTTTCAGGACTGCCTCTGGAAGGTGATGTACCTATTGTCTACTACCTGAAGAGCTCTAAGACTTGAGATTTATCTGCAAAAAAATGTTAGTTAGCGATACATCACCCATCAACACAGAATTCTTAGACATAGCATAAGCTCTTGCGTTCAAGAAAGGAGAAACCCTCCTTTGTACACAACAATGAGACCAAAGGGGTGAAACCTGGATGGCTCATGTCAGCGCTCAGCCTTAACACCAGGATTTTTTGTTCTGATCATTTTCCTGAAAGGAAGACCACACTGGTTTTCTGCCATTGCCTTTTTTTTCCCCTGCTCACCTGAGTCTTGCTCTACTATCGGCAGCTTTTGTTTGGATGGTGTTCAAGCTTCAGAAACGGGATCAGATTTACACATGCGCCTGGGATTCACTAAAGGTGGGCTACCGAGGGTCTTATTTTCAATAAGAGCTCCACTGGGCTCACCCCGACCGTGTGGACCACAGCCCGCCAGGCTCCTCTGTCCGTGGGATTCTCCAGGCAAGCATTCCTGGGTGGGCTGCCGTGCCCTCCTCCAGGGGCGCTCCCCTGACCAATGGGTAGAGCCCTTGCCTCTTATGTCTCCTGCATTGCCAGGCGCACTCTTTACCCCTAGCTAGCTGGGAGTCTTCACTGGGTTTACAAATATTCCCACTATTCTTTAGAAGAACATCTTGTCAAAATCTGCCTTCAACAGTGCTGGTTTCCAGGGCTTGCAGACTGGACCTCACACTACTGTAATGTCCAACTGTCTGTTGTCTTGAATTTCTTATTTTTTTTTAAACAAGAGACCTTGCATTTGTGTCTTGTGTGTTTGTAGCATTGTGCTGTGCCAAGCCGCTTCAGCTGTGCCAGGCTCCTCGGTCCATGGGATTCTCCAGGCCAGAATACTGTATGGGTAGCCGCTTCCTTCTCCAGGGGATCTTCCTGGGCCAGGAATCAAACCCACATCTCTCACGTCCATCTGCATTGGTAGGTGTGTTGTTTACCACTAGTGACACCTGGAAAGCCCAAAAATATGAGACTGCATTAGCCGAAAATTGAACCCAGGCCTCCTGTGTGACAGGCGAGAATTTTACCATTGAACCACCAAAGCTGTATCTTGCAATGGGGACCACAGCTTATAGAGCTGATCTTCTTTCTCAAGCCAAGAGAAATCTAATGACAGTCTGTCTTGCTTCCAGACAACAAACGGATGTAAGGGAGAAGCATTTTGGGGTCATGCTAAGTACATATAAAATCTGACATCTTGAGAAGTTAACTTACATGACAGAAATTGCACAAAGCCTAACAAGGGAAAGGTAGCCCCCTGCACTCTGCAGCAATACTGACGGTGAGAACTGAGGTCACGCTGGGCAGCACTGGGAGTCCACGAGGTGGAAAGCAGTCCTGGAACTGGGGTCTGAAGTATCTCTGGGCCAGAGAAACTCTTGCCTTGGACACCCCCCTCGAATCAGCTGAACACCTAGGGCACGTGTGGAGAAGAGAAGACGGCCATGCTTGTGTTCCAGAGGCGCACTCTAATGCGGAAGGCGGAGACCGAAAGGGAGGGGCAAGGAGGCCTGGAGCCAGCAGGGACGGAAGTCCTGGAAAAGAGCTGGACTCCTGAAAGCAGGAAAGAAAGTTCAGATGGAGACTTTCTTCTGCCAGGGATAGTCTTGGAAACATGTACCTTTGTTAAAATTTCTCTGATTTTGAAATTTCTATGACCTGTTTAGGGCTCAAAGGAAGTCAAGGAGAGGCCCTGAGAAAAATAGGAATCCAACTTTGCATTTCTATTACATTTTGTGAAAATTAGAAGGAAAAAGATCTAGTTTGAGCTTTTTCCTTAGAGAAATCTTGAGTAGTGTCAATATGCATAAGTTTGCTTAGAAAAGACTTCATGAGTAAAGATGGAAAAATTGGGAATTTGTGAAGCTTTGTAAGAAAATGGATATAAGATAGGTCTTTTACACAAGGAGAAGTAGATTAAAAAAATATGTCTATAAAGCTGGCTTGGACTCTGTTATAGAAACAGATGGTCTTGTAGACAATTTGAATTCGTGTGCAAAGAAACATTGCTTGACATAGGATGTTTTGGCATTCAAGTGAAAAGTTCCCCTCAGCCTTACTGCTGGTTGAACTTTGACCATGAAAAGGTGCATGGGGGCCCCACACTGCCCCTTGCTTCTTCAGTTGCAAACTACCTGAGTCAGGACTGCCTTCTGCCATGGTGCTGCTCATGATGGATACACTTGCTCCCTGGTGAGGCAGGCAGTTGGGTCCATGGGCAGCAACGTCAAGGAACAAATAGAAGAATATTTAAACCCGTTACAGGTGTTATTTTACTTGTGTGACAGGGAAGGACTCCAGTTTTTTAAAGTCTGATTACTGGTCTTCAACTTTTCTGATCTGTTCTTGCCCTGCTTGTGTTGTTACTGAAAGCTTTTTCCTTCCTTAGCTATCATGGTCCCCGATGAAGACTTTCTACCGGGAAATTCTGCTGTCATCAGAATGCAGGGGAGAAACAGATGGCAGTGGTCAGCATATGTTCGCTATCTAACTGCTTTAAAAATTATATCAAGCAGTACAAATGTTCACTTGTAAGAGACAGCTCCAGAATTCTGGTACCACTGTGTGTCTACTGGCTTCACNAGGGAAGGGGGATGGGGAAGGGAGCTACCTGGGCTGAGAGGGAGGGGTGTGCGTGGCACAGATGGAAGGAAGGATAAAAGGACGTTAGATGTGCAGGTGCTACAAAGTGTCCTGTGTCAGAAGCAGAAAGATCATGTGCTTTTAAGAAAATTCCCTTATGCTTTTTCATTCTGGTAAAATATACAAAACAAGATTCACCATCATAACCATTTTAAAGTGTACATTTCAGGGGCATTTAGCGCATTCACGATGTTGTACAGCCATCACTATTGTCTAGTAGAACATGTGCTTTTAAAAAGGGAATGACACGATCAGACTTTTTTGTCCCAGAAGGACTTTTCTGGAAGGATGGGTGTGCAGAACAGCAGGGAGACGTGGAGGCGAGTTGGAAGATGTTGAAGGCAAAAGGGACAGGTGAGGTAAGGCTCTGAGGAGCTGCAGGGATGGAGAGGGATTAAGAATGTGAAAAGGCTGAAATGACAGGATTTACTATGCAGTCAGAGATGGGGGAGCAGGGGAGGTGGGGAGAGGACTGCTCCTAATATGCCTTCAAGGGGCCTGAGAACAAGGGACCATTATTTCACCTTCCACACCCACATGTGCTGAAAAGAGCCCACTCACTGGAAAAGACCCTGATGCTGGGAAAGACTGAGAGCAGGAGAAGTGGGTGAGAGAGGATGAGATGGTTGGATGACTTCACTGACTCAATGCACACGAGTTTGAGCAAGCCCCGGGAAATAGTGAAGGACAGGAAAGCCTGATGTGCTGGAGTTCATGGGGTGGCAGAGGGTTGGACACAACTTAGCAGCTGAACGACAACAAACAGGTAAAACCGCAGTGAAAGGTAAATTCACAGCCTTAGATGCTTCACTATTTTTGGAAAGAGAGGAGAAACATATCGATTGAGTAAACTTCTACGATCAGTTCAGTTCAATCACTCAGTCCGGAAATTCACCAGAAATTAGAAGTAAACAATACAAACATAAAAACAGAAATAATGAATTGGCAGAACTGATAAATATGCCTTAGAACTGGTTCTGGTGAGTGGGTGGATGGGGGTAAAGCTGTCTCAGATTCGCTCTCATCCAAATCATGATAGAGCTGACTCATTTTAAATGGAAAATGTCTTTAATTCTTAAAAATTCAAAATAAAAAGCAAACAACTTACATGGTGAACATAACTGCAACAAACTGAACAAAATGTCTTTTTTCAAAACCTCTTATTTAAAGAGTATCAGCCAGGAGTTACTTCTGGGCAAGGAGAGAGTTGTGACTACAGTGAGGACCCATGAGAAGTTCATCACAGAGGTCTTTGTTTGGGGCAAAATTCTATTTCTTGCCTGGAAAGGGGAATCTTATAATTCATAAAGTCACATTTTTTTCTTCTGTAGTTTTCTGTATGCTTCATTTTATAGTTTAAAAAGATTAAAATAAAAGCACTAAAGCAAAAAAAGGCAAACAAAATTTTTAGACAACCTTTTTTAGTTGGCTAACAAATAAAGATAAACATGATTTGGGCTTATCAAAGTAATTCAGATGGAAACCTCAGTACTGTACATTTTAGAATATGCTGCTCAATGCTAGTGAATAAGCATCAAAATGAGCCCCTCTTTCATAACAAGTGACAGTAACATTGGCACAACCAATTTGCACCCGCTTGGAAAACCAATCCGTATCAAGAGTTGTGTTTCAGTATCTTTGGCCCGATAATTCTACTAGTAGCAGTAGAGCTCTGGGAAATGGTCAGCCCTGTTACTCAAAAACCTCCCAAATTCATAAACTCCATCATCAAAGTCCTCCTCCAAGGAGACTGCAAGGAGCACCAATGCTAAAGGAAGATACTGAACACCTACTGAGCCATCAATCCGTTCATAACACCCTCCAGTTCTCAGAACTGTCTTACATTTTTTAGCAAAATAGCCTCCCCATATCCAACCAGTAACCCTGGAAGCAGCCATGTTCACACCACGTGGCCACAGATCACAGATGGCTGGTCCAGGGCTGGGCATCTAACAGATGCTGAGCTGAGCCAGGAGGAGGGACTGAGGCCAAGTGATAGCAAAGGACATCTGACTGGCCTTTGAAACAGATGTCCACCCAGACAAAGTGTGGGCTGTTGTATTCCACTGCGGGGACTATGGAAATAGATGCAGGTCACAGGTAGGAGGAGGGCAGGGCTGGCTCAGAAAGGCAGGGATGAGCAGAGGAAGACTTCCTGGCATGGCACGGATGTATTCATGGATCGCTGAATACATGTCTCTGTCACTAAAGGAAAGCTGCTTTGTTTAGCTTAAGCCAAGCTCTGGAGTGAGTCTCTTGCTTGTAATCAAACACAGGGAGGCTGATATTTATATTGGTGAGGAAAAACTGGATTTATAAACAATTAATAGGTTTCTTGGCTGCAAGACTTACAGATTTTTACATGACAATGTGCATTAAGAATATTTGAGAAGAGAATAAACAGGGAGCATTTCTGAAACTTATGAGAGCCCAGAAGCCCTTTCTCAGGGAATGTTCATTGTCTCACCCATCAAATATTCACTGAGTATGGACTATGGGCTAGTACCATTCCAGAAGCTAGAGATACAGCTATGAAGGAGGCAGGAAGGATTCTTGTCTATATTCTAGTGGAAATAAGCCGTGAACAAACAAATAAATGAGATAATTTCGTGTAAAAGCAGGAGGCAGGAAGAAGTTAAACAGGCTGGTAAATAGTTTAAAGGTTCACAAAACTTTTGCAACAACCTTTCTCAAGAGGTAGAATCTATTTTCTCATTTCTTGAATTTGGGCTCTCTTGAGACTGACTCTGAACCGCAGAATGAAGCAGAAGTATGAGTGGACACATTCCAAGCTTGGGCTCAGAGGGCTTGCAGCTCCATCAGCCTCATGGAGTCAGCACAGGAAGAAGCCTATGAGAGCTTAAAGAGTCATCCCAGGCAGCCCCACCTCCCAGCTGGGGCCTAAGGCATAAGTAAGCCACATGTGGGCAGCAGAACCGCCCAGCTAAGCCCAAACCAAAGTGCCTTTCCACAGTGTTGTGTACAAATAATAAATGTTGCTTTTTATTTGTTGTAGTAAAATACACCTCACCTAAAATTTACCATCTGCACTATTTTAAGTGGTTTAAGTACATGCACACTGCTGTGCTTCCATTTCAAAACCTTTCATTTTGGCAAAACTGAAACTCTATCCCCATTAAACACTTCTGCTTCATTGACTATGCTAAAGCCTTTGACTGTGTGGATCACAACAAACTGAAAAATTCTTAAAGAGATGGGACTATCAGACCACCTCACTTGCCTTCAAGAGAAACCTGTATGCAGGTCAAGAAGCAACAATTAGAATCAAACATGGAACAACAGACTGGTTCCAAATTGGGAAAGGAGTATGTCAAGGCTGTATATTGTCACCCTGCTTATCTAATTTATATGCAGACTATATCATGTGAAGTGCCAGGCTGGATGAAGCACAAGTTGGAATCAAGGCTTTGGGAGAAATATTAATAACCTCAGATATGCAGATGATACCACCCTTATGACAGAAATCAAAGAGGAATTAAAGAGCCTCTTGAAGGTGAAAGAAGAGAGTGAAAAAGCTGGCTTAAAACTCAACATTCAAAAAACTAAGACCATGGCATGCAGTCCCATCACTTCATGGCAAACAGATAGGGAAACAATGGAAACAGTGACAGGCTTTATTTTCTTGGGCTTCAAGATCACTGCGGATGGTGACTGCAGCCATGCAATTAAAAGACTCCCTGGAAGAAAAGCCATTCCAAACCTAGACAACATATTAAAAAGCAGAGACGTTGCTTTGCCAACAAAGGTCCATCTAATCAAAGCTATGGTTCTTCCAGTAGTTATGGATGTGAGAGCTGGACCATAAAAAAGGCTGAGCACCAAAGAATTGATTTGTTTTGAACTGTGGTGTTGGAGAAGACTCTTGAGAGTCCCCTGAGCAGCAAAGAGATCAAACCAGTCCAACCTAAAGGAAATCAACCCTGAATATTCACTGAAGAACTGATGCTGAAGCTGAAGCTCCAATACTTTGGTCACCTGATGTGAAGAGTCGACTCATTGGAAAAGACCCTGATACTGGAAAAGATAGAAGGCAGGAGGAGAAGGGGATGATAGAGGGTGAGACGGTTGGATGGTATCACTGACTCAATGGACATGAGTTTGAGCAAGCTCCAGGAGATGGTGTAGGACCGGGAAGCCTGGCATACTGCAGTCCATAGGGGAGCAAAGAGCCAGACACGACTGAGAGACTGAATAACAACAAATTAGACACTGACTCCGCGTTCCCCTTCCCCCCAGGCCCTGGCAACCACCCTTGTATACTCTATGAGCTGGATGACAACAGGCCTCTCATATGAGCACAGCCATACAGCATCTGCCTTCCTCTGACTGGCTTATAATGTCCTCAAGGCTCCCCCACGTCATAGCAGGCGTCAGAATTCCCTTTCTTTGCAAAGCTGAATGACGCTCCATTTTACAGATGGACAGCATTTTTTTAATCCAGTCATTCTCTGATGGACATTTAAGTTGCTTCCTTTTGTGAATGGAGAATTAACACCAAGCTCAGACCAGGCGTCTCATCCTAGTACCAGAGTGCTGGTGCTGAGATCACTGGGTGGGCTTCGGAGAGGTCAGCTTAGTGACTGCACAGGATCATACAGCCAAGAAGTATGAGGGCAGGATTCAGATCCAGGCAGCCCAACTTCTGGGGTCTTTTCACATCCTGGACTGTGATTCTGAATGAAAAAAAGAGTGTGACTCACAGCAACTTTAGTGAAGGGATAAAACTATCTGGATATAGAGGTTCAGACTTATAACTGGTAAACAAGCAAGGAACACCATCAGATATTCACATAAAGGAAAAGCATGCACAAAATGTTTAACGTAATTAGCAGCTGAAGCATTGTAATGTTCAACAGTGGAGTGACTTTTATTCATCAAATTAGCAAGGATTTCATAGAAGCAATAACACTCAATGGTGCAAACAGGCAGGGAGTGAGAGACATAGGGCAGTGGGCATTCAAGGAGGTGCATTTTTGTGAAAAGCAATTTGGAAATAAGTGTCAGGCTTTTGAAAAAAGTTAAAACTTTGACCCTGTAATGCCATTTCTGAAAATCTAAGGAAATAATTAGAGATGCAAACAAATGTTTATATACAAAGACGTTCACCAAACACAATTTATAGTAAAGCAAATGGAAAACCTAAGTGCCCAATAAAAAGGAAATAGCTAAGGAAATTAGCCATTATGTTACAAGTTATGTATGTTACAAGTCATTAAAAAGTTATTAATGAAGAGTAATGATTATTCATGAAATGTTAAGTGAAAAAAGAACTCCAAGTAACTGCTATAAGGAGAAAACTGTCTAAATAGGGAATGGAAAGCTATAATCTTTAACATTGATAGTAAGTGGTGATTTGGGGGTAGGGCCAGAGGGGAAACTTTTTTTTTCCTTCTCCTGATTTTCTTTTTTTGTACTGTGGTGATGATACTTTTATAAGAAAACACAGCATATATATTTAAAAAATTGGAAGTACCCCTCTTTCTCTCCTTGAAGCATCTCATTTATCTGACGCTGTCTCTTCAGGGAGCCTCAAAATTGCCCCCTTTCTGGAGGGGCCACTCATATCTGGTTCACTCTGTTCTCTTCTCTGCTTCTGTGGGTCTTCAGATCCATTTACCTTCATTTGGTGTAACACACACTGTAAGGTACCCATACTGTGAAGGGACAGCCTGTGTGAGCCCACACAGAGGAGGGCCAGGATGGACACAGAGATGCACAGTCACGATCCCCTCTGATCATAAGCCCAGAGTTTAACAGAAGAGCCAGACAGACAACAAGGGGTCCTTCAATCCAAAAAGCAAAGCAAAAGCAATGGAAAAGGTGTGCCATCAGGCCCCAGTAACCTGCTATGGATATTCAAGGGATAAAGCAATGCTGATCAGGGAAATCAGAGGAGGTGATAGTTGAGCTGGGTACCAGAGAGAAGAAAGGCCATCCCTGGATGCAGGTATAGCAATACCAAGAACAAAGGCCCAGCAGGGTAGCAGGTTTCAGGGGGTGGCATTCAGGATAATAAACACTCAGATGAGTGTAGTGGGGAGAGAAAAGTGAGGCTAGGTCAGTGGGGGCCTTGTGTGCAAGGCTCAGGAAATCAAGCTTTTCTTCTATGAACAGAGGGACTCTCCAAAGGATCTGAAGGAGAGGAAGACAGACTCTTTAAGGAGGGTCCAATATTTCCACTGTTCATGTGGCAGGGCAGAGCTCACACTGGGCTCAGAACAGATGCAGTTAAAGAGATTCGTAACTCCACAAACCAGACCCACCAAAGATACAATGATTCAGGACTGTGCCCCATTTCTGGGGCTGTAACTGACCTTTGTCCTGCACCAGGACCTCGAGCTCCTCCCGAACGCCATCGTACCAGCTGGTAATGTCCACATGGAGGGAGTAGTCGCAGCAGGATTTGGTGTCTGCTGCTTCATGCCATTTCTCAAAGGAGGTCAGCAGGCTGGACCCAGGTTCAGGAACAACATGGTCAACTGGGACAGAAAAATACATGTCACATCCCAAGATGCTCAGGACCCAAGTTGTTCTAGTGGTAGCCTCTTCCCTGCCATCATCATCACCATCACCTCCAATATCAGCATATTGTGACCATCCCTTATCCCCCCATCATCATGATCATCACCACCACTTAACACCATCCAGACCAACATCCTCAGCATCACCATCCTCTTCATCACTCTCACCATCATCAACATTGTTATCGTCATCACCGTCATTATCAAAAGCATCAGCAGTGAAACAGTCACCACCATCTCAGTCTTCATTGCCACCACCACTGTTATTATCATCTCAACTTCCTCCTCATCACCATCGTTATCATGACTGCTTATTGAATGCTTACGATGTATCACATACTGCCACAAAGGCTTTACATAAATTATCTAATAAAATCCTCACAACTACCCTGTGAAGTGAGTATAAATACCCTCATTTGGCAGATGAGAAAACTGAGGCTTAAAGAAGGTGAAAAACGTCCAAGGTCACACAACTGGTAAGCAGTACACAGAAGATTCCCAGAGTCCGGTCAGCTATAAAGACTGGACCATTTCTTGTGACTCCATGTTACCTTCTTGGGCACAGAATGCAAACGTGAAAAGGATTTAAAAGAATATGAACTTCACCATCCCTTTTTCAAATAAAGTCTTAGATGTAAAGCCTATCAGTGGGGAGCATCTGTCTTTTAAACCACAGGGGGCTTTGCACATCCCCCTGTTCCCACTCTGTTTCTAACATCCACCCTTCACAGCCATAAAGAGCAGTATCTGCTACCCAACCCCTCTCACTCATCCACCCATGTAGAGCATCAAAGTAGCCTTTGCTAATTTGACTTTCCAGTCCTTACTCTACCTGAACTCTCAGGACATGTCAAATCACTCTTTCCTTCTTTAAACTTACTCCTCATGGTTTCCATGGCAACATGATTTTCAAAGTTTGGAAACATTGTACTATGCATCATTATCACAGCAGCAATACTGACACAACCACTTTCCAGCTGTGAAAACTTCACCAGCTTATCTCTCTGAGCCTCTGCCTTCCCAGTGGTCATAGCAATACCTGCCTCACTGGTTCCAAAACTTTAGCCTTCTGCACACCGTGTACCCAGGGCAAAGAGCCTGACGTTGCTCACGATGCTGGGGATTTGAAAGAGAAGTAGCAGCCTATGGCCTAAAGCAGGGGTACGACTCACTGATCATTGTGGTCCCGCCCACCAGCGCTGCTTTGGTCCCTTGGAAGAAGTCATCAGCAGCCGTCATCCCCTGGAAGGGCTTCTGCAGGTAGGTGTTGACATCAATACCTCCAGGAATAACCATCCGCCCATTGGCCTCAATGGTCTTTACTCCACCGGGAACAATTAAGTTCTCTCCTATTTGCCTGGAAACAGACAACACAGGCAGACTTTGGTTCTGAAAACAAATGGCTGCCAACTGTGAAGTTTCGGTTCCCTGAGATAAACATTTCTGAGGCAGGTCCCACCCAGGGCACCAGGTGGACAGAGAAGGCTCAGGCAGGGTCCCTGCCCTCCAGGGGCTCACAGTCTAAGGAGGAAGAGAGACATATAAGCAGAGGGTTATTACAACCCAGTTCACACTGGGGGGTGGGGAGCACAAGGTGGGCCATTTCATCAGCCCTGGTGATCTGGGAGGGCTTCCAGGGGGAGGCAGGGGGAGTCAGGGGCAGAGCTGAACCCAAGAGCAGTGAGACCAGCATTGGCCTCAAGTGGGAAAGCGTTCTCTGAACAGCTTGTCACTCAAGAGTACTTCACAGTCTCTTGGCAACTGCCTGGGGGACACAGAGACGAGCAGTGGCAGGGAGGCGAAGTCACAAGACCCCTGAGCTCTGCAAGTCCTCAGAGGCAAGGCTATGGAGTGAACTTAGTCCCAAATCCGTATGCTGAAGTCCTAACCCCCAGCCCTTCAGAATAAGACTATATTTGCAGAGAAGGCCTGTAAAGAGGTAATTAAGTTAAAACGAGGTCATTAGGGTGGGCCCTGACCCAACATGACTGGTACTCTCACGAGCAAAGAAGATTAGGACACAGACATGTACAGGAAAGACCACATGGGAACATGGAGAAGATGGGCATCCCAAGCCTCAGAAGAAACCGACCTACCCACACCCTGATCTCAGACGTCCGGCCTCCAGAACTGGAAGAAACAAGTATCTGTTTAAACGTCCCTGTCTGTGGACTCTTATGTCAGGGCCGGCACACTGATACAGACATGCAGTCCTCACAGCCAACAGTTGTGCGCACCGGCCTCAGGAAAGCTGCTTAACCATCAGGCATTAACACGGTAAAACCTGCCATCAGGGAGTCACATCGAGGCTGGCAGGGCTTTTCTCCATAGACTGACCAGCCCTTCCGCTCCCCACGTGCTTGCTGCCTGCAAACGTCCTTGAGAAGGGGGCCAAATTCCAAAAGTTGGGGAAGAAGGAAGAAGAGCCTAAGAATCCCAAAGCCTTGCCCCTCTGGCATCTATCGGCTGTGTCTTGTGTGCTGGAACCAGAGTCAGGAGATGTATCTAGGGGCCAGTGGAGGGATGGGGTGGGGGGTGGGTGGAGAAAGACCAGGACAGATTCAACAGCCTCCATGGCCAGAGCCCACCTGAGACCACAAGCAGTGGTTATTTAAAACAGAAATCCGGGGCTTCCCTGGAGACTCAGTGGTAAAGAACCTGCCTGCCAATCAATGCAGGAGTCTGATCCCTGATCCGGGAAGATCCCACGTGTCGCAGAGCAGCTAAGCCTGAGCAGCACAGCTATGGGGCCTGTGCCCTCGTGCCCAGGAGCCCAGCTACTTTGCCCGCAACTTCTGAAGCCTAACACCCTAGGGCCCATGGTCCACAAGAGAAACCACCACAAACAGAAGGCTACACAACGAAACCAAGGGTAGCCCTTGCTCGCCGCAACTGGAGAAAAGCCTGCGTAGCAATGGAGACCCAGCACAGCCGAAAGAGCATAAACAAATAAAAGTTTTTAAAAAGAAGTCCAGTTGTGCTGAACTGTTGGGATCTGGCCCCAACATTAGTTTCTCTAAGCTATCTAAAAACATCAGTAATGAGGACGCAGGAAAATGTTGCTTCAGTGACCACAAACGCCAGGCGCCAGAGTCCACACACGGGAGCAGAAGCAGGAGCTCCTTGATCTTCTGGACTCCTGGGCCGGCTGCTTGGGGCAC
The DNA here is from genome assembly GCA_006410875.1 of Neotragus pygmaeus. NCBI lineage: Eukaryota > Metazoa > Chordata > Mammalia > Artiodactyla > Bovidae > Neotragus > Neotragus pygmaeus. The sequence continues at coordinate 27,285 of SJYV01010689.1, read as the reverse complement.
AGAGGTGACCGGGCTTTATGCGGGGGGTGTTCCAACACAAGTGGAGCATTACATAGTTTGCCCTGAAAATGGAAACAGGTCTAGTCCAAGGACAGTGCCAAGGCCACAGTGAGCCCCCAGGAAATCTCAGCATTTCTGCCAATTTCACCAGCACAACAACTGCTGCTTCGAATCGCCAACCCTCCTCCCTCTAGAATTCCCGTCACCATGTAGAGAATCCTGCTGGGTCCAATCTCCCCAATGCCCATTTCCAAGATCATGGACGATGCCAGGAGCTGAAGGGAAGGGGGTTTCAGGGAAGTCACGCCCAAGCCTTATAACAAGAGCCGTGAACTGCTACTGTGCACTGATCGTAGAAGACTTCTCTAAGACCTTTACGGAAGGTCTCATTCACGTTCACACCAGCTATTAAAGACGACAGGGTGATGTTCAGAACGTGCACCACTCACAAAGGAACAGGCGCAGCCCAATCAGAACGAACACGCACACAGACCCCTCGGCGCAGCCTCCAGTGGGAAGCAGCGGGGTCACAGCCCAGCCTGGTCCTGGTCTGTGTGACTCGGCTGCCACACCGCAGCGCCAACAAGGCCTACCCTGCAGGGCCATTCCAACCAGGCAGATCATCGCCTTTTTACAAACCCTCTCTCATCTCTCGCCAACAACTCGTGAGGGAGGAAGTATTCACATTTTACAAAAGAGGAAAACAGAACTCAGAGAGGGGCGGTAACTTGTCCAAGGCCACCCAGCGACTCAGTGTTGGGTCTGGATTCAAGCTCGGTCTCCCCCAGTCTACTATCCGACTCTGCCTGCCAGGCTCAGATGCCTTCCTTCTTCCCTTCCACAGAAGCAGCAGGTTCTCTCCAAACTGGGATTAAACTAAACGGGACCCCCAGTGAGCCCCCATGAATTAGGAGGAAGACTCCCTGAGTGGTTCTCAGTGGCAATGTGGACGGAAGGAAAGGAAAGAAAGGAAGGGACTGGGAGAAGCAGACACCGATCCCCAGCCAGCATCACTCTCACCACCATTCAGAAAAAAAGTCCTCAGCCATCAGCATCCGATTCTCCAACGCTCAGCAAACTGGATGGAGCTCTCGATGAATCATAACAAATGCTGCACAAACATAGCTGAATGGCTTTTAGTAAAACTTGGTGAATGGCCGCAAGATAAAAGGATTCTTGGGGTTTAATCAGAGTGAAGAGGAATAACTGAGCCTCCTCGTGCCGGGCAGTTCCTTGGGTTCTCCTCACTTCCACACCTCCTTCTCAGCCAGCAGGGACCTGGGCCCCACACAACCATCCGAGACTCTGTAAGGCATTCGGACATAGACACTTGCTCTGCTTAGTACTGCAGGAAAGGCACCTCCAGTGCTTAGAAAGCTTTACAACAACAGGGTTAAAAGTAAAAGGCATCTCCCACGAAGAGCTGATGAATCTTGGATTTAGACACTGCTAATTTCCTGAATACCCTGGGTGACCTAAGTCCTACGTCTTCAGGAGTTCACGTGAACAACAAGCACTTAATAACTACAGCCCAACCTATGAGCACAGGCTCCATCTGCTCACATCCTGGACTGCAAGTCTTCCAACCCCCAACTGCACATGGCCAGTGGGAATAGTGGTTCCATGAAAGGGTTCTCCGTGTCACTATGCCCTTCACGCTCAGGACCCCAGAGGCCTCACATAAGTGGGGAGCTCAACGCGGAGCGGTTGTGCCTCATCTGAGCCGCAGCGACTCAGAAACCTCGCTTCACCATGCATCTCACCACACTGCACCCCACCCCACCACCCCTTTCTGGTTCCAGGCTATACTGGCTGAGACTGAGAACCCCACCTTCTGATGTCTAGGTCTGTATGTTACACTTGCTTCATCAACACTCTGGGGTCCTATCCACCCTTGGCAGTGCTAGGCCCTATGGGATGGCAGGCAATGACAAGCTCTCTCACCAGCGGCAAGGGCACTGGCGGAGGTGGTGAGGGGGAGGTGGGCACATTCAGCACAGAGGCACAGTCTGGGTTCTGGAAGGCTTCCTGAAGGAGGAGCCACACAAGCTTGGCCGGTAGGACGAACAGGAGTTGGGAGGCAGGGGCATAACATGAGGATGGGGGAGGGTCAAGGCATTTCAGATGGAGGATTTATGGATGCAAGTTTCCCAGGGGAGAACTGCTTAGCAAGTTCTGCAAAGGCCATTTTTAGTGCAGAGGGAACTGGGGGAGGGGGAGGGAATAAACTGGAAGAGGTGAGGCCTGAGCTGGACCGGAAATGGTCAGATCCATTCAGGATAAATTGGTGGGGGGAGGGGCAGAGGGAGGCCGGGAGGGGCTCAATGCTGCCCTTGGCACCTACTCCTCACAGATGGTCCCTTAACGTGCAAGGCAATCCACAGCCTCCTCCTCTTCATCCCTCCTCTTCCCTTCTTCCCTGTCCTTCTCCTCCCCAACATCATCATCATCATCAGATGATGCATGCCCAGGATGGACTCACCAATGAACATTCACTCCTATTTGAACTTGACCCTGGCTCACACCTCCTCTGCCTTCTTTCCAGGGCCAGCTGCCCACGCTGGATCCGAGATGATCTCCAACTCTGCTCTTCCCAACTCCAGAGGAAGAGCCGAGCGGCAAAGCAAAAGGTGGGAACCACGTAAAAGCCACTGTCTGAACAGTGTCCCCCGAAACCCACACACTGAAGTCCTAGCCCTCAGCAACTCCGAATGTGACCGTGTTCAGAGACAAGGTCTTTAAAGGGTAATTAGGTTAAAATGAGGCTGTTAGGGCGGGTCCTAATGCAATAGGGCTGTTGTCCTTTTAAGAAAGAGGAGGACTAACCAGAGGCACACCAGAGGAAAGGCCACGGCAAGATGGCGGCCATCTGTGGGGCTGGGCGCGGGGGAGGGAGGCTCCAGAGGGAGGGGACACACCTAGGCCTAGAGCCGATTCACACTGCTGTACAGCAGAAAGCAATACAACATTATACAGCAATTACCCCCCGATTAAAATTAAATTAAAAAAAAGAAGAAGGCGGCCGTCGGCAAGCTAGGGAGAGGCCTCAGGAGAAACCATCCTGTTGGCACTTCAGCCCAGGACTTTAGCCTCCAGAACTATGAGAATAAATTTCTGTTGTATAGGTCTTCCCGTCAGGGGTATTGTGCTCTGGGAGCCCACCCAGACCCACACCTCTGGGATGTCCTACACGGCTGAAGAGGCAGCCAGCCAGGAGAAGGCACAGGAGAACTCCAGAGTCCCAAAGCATGTCTTCCCTATACCGGACAAGAACCCTGCCTGGAGGCCAAACATACCTCCTTCTCTCCTGGCCCCTCCACCCAGTTCCAGAAACTGCAGGCAGGTCGGGAAAAAAAGTCAGGTGTGCTAGGCTGAATTGGGCCCTTGCCCCTAACTCCCTGCCCCCAGGGGCCCACCACCCCCCAAGAACAGAAGAAGGGCGGGTGTGTGTGCATCACAGCCTCTGTGGGCCTGTGTGAGCACCATAGCAGGGAGCCTGTGTCGTCATGGGGTGTTCAGCAAACACCATCCCCTTCTCCACCCATGGTTTGCACCTGGGAGTCACAGCCAGCACACTTATTCTGGGGCAGAATGCCAGCCTTCTACTTCTTCTAAGGGCTGGGCAGCTTAGGGAGACAGACTCCTTAAAAGGTGTGTTTGGTCCACCCACTTTATGAGTCCATCTTCCAGGTAGACGTCAGCGTAGAAGGACTGGTCATCATTGATGATGCGTCCGCCCTTGATGAGAAGTCGGTCACTCTGAAAAGCCAAGCAAAGTAGTAAATGTCATTATAGAAAAGCCAAGAAATGCTTTTTTCTAACTTTCAACTCTTTTCTAAAGTAAAGAAATGGCCTTAAAAAACCCCTTGCAAGCCTTCATCCAGATTCTTTCAAGACTTCATCCTTCTCCTTTCACCTCTTTCCCCCCTTAAACACTGGCTTTGTATTCACTGAGCTATTTTAAAGCAAATCTCAAACATGGTATCATTTCACCCATAAATGCTTTACTACATAATCTGTTAGGCAATTAAAAAAACAAAAACAAAAACCAAGATCCATTATCCCAATAAATCCAGTCATCATCAATTCCTTCAGCTCAGTTAATAACCAGACCATGTTCAATTTTACTTGATTGTCTCAAAAATGTCCTTTTACGCTGGGGTATTGTGACGAGGAATCCACCTGAAGTCCCCAGAGCACATCCAGCCTGCAATTCTCTGCAGTCCACTGAAATCTGTACCATCTGCTCCTCTTTTTAAATGTCATTCATTTGTGGAAGAAACTGGGTCATTTGTAAATAGAACAAGAATTTCTTCATGCATCATTATTGAAATTAACAAACTTCAATTTAAAGACATTTTCAAACAAGTAAAATGGCCAAAAAAATAAAGTGACATTCCCCAGGAAAAACACCACCAATCAGTGTTCTGATGTTTTTTCCCGATTTCCCTCTACTTCCATACTTGTGATCCTAGCGCACCTAGTCATTCACTCACCCGTGCACCCATCAGATACCAGCCCAGGAGCCTGGAAGAACAGAGGAATGAGCTCTCGTGGAGCTGGTGAGGGTCGGACAGAGGTTTAACAAATCTGGGAGTATGTTGGGTTCAAAAAAGGAGAACTACAGGGTGCCCATCATGGGCACAAAGCAAAAGGGCAGCTGACCTTATTGGGGAGTCAAGTAAGGCAAGCTCAGATCTAGAAAATAATTCTAGATAAGTTGGACCAAAAGGTGAGGAAGGCCAATAGGGTGAGTGCTAAGTGCCTGGGCAGAAAGAACTGACCTGCCAAGGCCCAGAGGCAGCAAAGAATATAGCCAATTCTAGGAGCTGGAATGGAGAAGGCGATGGCACCCCACTCCAGTACTCTTGCCTGGAAAATCCCATGGACAGAGGAGCCTGGTAGGCTGCAGTCCATGGGGTCGCAAAGAGTCGGACACGACTGAGCGACTTCCCTTTCACTTTTCACTTTCATGCCCTGGAGAAGGAAATGGCAACTCACTCCAGTGTTCTTGCCTGGAGAATCCCAGGGACGGGGGAGCCTGGTGGGCTGCCGTCTCTGGGGTCACAGAGTCGAACACGACTGAAGTGACTTAGCAGCTTAGCAGCAGGAGCTGGAAAGAACACACAGTTGTGTCCTTTCTGCATTTTACCATAAGCATGTCTCAAGTTATTTCATTTAAGGGGTTACAAAATATTTCATTTTATGGATACACAATAGACTTAATTATTCCCCCATGGTTTTCAATGTTTCACAATGATACATATTTCTACAGTGAACAATTTTGTGTATAAAGCTTTTCTTTTAATTTGGACTGTTTGTTAAGCTAAATTCTCAGAAATTTAACAACTGAGTCAAAAAGAATAAACTGTGCTTGCATCCCTTGATAAATATAACTAGACTGCTTTTCAAAAGTACCTCTCCAATTTGCCATTCTGAGACCACCAAAACAACCCTGGTTGTCATTAATATTTGTTAACTTGCGCTTCTTGGAGGCTGAGAACGTTTTCTGCCACATGTCCATTTACCGTTTGTGTTACCTCCTAGCTGGAGATGTGGTGATGGACAAAGCACAGCCTCTGCCCTTAAGCCCCACCCCTTGGATAGGAAGCCAATTGTCACTGTTATAGTAAACAGCAACAATTCAGAGTAGCCATCTCAGAGGGAGGGTCTTGCATGGGTTCCTCTGAAAACTGAGCCTCAGATGCCGATTTTAGAGGCAAACAGTGATTCTGGGAGGTGATTCCAGGAAGTGGAGTAAAGGGAGGCAGGCATGGAAATCCAATACAGGGTACTCATTGATACAGCTAACACAGGGTACCCAGTGAGTGACTGCGGCTAGATCCCACCAGGCTCCCTGAGAAGCCCTGTATAGATACAGAATGCACCTCAGGTGGGTCCGTGGTCCCACAGCACTGACCATGAGAGGAAGGAAGAGGATGCTGCACAAGCCTCGAAAAGAAGGCTGTCACCCAAATTAAGGAATCAGCAAATGGAATGCATGCATGCATGCGCACGCAGTCATGTCCAGCCCTTCCCGATCCCACGGACTGCAGCCCACCAGGCTCCCCTGTCCATGGAATTCTCCAGGCAAGAATACTGGAGGGGGGGTTGCCGTTTCCTACCCCGGGGGATCTTCCCGACTCAGGGATCAAATCCACATCTCCTGCATCTCCTGGGGAGCCGTCTGGGGCTTCCCAGAGGGGCTCAGTGTTAAAAGACAAGCACCGGACACAACTCAGTGACTAAACAAACAAAAAACCGAGGAATCAGCAAAGGCTTGCTGAGCAGAAACAGAGCCTACAGCCTGCTACTCAGAACCCTCTAGTGGGTTCTTGCATCAGTGTTTCCTCCAGAGTGAAGGCTAAATTAGTGAGACCCTACTTAATCTGGACTCCTACTATGTATGCAAAACTCACTCTCTCACTTGCACCAGGCAGCTCTCTGCTCAATGTCACCTGAGGGTCCTCCCCTTGGCTGGCTTGTCTGGGACACCTTACATCACAGACCCCTCACCTGTTACCCACTTAATGTTTACACAGTTCTTAACACAGTACATCTGACACAGCCTACACTTACATGTGTGTTATAAATATGCCTTGTCGCCCTGACATCAGAGGTGTGTTCCTCCACTGGCTGCACCAGGTAGCACTCACAGGGAACCAACGGCACTCGCGTTACTGCGGAAGGGTGGGAGCGCTTGCGGAAGGGTGGGAGCACCTGCGGAAGGATGCGAGCGCCTAGAGTTGTCCCTGCCGTTCCCTCTGAGACTTGATTCCATGAGGGCGGAGATCCCACCTGTTTTCTTCCCTGCTGGGTCTCCGATACTTTGGGCACAGCCTGGCAGGATAGACGAATGGATGAACGCCTGAACTAATTCTCGAAGGATGACTGCGTAAAGATGGAGAGAAACGGCATCGTGGCCATGAGCCGAGGAAGAGAAGTGTGTCCTGTTCTCGAGGAAGAGGGCCTCTGGAGGAAAGGGCTTCAAGCTCAGTCACCCCCAGGCCCAACCACTGCCTCTTATCTTTAAGACAGAAGCCAGAACCAAAGCAAAGAGCCCTGGGCACTGCGTATCCAGAGGCAGAGACACACTGCTGTGCAGTTTTCTTGGGCACTGGAAAGCAGAGAAATGTGACTAACTGGCAGCTGGCGCCTGGTTTCTGGAACACGGTTTCCCGTGGGCAGCCGTCTGCCTCGTCACATTTAATAGAGGGCTTTTCAGGCTAATCCTGAAAGGTGGTATTTAATGCACTGTACCCAGAAGATCAGCCCCACCCAGCTCTGCTTTTCCTAGAATCAGATGTTCAAATCCCCGCCCAGCCCCCCAGCTACCAGCAGATACCCATGTGTAGCTACCATCAGGGTACTGGCTCTTGCTGTTCTCAGGGGCCAGCCTATTTTTAAAAACAATAGGCTCACAGCAGAAGGCAAGAGCTGATGTGACTTCTTTTTTCTTCCTTCAAATGAGTAGCGTGCTTGCCTTTCAACTGACACTTTCAAAAGCACGTTCTCTGGAACCCTAGCCCAGCAGGGTTTTAGTAGATGTTGATCCAAAAGGGGATTCCCAGGTGCAGTGAGTTTAGAAAATTCTGGGTTAAAGAGATGCAGAGATGGTTTTTATGTCAGGAATTCCCAGATCCTTTACTGCCGATGTGTAATGTGAATATTCAAGAGGGGAACTGAGTTGATCTTTTGCAAATTTAGACCCTTCTCATCCTGTGGGACATTTGACAAAGGTACTTTTTCTCTGAAGATGCCGGGAGCCAGCACGAGGAGTCCCGCCCATGGCAAAGGTCATGAGGCTAAGGGGCCAAACATGCAAAGGCGAGTCAGGCCTTAAGGGTGCCTCGCTGGAGCTGCTCATGCATCTGCCCCAAAACCAGAGTCTTTCTGCCTTACTGCATTGTGCTTTTTGCCTACTCTTCTGACATTATGGGGTGGGGGCGGGGGGAGTGCTGTCCCCCACCACCTTTCTCTGGAAAATTAACTTAGAGTTCCAGTTAACAGTCTCCTGCATATAAAAGGAGCGTCTCAGGTCAAACCTTTCTGCTGGCAGACCAGCTTGTGTGACAGGATTATCCACACTCTTGCTACTACAACATGATTGTTTACAACCTCTCAACCATAAACAAANAAAAGACACACAAAGAGACAGATCGTTTCACACACACTGCACACACGCCTGTCGTCACCCACACAAATATTCCCCATTCCAGGGTCACCTCCCATGACCCCAGATGCAGCCCACCCTTGCTGAGCTACAAATTTGCAGCCTGGTAGTCCCAGGCTTGCTCTGACTATGGCCAGGGTGAAGGGCATGAGGTCCGGCGGTCATTCTGTGCAGTTTCCCTCTAACCTCCTTCAAAGCCAGGTGCCATGTGTCTTCTCTGGATACCCTGGCTCATTTCTCCCTGATCATTATCAGGCAGAGGGTCTTAAGAGTCTCCAGGGACATGGTGGTCCCAGCTGCTATTTCTGGATGGGCAGAATTGCCAGCTGCCAACCCCCGCTCCTCAAGCAAGTTCAGACATGAAATATCGGGCTGGGTGGGGACCCAGCTGGGAGCGTGAGTGCCTCCTCTTGCACCCCCCACCCCCACCTCTTCCAGGGCTAGGAACTGTCCCTTCAGCATCCAGCCTCATGGTTCTAGGAGTCCCAGACTCCGGGATGCAGTGCAAGTGTATTTTTAACAAAACCTGCTCCCGTTTCTGTGAAATACTGTTTTCAGAACATTCCAAGCAAGGAAATTTCATGTTGGAGACTACATGGGACTTATTCTAAAGCTCCAAAACTATTCATGGTGACTAAACCCTTAGAAAGGTCTTTCCTGATGGCTCAGACAGTAAAGAATCTGCCTGCAATGAAGGAGACCTGGATTCTGTCCCTGTGTCAAGTAGATCCCCTAAAGAAGGAAATGGCAACCCACTGCAGTATTCTTCCCTGGAGAATTCCATAGACAGAAGAGCCTAGCTGGCTATAGTCCGTGGGATCTCAAGGAGTCTAGCTTTTTGTGTGACACAAACACAGCCAAACCCATAGAAATAGAGAATTCAAGAATCTGAGTTAGATGAAACTTTTGAGGTCAGTCCTCATGCTGGATGCGTGCATCTGCTCTCACATCTTAAAGAGACAGTCTCTCTGGCTTTGCTTAAATACTGCTGCTGATGGAGAACTCACTACTTTCCAAGTAAACCCTTTTCACTGGGAGAAAGGGCCAGGCGGTTGTCAAGACTAGGAGGGAGTGACATGGAAGGAGGAGAGTCTTCTCTGTGCAGAAGCTAGAAAACATAAGAATAACTCCTACTTATAGAGTTTGCTACATGCCAAGCACCATTGCAGGCACTTTACATGTCATTGCTCTTGTAAGGCTCACAGAGACCTTTGGGATACATACCATTTTAGTCATCTTTTTCAAATGAGAAAACTGAGTCTCAGGGAGGTAAGTAACCTGTCTAGGGTCACAGCTGGTGAATGATCCCACTTTGGACTGAAACACAGTAGTCTGGTCCCAGAATCTGCATCTCAACTAGTATCCTTTACTGCTCCCCACAAGAAAGCTGGCTGAAAAGTTCCCACTGGAGAGGGGAGAGAAAAGCAGGAACTTGGTGTAGGCAGGAGAGTCTAGTTTGAATCCTGTGTTCCATGCAGCCTTGGGCTGCTGATCGCACCACATTCATCCATCACACATCTTGGGTGCCCTCTGAGTTACTGACTTTCTTTTCCTCCTCATCTCCTGCGTCTTCTAGAGGAGGGGGATCTGACATTTATTGAAAACCCACCATATGTCAAGGTCTATGTTCACACCATTTATTTCCACACATTGCATCCACTTTCCGCAGCCGCCTTGGCAGATGTTACCACCTCTGTTTCCAGGCTGGGGTGCTGAGGATGACAAATCTTAAACCCAAGGCTCAAGGTAACCTCTGGGGCGTGACCATGCTGGGATTCAAACTCAGGTTTGTCTGATTGCTTTCTACAGCATCTCCTCATCTCAGGACCAGTAACGCCAGTGTCACAGAGGAAGGGAGGCAGAAACAAAGCCAGGGGACAAGTTAGGAAATGTGCCCACCAGCCTGTAGGGACACCAAGGGGAGGGATGTCTGCCAGAGGCCAACAGAGGAAAGTCCAGAAAACCCGCGCAAACTGCACCTGGTCCAGAGGGTGACTGCGATCTTCCCCATCCTGTACTCCGACTGCTCTCAGCCTTCCAGAGACTAAGAAGGAGTGCTCGTGAGTGGATTAAACTGTGGCATCTGGTAAAGGAAAGCCTGCAGCTCATCCTGTCTGGCTAGGAAGCCTTCCAGGTGATGGCAGAGAACAGACAGGAAACAGAAAGGACAGGAGCCACCACTCAGCTCTGTGGCATATCCCCCATTAGGGAATTTTTTGGTAAATATACCAAAAAAAAAAAAGAAAGAAAGAAAGAAAGAAGAAGAAAACCCATAAATTACAGAATGGAGAAAAATAGAATTGAAGTTTATCGTTAGCTGCCTAATTACACTCTTAGCCAATCTGTGAGGCAAGTAATGGATTATTGTGCTCATTTTGAAAATAAGAGGAAAGGTTTAGAGAAGTAAAGAAACCTCCCTCAAGTTACATGGCCAGCAAGTGGAGATACAGTTCAAATCCAGGTCTGTTTGATTTCAAGATGTCTGTTCTCTTCTCCTGCCTCCAAATCAGCTCATAGGGGATTGTGAGAGGCAAAATAATGCTCCCTCTTCCCAAAGACGTCCACCTCCTCACCCATAGAACCTGTATATATGTAACCTTACATGGCAAAAGGTACCTTGCAGATGCGCTAAAGTTCAGGATCTTGGGGTAGAGAGATTATCCTGGATGATCCAAGTTGGCCAAATGCAATCACAAGGGTCCTTATAAGCGGAAGATGGAAGGAAGCTGGCGGGTCAGAGAAGGAGATGTGGCAACAGAAGCAGGTCCAAGAGCCAGAGTGAGATGTGAAGATGCAGGGCTGCTACTGGCTTTGAGCCAGAGGAGGAGAACATAAGCCTAGGAAGGCAGGCAGCTTCTAGAATCCAGAAAAGGCAAGGAAGCCAATTCTCCCCTAAACTCCCCAGAAGGAACACAGCTCTGCCAATACCTTGATTTCTAGCCCAGGGAGTTTTGTTTGGCCTTCTCATATGCATAGCTGTAAGATAATAACTATGTATTGTTTTAAGCTCTTAGGTTCCTGACAATTTGTTACAGCAAAAGTAGTAAAGTAAGTAAACTATGAACTGTAGCCCCCCAGGCTCCTCTGTCCATGGAATTCTCCAGGCAAGGATACTGGAGTGGGTAGCCATTTTCTCCTCCAGGGAATCTTCCCGACCCAGGGATTGAACCCGCGCCTCCTGACAGGCGGACTCTTTACCACTGAGCCACCTGGGAAGCCCCAAACTGTTTATTTCCCACCAAAAGTCAAGAGTCTTGGATTTGGTGCCTTTTTGTTTTGCGTCAGGGTCTACAGCACTCTGTAATGAACCGGCAGTGAGTTAAACATTCAAAAAGGAAAAAAAGAAAACTTTAATTGTGAAAAAGGATACATTTTAATGTACAAAATTACACAAATTATACATTTGACTAACATAGAAAAATACATCTTGGTAACAAGAGAAAATGCCAGCCTACTATACACAAGATTGAGCAATCAATACAAATCTTGAAAACCCAACTGGTCAGAAATCGGATGGGCATCTCCAAGGAGGGATCGCTGTGTCCGTTTCACTGCGGGTGGGAGTTTGGGGGCAGCCACTGCTCCAGGACCCAGGGGAGGGCTCCACCACAGAGCGTCCAAAAGGAAGGGGGGGGTGTCTGCCTGTGTTGCTGGACCACCCCGCTGTGAAGCAGTGCTTCAGACCGAGGGGAGGGGCAGAGCACAGACTGCCCAAATTCTGACCCTGTGTGGATTAATAGAGGTGTGTAACATAGGGGTCCTTTTAGATGCATGCAATTACAAGGTGTAGAGTTCCTGTGCATTTGGGACCCACTGGGAAAGTACATAATTTCCAAAATGATGTCTGTGCTTCACAGCTTTTATGTGATATCTGCCTAGGATTCAACCTGGGAGAGTGAGCAGGCTGAGGAGGTTCTGCCGAAATGAACTGACAAGCCATGATCATCAGCTTTGCCAGTGACACCCAGGTCATTTCCCTGCCTCCCTAGCAAAAATTGGTTGTGCAGCATTGAACGTTGGGAGATCATCTCAGTTACCCAACTGAGGTTGGTGGTTCACGTCCTACCATTTCACTGAAATGCATCTGAATTAGATTCAATATGTTGAGGGAAGGTTCTCAACATCCACAGAGCACTAATCTGTGCTGAATGCTTTAGGAAACCTGTGCTAACTCATTAAGGCCCACACCTTCTTGATGTTTCCATGGAGGACATTGAGACTGCAAGAGGTGAAGTATTCTGTTAAAGTTTGCACAACCAGTTGGTGGCAGAGTCATAGAACCCTGTGTCTCTGGTCCATAATCCAACCTTTGTGAGAGGCAGAACTTGTCCTTGTCCTGATGCCGTCTAATAGTTAATAGTTATGACATCGCTGCATAGGTATTTATTGTCCCCATTGCTTTCAATGTCATATTTGCAAACATTGTGTTTTACATATTACTTTTGCTTTAAAAGGAAGCTATTGATAGAGTTGATACTGAGTTTTCAGCCCATTCATTTGTCTTTCTCTTCCCTTGTTCTACCATCATATAAAGATATCATCAGTTTACCTTGCGGCATCACCTGGCGATGCTTTTCAAAAACAAAAAAATTGTTATCAAAGAAAACCTTATTTTGATGGTATCAGTTCTCCCATTAGTCTTCCTACAACTCGTGTAATACATTTATGCCAAAGATGCAGACATCAGATTTGGATGGGAGCTGTGCTTGCTGAAACCAGAGTAGGATTTGGGGAAAATCAAATGGGATAAAGCAAAGCCAGTCCTCCCATCCTAAGCCTACTGATGTTTTAAAAGCAGTTTTAGGTTCAAGGCATACACTCTATTTTTCTAGAAATTCTCATAAAACAGGAAAGAGAACTAAATACAGCCATAAACTCCAGAGGTTTCTTCTTCTCTACCTCCTTAAGGTACCAGTTCAGTTCAGTCACTCAGTCGTGTCCGACTCTTTGTGGCCCCATGGACTGCAGCAAGCCAGGCCTCCCTGTCCACCACCAACTCCCAGAGCTGATTCAAACTCATGTCCATTGAGTCGGTGATGCCATTCAACCATCTCATTTTCTGTGGTCCCCTTCTCCTCCTGCCTTCAATCTCTCCCAGCATCAGGGTCTTTTCAAAAGAAAATGTATAGAGAATTTCCAAAAAATGCATTTCAGAGCCAGGTAGGAACACAGGTGACCATTGGTGCAAATGCTGAAGAGCAATCATTTCTATTTGCTTACATGACTGGTCAATTTATATATCACACTGGACTCAGAATATCTGCTTCTGGAAGATTTGGGGATGCAAGCAACTCTACCCAAGAAATCTGCTTTAGGTGCCTGTTTTATCACTCAGTCATATGATTGGAACCTTTGTGTAACTGTGCCATGACCAGCTACCAAGAACTCAACATCCAGTTTTGCTGCCGTGTAGCTACAGTTGGCTACAGTGTGCTATGCGTTTCATTTCATAGGATCATTAGCAGCTTAAAAAGGCCTCTAAAGGTGAAGTTACCAAGCCAACTCGTGAAATGCAAAATATTCCAAAGATGAGAACTTTCCTCCTGTCACCTCTGAGAATACATGTTTTTCCTAAGCAAAGAGCAAAATGGGTCTGATACAAAAGAAACCCACAATGGCATCTGGGTATTTAATAAACACAGTGGATGGGAGAATGAAAAGAGACAGCGAGGCTATAGTTTGAGAGTTATCCCCCTGGCTGCTCGTTAGAATCACTGGGGGGCTCTTTAAAGAGCCTGCCTGGGGCCCGCTCAAGATGACCTGATTTAAGTGGTCTGGAGAGGAACTGGGTGTTGTGTTTCTAACTGCTCTCCAGGTGAGTCCAACATGCAACCAAGGTGAAGAATCATCACTACAGAGGACAATGGTTGCGTCCTACAGGTAGCCTAGGAAGGGGGCGTGGCAGTACTCCCACTGCACCCACCCCCTGACTCCCAGCCCCTCCCACTTCAAGGCACTGTCTGAATACAGAAAAAGAGGCTGAACGTTTCAAATATGTCAGAAAAGTCTAGCACCCTACTCTTCGACGATGACTGAATTATCGAGAAGTGTCTCATTCCAGACCTGGAATTTCACCCTGGAACTAAAAGAAAAGCTGTGAATCCCTCAAAAGAAGCTCCCACCAACCTGAACGTTAAGAAGCTGCAAGTTTTTACAAAGTTTACTCAGAAAATCGCTGAGTAACAGAAACAGAAAGAAACCCATCTTTTAAAGGATTTGGGCTTCCTGTCCTCTGCAATGATGGATAAGTAAGTTCATACAGTAATCTCATCACAGAATGATTCATAAACTTTTGATCAGCTTTGCTGCTTCCTTTTCACACTGAGAAACTAGGGTAGGGAGGCTTTGGAAGGGGCGGATTTAAGCTGCAATCATCTCAGCCTAGCTAAGAAGTAGGTGAGTTTTCATGATATCTTGGGATTCAGGACTTCCCAGGGAGAAACACGGGGGGAAATTCTTGGATCAAATAAATGTTGCCTGCTGGCTCAGATGGTAAAGAATACACCTGCAGTGTGGAGACCTGGCTTTGTTCCCTGGGTCAGGAAGAGCCCCTGGAGGAGGGCATGGCAACCCTCTCCAGTATTCTTGCCTGGAGAATCCCCATGGACAGAGGAGCTTGGCGAGCTACAGTCTATGGGGTCGCAAAAAGTCGGACACAGCTGAGCGACTAAGCACACACCCAAGTGATGCCATATGGATTGTAATCATTAGAAAATGAATTGCATCAGACTCAGATCTAGAATTACAGATCAGAAGAAGGGGCACTGTGGCACAGCCGGAGAGCCCTGCATAAGATATCAAAACCAGATTTGGTTCCACCTGCCATCATGAAGCTGTGTGATTATGAGTGTGTCCCTTAACCTCTCTGGGCTTCAGTTTCCTCACCTGTAAAATGGGGAGAGGCGGAGATGTTAATCCTCAAGTCTCTAGCTCTAACAGTGGATGCTTCCAGATCTGTCATCTGAGTTCCTGCACCACTGGCCTGCCTGGGGAGGGCAGAGGCGTGACCACTCCCAGCACACCTTGGTCTGCAGAGCCATCAGACCACATGGTCTCTGCATGCCACCTCTGGTGGACCTATTTTAAGAACACTGCCTAGCAGTTCACCGGGAAATGTTGCCATGCCAACTCGCTGGCTGTTGCTAATCACAATCTATGAATGCGCGGAACAACCATCTGACAAGAAATTCTCTTCTTCCTGAGCCTGGAGACCTTCTCCAAACTGTCATGAGACAGATCACCTGGTGCCTAGCGGCACACAGCAGGTATTGATACATAATGGATGTGCATTGGATCAATGATGTGAATTAATGACATGAAAGCGTGTGCACCACACTGAAGTCTGAAAAGTGCTTTCCCATTCCATGTATCTATAAACACTCCTAGCAGGTGCTAAGGCAGGTATTTTATTGCTCCCTTTGACAAGTAAGTAAATAGAGGAGAGGAAGTGACTTTTCCATGATCTCAAAGCTAAAAGGTTGCAAAGCCCAGACTCCAGCCCAGTGACTCTGTTTTAAACCCTAATCTTTCTCCTGCAGCAGATGGTCTCTTGTCTCTCCAGGACATGAAGGTCAAATCCAGTATATTCATGCAGAACTTAAGAGCTGACAAGTGCATTTTCCATCTGCCTTCCCATTTCATCTGTCCAAAGCCTGAGGGTAAAGAGGCAGGGCTCTGTCGAGGCTGCACGTGGCCTCTTGGGTTTCCTGGGTGCAGCGGGATGGACTACCCCATTCAGGAGGGCCTCACGGGCCCACAAGTGGCTCAGAGGCCCCCCTCGGGGTCTCTGGGAAGGACTGAAGTAACAGAAGTACCATCGAGGGTAGAAGACCAGTGATGGGTTATGTCAGATCAAGAATGCCATCTGGGGCAATGCACATTCAGCAGCAGAGATGAGCCTGGAGGGTGAAGCTTCATGTTAAAAATCAGCTCA
This sequence comes from Neotragus pygmaeus, assembly GCA_006410875.1. Taxonomy (NCBI): domain Eukaryota; kingdom Metazoa; phylum Chordata; class Mammalia; order Artiodactyla; family Bovidae; genus Neotragus; species Neotragus pygmaeus. The sequence continues at coordinate 11,179 of SJYV01010689.1, read as the reverse complement.
GAAGAGTCATATCATGAGGGGTAACCGACCGACTAACCGACAGACTGATGCAAAACCTCCCCGTGAGAACTGGGTCTGTCTGGTTTCTTCTCTAAGCCCAGACCTGGCTGGATGGAGGAAGGAACCCCAGTGAAGGTCACACCTCAACCCCAAAAACACATGGATCCAGGAGCCTCCAGTGGAAAGCTGAAAACTACATTTTTTCCCTCTTTTAGTTTTGAAAATATTTGGAAAATATGCCATCCTTTGAACCTCAGAGGGAGACTTTTGCTTGGGAAGGGAAGGAAGACAACTGATCTCACCTCAGCATCAATGCTGTGCCAGGCACCTTAGCTTTCTCACGCACCTTGTGCTCATAAGGACTAGGATATCACCCCATCTGACAGCCAGGGTTCTGCAGCTCAGAGAGACGGGTGACCTGCCTGGGGGCCCAGAAGGTGAAAGGTGGAGGGTGGCCTCTGAAGTCAGACTGACTCTGAAATCAGACTCTGCAGCCAGGCTGCCCCGCAACATCAGGACATCATGTCTTTTCCCGGATTATGCCCAGCTGCCAAGGGCATTTGCAGCCCTGAACGCAACACTCACTTGTTCCAGAGGAACCCGTGTGAAGCACCTGCTGCATGCCAAGCCCTCTGCTGGGGGCTTCATCGTCCCCCTCTCAGTTAACTCTCAGAACAATCTAGTCCCCTTTCCCCATTTTGCAGATGAAGAGACAGACCTCTAAAGTGTGAGCTGCCTGATTCACCTGGGCTGTGTAATGACCTCCTCACATCCTGACCCCAGGTTCTAATCACCATGCATCCCCTTCTCTGTCTCAACGATTCTGTGAAGCTGTTGGAGAAGGTTCCCTCTTTCCCATTTCCCTTCAAAAAA
>SJYV01010689.1:0-10064 GCA_006410875.1 Neotragus pygmaeus | reverse complement strand
GTCACATCACCAGCCTGTCTGTGAGACTCTGGGCCCACGTCACTGTGCCTCTCTGGTCTCTGTGTTTCTATCCATAACCGAAAGATGTGGGGCAGACCAGGCGTATGAGGTGGGGAGCAAGGAGAAGACCAGGAGGGAGTGGGGGCCTGAGATCCCCCAGGCTATGTGCCTGTTTGGGGAGCAAGGAATGAATGACCAGGCCTCATTCAGCTCTGACTGTGGCCAGGAAGCTAGAGACCCTGACTTGCCAAATCTACTCTTTTCCCAAGAGAAGCCAGAAATCCAGGTTTTTATGAGAAATCTCTTGGCTTTTAAATGTCGTCTGTTAATTCCCATATTAACAGATGTAACCTAGGTTTTCATACCTCAGTGTTCATGGCAGTATTCGCGGTAGCCAAGAGAGGGAAGCAACCCAAATGTTCATTGACAGGTGGATGGATCAGCAAAATGTGATCCAACCACACAGTGGAATATTACTCAGTCTTAAAAAGGAAGGAAATTCTGACACATGCTACAACATGGATGAAACTTGAGGACCTTGTGCTAATTGAAATAAGCCAGTCTCAAAAAGAAAAAAAACTCTGTGTGATTCCACTAGTATGAGGTCCCTAGAGTCATCAATGTCATAGCGACATGAAAGTAGAATGGAGGTTGCCATTGGAGGGGCTGGGGAAGGGGAAATGGGGGTCAGTGTGTGGACAGAGCTTCCATATGGGAAGATGGAAGAGTTCTGGAGATGAACAGGGTTGATGGCTGCACAAGCTGTGACTGCATTTAATGCCAATGAACTGGGTATTTAAAAATGGGTAAGGTGGTAAATTATACAGTATGCACGTTTTCACCACAATTAAAAAAAACAAAGCAAAACAAAACAAAAGCTAAGCAAGATATGCTTGTGAGCCAAATCTGGCCTGAGGACTGCGGACTGGGAACACTCTGAGGTCTGTCCCGTGGGTCGTGGGGCCTGTGTGAGCCCAGCCCTGGTCCTGCTGAAGTCTCAGATGTGAGGGCAGACTCCACCCACCAGCTGCCTTCTTGCCACCCACCTCTGCCTCACAGCAGAGGCAAGAGAGAACTCAGCTCACCAACTTGTACATGCACAGCCCACTTTTCAGGGTGTGAGGACTTCAGACATCCCCGTTAGCCCCTCGGCTGCCCAAGTGAGATGGCCTCATGGCCAGCCCTGCCGTTTACAGCCAAGTCTTCCAGAAGGAGCGGACCCTCTCGGTCTGAGCCCAGCTGCTGGGCCACAGTGCTCTTTAACCGCTGGGTGAGATGAGCAGAAACAGAGCTCCAGTACTTCGGGCGCTTTGGGGGTGCTTTGGTTATTTGAGAGAGGTGGAAAATTCATGGACACAGTGGCCCAAAGAGAGTTATGTGTAGAAAAGAAGAAATCTCTATTTATTCTGGAAGCAGGTGGGGACTGGGTTCGGAAACTCCCCAGCTGGCCAGAGCCTGCCCCACAGTAAGACCCCAGATGATGTTTGCTGCAGTGGGACAAGCCTCATCTGATGAAGGACATGATACAGGGAGGATTATAGACTCATCAGAGGTCTGAGCGGAGAGGGATGCCAGAGGGCTCATGGTCACACCCATTTCACAGGTGAGGAACTGAGTCCCGTCACTGGCCAGTTAGAGGCAGAGTTAGGTCTCTGGGTTCCTTAATAGAGTCCTTTTCCCCTAGACTAGGAGTGCTTGACCCTTGGGGGTCCCAGTCTCATTTGAGAATCTAGTAAAGTCCACAGTCCCTCTCCCTAGGAAAGTGCTCACACACATACAGTGTTTTGCACAGGCTAGCCCTGCACAAGCTCTGGAATAGCAAGGTGACTACTCAGATGTCTTTCACATCGTGACGCTCCCAGGCCCCACATCACCAATCTTGGGTGTCAGCTATATAGAACGGTAATGAGTGCTTTATGGCAGAGAGCCCTCCTGAGCAGATGTCAGTGAGAAAAGATAGAATTGCATTTTACCAACAACTATTCCAGTAGTCATGTATGGATGTGAGAGTTGGCCTGTAAAGAAAGCTGAGTGCCGAAGAATTGATGCTTTTGAACTGTGGTGTTGGCGAAGACTTGAGAGTCTCAAAAAGAGACTGCAAGGAGATACAACCAGTCCATTCTAAAGGAGATCAGTCCTGGGTGTTCATTGGAAGGAATGATGCTAAAGCTGAAACTGCAGTACTCTGGCCAACTCATGCAAAGAGTTGACTCACTGGAAAAGACTCTGATGCTGGGAGGGATTGGGGGCAGGAGGAGAAGGGGACGACAGAGAATGAGATGGCTGGATGGCATCACCGACTCAATGGACGTGAGTTTGAGTGAACTCCAGGATTGGTGATGGACAGAGAGGCCTGGCGTGCTGTGATTCATGGGATTGCAAAGAGTCGGACATGACTGAGCCACTGAACTGAACTGAACCAACGATTCCTGATCACATAGGAAGCATCGTGGTGTTTGGGGCACTTTTGCAGCCATTAGTTCATTAGGTCATTGGCACAAAACTGTCAAATAGGCATGAGATCCCTCAAACAGATGCAGAAGTGGAAATTCGAAAGTTAGTCATCTGTGCAGGGACACAGCTTAGGAACGGCCAAGCCAGTCAGGACCTTGGGACTCCAGCCCCCGACACCTTCCGCCACCCTGTGCCAATACATACAGGCTTCTGACAGCTCACAGCCATCCCGTCCGTCCCCCAGTTGGTTTTACACAGAGTAGAGACGTTCTCAAGAGTGACTTGAAATAGGAAGACGGTTGTTTGCCTTGTGGTTCAGATCCCTCGAAGGGATCTCAAATCATGGGGCCACCTTTGCTACACTGGGCAGCTGGGAGCGATGTAAACATTTTCCACTTTGATGCACTTGCCTCTGCGCTGCCTTCTTTCCTGCAACAACAAAAAACCAGGGAGATGAGCTCTTAAAGGGAACATACCACCCTGCATGGCATCTCCAGGAAGCCATCTGAACACACAGCACTTTAAGATGCCGGGAAGCCCACAGTCATCTCTATTTGTAACTGGGCTGAAATCACGATGGGCTTCCCAGGTGGCACAGTGGTGAAGATTCCACTTGCCAATACAGTAGTCACAGGAGCCACGGGTTCGATCCCTGGGTGGGGAAGATCCCCTGGAATGGCAGCCCACTCCAGTATTCTTGCCTGGAGAATCCCATGGACAGAGGAGCCTGGAGGACCGCAGTCCACGGGGTCATAAGAGAGCCAGACATGACTTAGCGATGGTACACACATGTAAATCATGATATCTATATATAAATCATCAGCTGTTCTCTCTAGAAATGAATCTTAGCTTGAAATTAATAAACAATACTCTCTTCATCTGGGGTGTTTTTTAATATTTTATTGAAGTATAGATGATTTAGAATGTTGTATTAGTTTCTGCTGTACAGCAGTGATTTGATTATACATATATATATATTCTATTTCATATTCTTTTCCATTATGATTTATGACAGTACATTGAATATAATTCCCTGAGCAATATAGCAGGACCTTGTTGCTTATCCATTCTATCTGTAAGAGTTTGCATCTACCAACCCCAAACTCCCAGCCCAATGCTCTCCCTCCCCACCCCCTTAGCAATCACAAGTTTGATCTCTCTGTCTGTGAGTCTATTTCTGTTCCGTGGATAGGTTCATTTGTGGCATATTTCAGATTCCACATATAAGTGATATCATATGGTATTTGTCTTTCTCTGTCTGCTTGACTTCAATTAGTATGATAATCTCTAGTTTCATCCATGTTGCTGCAAATGGCATTATTTTGTTCTTTTTTTATGGCTGTGTATAGGTACTACATCTCCTCCATTCATTCGTCTGTCAATGGATGTTTAGGTTATTTCTGTGCCTTGGCTATTGTGAATAGTGCTCTATGAACCTCAGGGTGCATGAATCTTCTTAAATTGTAATTTTGCCTGGGTATATGCCCAGGAGTGGGATTGTTGGATCATGTGGTAATTCTATTTTTAGTTTTCCGAGCAACCTCCATACTGTCTTCCATAGTGGCTACATCAACTTAGATTCCCACCAGCAGTATAGGAGGATTTCTTCTCCTCCACACTCTCTTATCTGGAGGTGTTTTTTTGAACCTTGAAACAACACAGGAGTTTCATGTGAAGAAGCATTCATGTACAAAGAGGGTGTGTCACCTTCACGAGACGCTTAAAGGGGCCAGCGACCAAGAGAAGTTTAAAAATGACTGATCCAAAGGAAGAAAGAGACTGAGGTTCTCAGGGATGTCTTCCTTCAGCCCCTGAACAAAGCTAATAGGCATCTGCTCTCTGTGAGGCTGGGTGCTAGGCATTGAGGGTACAGCGCTTGCCCTTGCATGCTCAAGGAGACCGACAGTAACTTAGGAAGCACAAGAGAAATATTATGTCCCGGACACGAAACCGGACAGAGTGAGACAACTGCAGGGGGCCAGAAAGGAATACCCTAAATGGGGGACAGCCGGAACATGAGCGGGGAGGAGCATTCCAGGCAGAAGGCTGACACAGCCCGTGCAGAAGTCCTGTGGAGAGAGGCAGGGCGCACGGCCAGCCAGCGGGGAGAGACCAGAGAAGGGAGGGGAAGCATCGTGGGAGTTGAGGATGGGAAGATCTGCCGCGTGGCAGATGCTGCCATGAGGGGAAGTTGTGCAGCTCCAGTGCAATGCTAGGACGCAATAAGGGCTTAGTGAGTGAAGGACAAAAGGAAGGAAGGAAGGAGATGAAGGAGGAGGGCTGCCTGGAGTTGGTGATATTTGAGTGGTGTCTTGGAGATAAACAAGAGTCCTCCGGCCAAGAAGTGTGAGTGAACATGGGCTGGGAGGACTCAGCAGGGCAGATTCAGTTTGCCAGGAGGAGTCTTCCTGAGTGTTGCCAGGCCAAGAAGTGTGTATTTGGACAATTTACACAGGGGGGCCCTAGAAACATTAAACGCTATGGAAGAGCAGCAATCCCTTTGCGGTTCTACTGTTGCCCCCATAACTCACTTCACTGAGCTGGCTTTTAGTACGGAGGGTCTCCAGAGATGGATAATAATGGCTCCCACTTCATTCCCAGCCACATCATAAGGATGCTGGTGAGGACCCCGACCACAGCGTTACCTTCTGTGTGTCTCCAGTCTTGACATAAGGTCAGACCTCACTTCCTCAGTTTATTTGTGTGGGTGGTTTTTAAGTCTTCTTTTCAAAATGTATTTGCATATATCCTGTAAGCTGCTTTCAATCCTTTTATTTAAGGAAAGAATCAAGGTAAAAATAAATCCAATTACAGTCCCTAGAACTTCTGGGACCACTGGTACCCAAACTTCACTATATATCAGAATCATAGGGAGAGCTGTATAAGATTCAGATTCCTAGGCTCACTTTTAGACTTATGGAATCAGTACCCAGGAGATGGATCTCAGAAATCTGTGCTTTCACTGAGTCCCACACTCATATATTCAGCTGGGTGGTTTCTAGACATGAAGTGCACACAGTAAGAGCCTTCTTACTGGCTTCTGGGTACCACTGCACTTGGTGATGCTCCAGTCTGAGGACAAAGCTGGCATGTAAAGTTAATGCTTCTGGAATCAGGTGCATGAGACCAAATAGAAGAAATCCTCATCTCTTGCCTACATCATGCACAACGTTGGTACTCAGCTCCTTGCACTGATCCTGTATTCATCAAGGAGCTAACGTAACAGCTCTTCCAAGATTCATGAACTTGATGGATCCCCTCCATAACCTGTGTGGATCACCCATGGATGATAATTCCTGATAAAGTTGCATCTTGAAAATTATAACAATCACAAAGACACTCAAGTCCTGAGGGATGATCAGCATACAATAAATTGGAGAAATCACTAATGGAGGATGACATGCAATAGAGATTCTAAAAAGGATTTTAAAATGAGGATGCTTACAATATTCACATAGACATTCTATGAATGACAGGCAGAGTGACAGATCCAAGACCTCAGTCAACAGGCTAGACAGATACAGATGAAGAGAGGTTTCGTGAACTGGAAGATGAATCTGGGGAACTTATCCAGAATTCAGCACAGAGAGATAAAGAGGTGAAAGGACAAAGGGAGTTACTCTAGATTGAGTGGTTGGATGTTGCATTTTCGGGGAAGGTAAGGCCCAAATGGCAAAGAAGTTCCGGCCATCAAAGAAACGAGAGTCAAGGGTTTCCAGGCAGAAGTGGAAAACGTGTAAAATGCTTAAGGTAAGAAAAAGCTCGCCAGGAACAGATTGATGTGTTTGAGGCAACTAAGGCAAGTTGCTGTGGTTTCATCAGGCGAGAAGCCACCACAAGGAAGAGGAAAATATGATCTTGTGTGGAGTGGACTTCAGCTCCAAAAGCAGTGGTTAGCAGGAGGCATGCTTCAGCTGAGGATAGAGCTAACCACTCATCCATTCATTCATTTAGTCATTTATTCATTATCCAGTGCCTACTCTATGGCAGGCGCTGTATTCAAGGCTATGGGGAATGTTCAAGTAAATAAAACATGGGCATCTGTGTCCCCAAAGAACACAGTTGAGTGAGTAAAATAGACAGGTACACTCAAATTTCAGAATGAAATGCTGATTTCACAAAATATCAGTGGTTGTTGAGAATCAGAGTCATGAAGGTGATCCGACTGAAATGTCAGGATACCTCTTGGAGGAAGCATGTGCTCACTGCACTGTAGATGTGTGGATATCAGAGGGGACTCCTGCATGTGCATAAGGAACAGTTACCCAGAGGACCTGGAAGTACTTTCCAATCCTAGAATTGATGATTCTATAAAACAACAGCAGGTATTGACAAGCCAGAGGGGTTGGAGAACACTAGACTGCCTCTTCACCTCCGAGTCCACTGGGGGAAGCAAATGTCTGAGCGGATAACGGCGGAGATCCCAGGCAGAGAGACAACCACGCGATGGGGAGAGGGGAAGCCCTTGGGTATAAGAAAATGAGGGCAGAAACGGGGACACCAGTCAGTGCCCTACTTAGTTCCAGACCTTTGTGAAGACAGGAGCTCCTCAATAAGAGACTGCACCCTGACAGGAGGGGCCGACACAGACGTGACTGTCCTTGACACCATTCACTTAACAATCAATGTCATACAGCCTTTTTTCCAGGGGATGTACAGAGAAGACAAGAAGGTCATACTTAGGGACCTCTTTGTCACTGATCTTTATCTCACTCTGATCTGTAAATCCAAACAATGCTGAATTGACCTACTTCACAGATTAAAGGCACTTGGAAAGTGCAAAACTGGTATTCTCTGCTGTTTTCTTCTTCTTTTTTTTTTCCTGCCCAGACCACCAGCATCTTTTTCCTAGATCATTGAAGCAACTTCCCAACCAAGCTGTTGGGCTGGTCTCACCTTAGTCCACTCTCTACACAGCAGTCAGAATTACTAGAAAACCGATCACATCACTTCCTTGCTTCTACTGTCTTTCTCTGCTCTTAGGACAAAGCTAAGCTCCTTAGCAAGACTTCCAGGACTATGTAACCTCCAGCCTCACCACCTGTCTTATCTCATCTCTTGAAATGCAAACCCTTCCATATCACAGAGCCGCCACACAAATTCTTTGCACACTGAGTGAGCACTTGCATTGGTCACATAAGCAGTGTTAGGTGCCTAGGGGGTGGAATCAGTGAATAGGTACTTGATGGCAAGTGTTCCTGGCACCGATGAGAATGTTCAGTGGACTTTTCCCTCAACTCCATTCTCCTCTGGGTGTTTGTTGAATAGGAGCTTCCATTCAACTAACCCTTCATCAAGAGCAGTTGTTGGACCAGAAATCATTTCCCTTTTTTAATGTGTCTTTCATCTGAATGTGAAGTCCAGCTTGGTCAATTAAGTAGATGCTCAGCTTCCTGGACATGCAGGACAGTGGGTTGAGTGCTCTGGATTGGCACAAATGCAAAGTGTGTGCTCTCAGGAGCTTGCAGGAAAGGACAGAAGGATCTGCAGCCTCCTCAAGGCAATCAGGACCAGGATGCAGGGAGTCTTGGGAAATAGAAGTGTGGGGGCATCTTCCCTGGGGAGCTGGTGCTCCAGGTAGAAGGACCAGCAGAGGCAGAACTTGAGAATCCAAAGGTACAAGAACAGCAACCCTGGACCATACCTATTATGTGTCACCTACTGCTCTGAGCACTTGACAGATACCACCAGACTGAATCCTCAAAACTCCCCATGATCCACATTTATCATTTCCCCCGTTTACAGAGGAGGACTTTAAGAGGCTAAGAGATAAATTTCCCCAAGATCCTACAGCAGGTAAGTGGTGGGGTGGGAATTTAAACAAGACCTCCTAGACTTCAGGGGGCTTCCCTGGTGGTGCAGTGGTAAAGAATCTGCTTGCAATGCAGGAGACCTGGGTTCAATCCCTGGGTTGGAAAGATCCCCTGGAGGAGGAAATGGCAACCTACTCCAATATTCTTGCCTGAGTAATCCCACAGACAGAGGAGCCTGGTTGGCTACAGTCCATGGGGTCGCAAACAGTCGGACACAACTGAGCCACTGAGCGTGAGTGCTAGACCCAGGGCCTACAGAAAAAGGCATGAGTGATGTCCCAAGCAGCTGAGACACTGCTGGTGAACAGGGCGAGTGCTGACAAAGAGCAGATTCAATGTGGATCGACTTAATGCAAGTCTCATTGAATGCGAACCAATTCTAACATATTTCCTCAGGGAATATTTAGCATTTTCTAGCAGGTAAAGGGAATCAAATGCAAAATTCACAATTAAAATAAATAAATAAATAAACATCTTCAAAATTTAAGAACCTTCACCATCTGCTCCATCTGGCCACTAATTTTTATATTTTTAATGATGTCTGTTTGTGATCCACATTATGCTATAAACAGGTTGGGTGTGAATCATGGTGTTTTAATTAGAATACTAGTTATTCTCAAGAAGTCATCTAAAATAAGTCCTTGTATAATTAGTTGGGGAAACAGACCTCTAGAGAGAACGTGACCTTACAGGAATCATGCTACAGGCTGAAAGTGACCTTACAGCCTTTGATAGACAAGGCTGAGCTTGGACTAGCCTTCCAGTGCTGTAATCGGCACTGCAGGCGATGGTGAAGGACAGGGTATCTGGCACCTGTAGTCCATGGGACTGCAAAGAGTCGGACACGACTGAGCGACTGAGCAACAACAACAGCTGACACCAGCGTTGATCCAGAACCTGCTGGGTGCCAAGCACCAGGCAAGAACCTGCTTTGGTGTCAGTGAAATAATGAAATAAAGTCCCTTCCCTCAAGCTGCTCATATTGTTTTTTCTTTTTTTGGCACCTTCTTACTGAATTCGAAAGTAGTGCCCTGTCCTTATTTTTCTCATAGATGTTTCACCATTGTTGCTGTTTCTTCTCTCTTCATGCCTTCTGAATTTGTGGCTTTTTCTGGCTTTTTTTCCTCAAAGCCCAAACCCCACCTCCTTGAAGCATCTGAGACAGATTTTGTTCAAACTCTTCTTGGATACATCCTCTCACGGGGAGCTCGCCACCATGCCAGAGACATTTGTTTCACTGGACACCCGATTATTGGGAAATTTCAGTGTGTGTTTTTTCCAACACCACCAAGTAATTCCCCACTTCTCAGGAGACACTGACTGAAGGTCCTACGATTTAACTCAATTCTGACAAAATCTACCTGGAGGAAGCATCAGCTCCCACGTGTTAAAAGCTTACTCCCACAAGACTGCCCCCACTGCAGATGCCAATCACAAATCTGTGTTGTTACCAATTAGGGATAAGTTGGAAGTTCCTATGACCCTCTCCTTAGGACTTTTTTAAAAGATAGTTTAAAAATGTGTTTACTTTTGTTAATATTTATTTATTTGGCTGCACTGGGTCCTAGTTGTGGCACAAAGGACCTTGGGTCTTTGTCGCAGCATGTTGTGGCATAAGGGACCTAGTTTTCTGACCATGAATCGGAACCGCGCCCTTGCATTAGGAGTGTGGAGCCTGAGCCACTAGACCACCAGGGAAGTCCTCACCCCGGCTTATGTTGTTTAATTTTCTAAAGGGGCTCACAGAACTCAGAGGAACAGTTATGCAAGTTTACCGGTATATTATAAAGCGTATTG
>SJYV01010687.1:0-17161 GCA_006410875.1 Neotragus pygmaeus | reverse complement strand
TTCTAGATCTAGTCAAGCCCTGGAGGTCGACTCCTGGGGATCACAGACGCACCGGCCAGTGCTCTCAGGGCAGGGTGGGCTGTCTTGGGGCTCCTCTTTACTGCTCCACCTGGGGGACCCCTTCCTCTTCCTGCATCATCCCCAAGCTCAACTCTGCTCGAGGCTCCTGCAGGCCAGACGTCTAACACGTACAGCTCGTTTCTCTGGACTCCCCGACACCACCTGACCTCATCTTTGCAAATGCAGAAACCCAGGCACAGTGGTTGAGTGCCTTGCCCAGCGCCTGGTGCCTGGAAGCACGCTCTGGTCTACTGTCCCACAGCCTGGGCGCCAGCCCCGGGCGGCTGCCTCTCCTGGAAGGCCGGCAGTGCCGGCTGGGGAGGGGCCGGGCGGGAGCTGCAGCGCCAGCTTTCTACGAGACCGGCAGCCATCACTTCTGTGCACATTTGTGAATTCAGGACACCAGCGACCCTCCAGGCAAACCCTGGCTTTCCAAGAATCAACCCCATGAGCTAATTTCATTTGGGAATTAAAAGCGTATTCAATCAACTGCTTGCCTGTCTAAATTGGGCATCCAAGGACTCTGCACAAAGTCTTGCAGGAAACAGGGACTCTGGGGATGGGCCTGACCTTCTTATATTGTAAAATCGGACTGTCTGCTTTATATGCTTAAAGCCGGATATTGAGAAGAACTTGAAGCATCGAAGGAAGCTTCCCACCCAGACCGGAAATCCCAGCTCTGAGCAGAGAGCACATGGCCCTTGCGTGTGCCCCGTGGCACACAACTGCTTTCTGGGGCTTTATGAAGGNAAGAACTTGAAGCATCGAAGGAAGCTTCCCACCCAGACCGGAAATCCCAGCTCTGAGCAGAGAGCACATGGCCCTCGCGTGTGCCCCGTGGCACACAACTGCTTTCTGGGGCTTTATGAAGACATTCAAGCCATGGTTCTCCCCAAATGGCCATTGATCCTTGGCTTAGAAAATGCTGGTGTTTTATTTCAAATTCACAAAGCACAAAATATATGCTTACTCCGGTTTGTTTGACCAGTTTGCTCTTCACGAGACACACCCGGAGTTCAGTCTGCTCAGATGACGGGTCTTGCAGCTTCTCCCTCTGGCTTGTTCTGCCTCGTGGGCTAGCGTGACGGCCTGGAAATCACGAGAGGCACTGTGATGAGAGCGAGGCGGCAACGTGACGGGAGGGGCTGGGAGGAGGGAGGAGCGGAGAGGGGCCGACTTAGAGGCAGGACTTCCTGCCAGGCCAGACGGAGCGGCCTGTCTGCCCCCACCCTCTCTGGCTCCTCCGCACCTGCCCCCAGCTCTCCTACTCAGGTGGAGGTGGGACAGGGAGGGCGCCCTGAGCATCCCAGGGACGGGGCCGGAGTAGGAGGACCCTGGGCTTCACTCTGCAGTTGGAAAAGCCGCTGCCCCACATGCCCGCACTTGGGTCTGGCTGCCCGTGGAGCGGGGGGACCGAGTGGGGGGCAGCCGGAGGGAGAGAAGGGGACGACGGGGGCCGGCGTGTCTGCAGAATGACAAGAGTCGCAGCTTCACCTTCAGTCATCGCTGGTTTCCCTCTCCATTCTCTGAATCTTATCTGCAAACTGGGGACCCAGAAAACGAGGAGGAAAGAGGACCAACGACTCTAAAGGAGGGCTGTGCAAAACTTAGCAAACCTTTTGCAGGGAGCGCCCCAGACACTGTGTCCTCCGTCCACGTGCACAGTCCCCGGATTTCCAGGCGGCCGGGCCAGGAGACCGCAGGGCGAATCCCGCATGAGGAGGTGTTCCTTTGGGGGCTGGCTGTGAGCTGAGAAAGGTAGTGGCTGGACGCACGGTGTTGTGGGGCTGTGGGGGCCCCCATTTCTCGCCATTAGGCGTTTATTTGTAAACGCTCCACTTCCGTGTCCTTAGAGCTCCTTTTCAAGTTGCAGAAACCAGCTCGGACTGGCCGAAGCTCAGTGTGGCGGCTCAGACTGGCAGTTTATCTCCTCCTGTCACTGAAAAGAGATGACTTCTGGCAGCTTTGAATCTAACGGTCCTGAAACTGTCAGCAGGACGCTGACTCTGTCTCCCTCTTTGATCCCACGTCCATTTCCAGGCCAACAAACTCCGGAGCATTTGCGGAGTGACCCTGTGGCTCCTGCCTGGACAGGTCTTGCCTGGCCTGGGTTCTGTGCCGGGCACTGTACCCGGCGGATGACAGGGCCTGGGTCACGCCCCTGCCCGTGGTGGGGGATTGCAGCGGTGGGGTCACTTTCACCAGACTGCGTGGAATCTGCTTCCCACGGGAGGAAAGGCGACATTTGCCGAGGAGGGAGAAACTGGCGGGAGAGAGACCACAGACGTTTGCCCCTAATGTCCTGTGCAGCAAAGGCCGGTATAGGAGCTGCAGAAATGAGCAGTCAGTCACGTAGAAGGAAGCGTGTTCCTGCCGTTCGACATTCACCGTCCAGCTGGGGGTCGGAGAGCAAGGACACACGGCCGTGGAGCGGGGCTCGCAGTCCTGGCCGCACCTGGAGGCGATGCAGGCGCTGATGGGCTGGGGTCCACGTCCAGATGCTTTGTGTCACCAGATCTGGGAGTCTGTAAAACTCCATCCGCCATGGAAAGGCAGGGAGGTAAGGGAACTGGAGCCCTGGCCGGCACCTGCCCCGGCACCGTGAAGACACGTGAGCAGAGCAGGTGAACTCGGGGGCTGGTGATCACGGATTCCTCTCGAGCTGGGGACCCCACGGGGCCCCTTCCTGCAGCCCGGTAGGCAGGAGGGGGCCAAAGTCGTGGTCGGGGGGATCCAGCCCCTCTGTCTTCTGATCCTGGAGCCACAGTTACTAGTCACGGGTGAAAGAGACACGCTTGCCCACTTTCTCCAGCTCATGTTCTGGTGGCTTTGAGCCTCGGAACAGAGAACAGAGGAGAAGCGGGGACTAGAGCAGAAAATGACAAGCGTGCCCCCAGGAGGCTGTGTGCAGAAGCCAGCAGAGCTGTGGTTTCTGTTCTCAAGGCCTCAAGTCGTGGTGCTAAGTCAAGTCTCCAGGTTATGGGTGTTTTGAGTCTAGACAAGGGGAGGCAGGGAGCTGTGTGCGTCTCCAGGCCGAACCCCTATGGCCGAACGTGACCGGAATTTTAATCAGGTGTCTGTTAGCCTATTTACAGGTTAGAAGTCTTGCCTGCTGCTGCTGGATGAGCACCTTCCGTAGGACAGAGGGCCTCAAGGTCACCCTAAGACGCTGGCCGGCCCCCAGTGATAACCACAGCTCCCTAGCTGAAGGCTGTGCATCTGGAGATTAATGAGTGACTTTTTTTTTTTCGGTTACATTTTGAGGTTGGGGATGGGACATCACTTCCTTTGGCTGAATGTAAAAGTTGCACAAAAGTTTGCAAGTTCCCTTCTCTCGGTGCTGGTACTGCCGGGCTTTCTGAGAGCTAGAGAGACTCCCCAAGCTATTGACAGCCATGTGGAGGTTCATGTTCAGAAACAAAAAGCCGCCAGCCGTGGTGAGTGTCCGTGCGGCCGTCCTCCCTGAGCAGCAACCGTCCGGGACGTGCTGTGACTCAAAGGGCTTTTCTTCACTCTGCCCCCACAGGACAAGGCCGACCCGCCCTCGCTCGAGACGAAGACAGCTGCGCCGGCTGAGGTAAGTGACACCACCGCGGCTTGCTTTTCTCCACGCAAATATCAGTTACGTTTTTTCAAAAACATTCAACGTGAAGTCTTTTTCACTTTGGGGGTTACTTTATACTGCCCGAGGGCCAGCAGAGCCAGCTGTGGTGTGCTTTTCAAAGAGTGGAAACCCCCCCTCCCCCAGTACGATTTGAATTCTCTGATGCTCTGGGCGAGACCCAGAGCTGCCTGGAGTTGTGTAATAACGTCCTTGCACGGCAGGGGTCTGTCTTGCGCGTCACCCTGGGACTGTCACCCAGCGATCCAGGAAGACTGAGTTTTATTCTGAATCCGAGGCCACTGGGGAGGTGATGCGTGTGACCTCATGCACAGCACTTCTTTGAAATCTCCTTTCTCTGCCTTCACGATGAGCAAATGAGACACCAGAGCTGGGCAGGGCTGCGACTCCGGGCAGCCAGCGCTGTCCACACCAGGGGCCAGTGGGCTGGCGGCCAGCCAGCTTCTGGATTCCACTGTGTGTGGAGTTCAGGGTCCGCTGGAAGCTTTTCCAGGAATCTGGCCTAAATGAATCATTTTAGGTGGAGGTAGATTTCTTGTAGGATTTTGAGCAGCTGTCTGGTTGAAATATTGACATTAGAGATAAGTGATGTTATAAGATGGACTTACGGCTATTTTGTGTCTCCCAGCAATAATAACTTGACCTGCGTCCATGGAACGGGGGCGGCTTTTATTGTCCGGCCTATAGATTCTCCATGGGCTTGGCAGGTACGATGGCCCGATCCTTGTGAGTTCCAAACAGGTCACAGGGTCAGGCTTATTTAATTTACGTGAATGCATCAAACCACGTTCTGTTTATACTAGACAGAACTGCTCCTGGTTGTTGGCATGTTGGACTCTCTTAAAAGTCCTGCTTCCCTGGTCCTATCAAGGTGGTGGGCCACCAGAACCCGTGCAGTTTGGGAGCTGCTCTGAGAAGTGACGTCTTCTCGGTGATTCACTGTAGGACTGGGGCCTGCGGAGCCCCTGTGTTCCAGGACCTGTAGCCTTGGAGCAGAGGAAGCTGGAGCCATGAGTGGCCAGTCCTGCATTTGTTTGCTGACATAAACAACACGTATCACTGAATGCCAGTGTTTTACTTTTCACATACTTAGGGTTTTCCTCTCTGAGTCTCACTGTATTTTTATTAACAGCCCAATCTGAAGAATTTGGTTGGGAAAAAGGTCCTCAATACCATCATCTTGTATGAATTAGATTTCCTTACTAGACATAAAAATTGTGTAATGAAAAGTGAATGATCGATGATCTCTGGTTATATAAAATCTCAAGATGGTTCTAATTATTTTAGCCTAGTGGCTAGACTGATGTCTATACTGTTTCGAACTGAATCCTAATGTCAGTAAACTCAGAAAATGAGATGTGTTGTAGTGGCAGGAAGTTTGCCTTTCATACTTTCTTCATAAGCTTTTCTCAGTCTATTTTATAACCTGTTCAGGAAAAGAATTCCCTGGTGGCTCAGATGGTAAAGAATCTGCCTGCCATGTGAAGAAGACCCAGCTTTGATCCTCGGGTCAGGAAGATCCTCTGGAGAAAGGAACAGCCACCCACTCCAGTATTCTTGTCTAGGGAATCCCAGGGACAGAGGAGCCGGGCAGGCTACAGTCAGTGTGGCCTCAGAGAGTCAGACACGACTGAGCAACTTTCAGGTTTCACTTTCAGCTGATGATTCTTAGCAAAACTTTTATTCGGCTTTATAGGGAAGCCCAGGGAAGTGCGTGTCTGCTGGAAAATCGAGCTCATTGTTCGCACTTTATCACACTCCACGTTTAGACCAGCCACACTGAACAGCAGTGATTCTTCTCGCTCGTAGAAATTTACGAAAGCAAGGAACAGGAGCCTGGTGGGTGACGGACGGAGTCCTGGGGTGCAGGGTCCAGACAGACGGAGGTGCGGGGCCCTCTGTGAGGCGCTCCCTCAGCAGTCAGCAGCCAGGCCCGTGAGGCGTGACCTGCAAGAGCCGCAGACAGGACCCGGACGCTCTTCACGGAGGCTGATTCTCTCAGGCCTGCATCACATCCAAAGTTGAGGCTCCCGGGAGCCCAGGAGCGGCTTTCCGGGCGGCCGGGGCCCCTCTGGGGCTCTTGGCCCCTGAGTGGGTGAAAACGGTTGGCTGTGTTTTCAGATCCACCTGGGTATGATGAGCAGGAATTCCTTCTCATATTGAGGACTGTTGTTCAGTCGCTGAGTCATATTCAGTTGCAACCCCATGGACTGTAGCCCGCCAGCCTCCTCTGTCATGAAATTCTCCAGGCTAGAATAATGGAGTGGGTTGCCATTCCCTTCTCCAGGGGATCTTCCCGACCCAGGGATCATACCCACGTCTCCTGCATTGGCAAGTGGGGTCTTTACCCCTGCGCCAGCTGGGAANTAGCCCGCCAGCCTCCTCTGTCATGAAATTCTCCAGGCTAGAATAATGGAGTGGGTTGCCATTCCCTTCTCCAGGGGATCTTCCCGACCCAGGGATCATACCCACGTCTCCTGCATTGGCAAGTGGGGTCTTTACCCCTGTGCCAGCTGGGAAGCCCCACTGAGGACAGAACCCGCAAATCAGAGCCCACAGATCATGCCCTGGGCACACCCGGAGGGTGCGAGGAAAGCGCGGGCAGCCGCGAGTCTACCTCTCCCTTCTCTCCCCCTCTCTCTCCACTGGGCTTCTGATAAGACCTTCCAGAACTCTGCATTAGATTGTTACCCCAGCTGGGAGCATGATGGGGTCTCCTGTTTAAAAGCCTAACGCAGATTCAGCTGTCGGACTGTGAACAGGCGCCGCTCGTGCCTTCGACAGGAAGCATGTGTTTTACCAGGCAGGTCAGGGAAAGCTGATGGGCACAGAGCCGCGCGTCCTTAACGCGTTTCACCGGATAAACCCACTCGCGGCCTCCAGCATGACGGCTGACTGAATTTCCTCCTTTTCTATTACGGTTTCACTCTTCACTTGATCGCACAGGAAGCTCTTCACTGATTCGGTTTTGGCCGAGCTGGGTCTTCCAAGCTGTTTGTTTCTCTAGTTACGATGAAGGGGGGCTGCTCTCCAGCCGCGGGGCGTGCGCTTCTCCCTGGGCTGGCTTCTCTGGTCAGAGAGCAGGGCCCGAGGTGTGCGGGGCTCCCGGGTTCTGTCCAGATGTGGGGGACTCCCGGGTTCCAGGTGTGCGGGACTCCCGGTTTCCGTCTAGGTGTGCAGGACTCCCGGGTTCCGTCTGGGTGTGCGGGACTCCCGGGTTCCGTCTGGGTGTGGGGGACTCCCGGGTTCCGTCTGGGTGTGCGGGACTCCCGGGTTCCGTCTGGGTGTGGGGGACTCCCGGGTTCCGTCTGGGTGTGCGGGACTCCCGGGTTCCGTCTGGGTGTGGGGGACTCCCGGGTTCCGTCTGGGTGTGCGGGACTCCCGGGTTCCGTCTGGGTGTGGGGGTCTCTGGGGTTCTGGCGGGGTGTGGGGGGCTCCTGGGTTCTGTCTAGGTGTGGGGGACTCCCGGGTTCTGTCTAGGTGTGCGGGACTCCTGGGTTCTGTCTAGGTGTGGGGGACTCCCGGGTTCCAGGTGTGCGGGACTCCCGGTTTCCGTCTAGGTGTGCGGGACTCCCGGGTTCCGTCTGGGTGTGGGGGACTCCCGGGTTCCGTCTGGGTGTGGGGGACTCCCGGGTTCCGTCTGGGTGTGGGGGACTCCCGGGTTCCGTCTGGGTGTGGGGGACTCCCGGGTTCCGTCTGGGTGTGGGGGACTCCCGGGTTCCGTCTGGGTGTGGGGGACTCCCGGGTTCCGTCTGGGTGTGGGGGACTCCCGGGTTCCGTCTGGGTGTGGGGGACTCCCGGGTTCCGTCTGGGTGTGGGGGACTCCCGGGTTCCGTCTGGGTGTGGGGGACTCCCGGGTTCCGTCTGGGTGTGGGGGACTCCCGGGTTCCGTCTGGGTGTGGGGGACTCCCGGGTTCCGTCTGGGTGTGGGGGACTCCCGGGTTCCGTCTGGGTGTGGGGGACTCCCGGGTTCCGTCTGGGTGTGGGGGACTCCCGGGTTCCGTCTGGGTGTGGGGGACTCCCGGGTTCCGTCTGGGTGTGGGGGACTCCCGGGTTCCGTCTGGGTGTGGGGGTCTCTGGGGTTCTGGCGGGGTGTGGGGGGCTCCTGGGTTCTGTCTAGGTGTGGGGGACTCCCGGGTTCTGTCTAGGTGTGCGGGACTCCTGGGTTCTGTCTAGGTGTGGGGGACTCCCGGGTTCCAGGTGTGCGGGACTCCCGGTTTCCGTCTAGGTGTGCGGGACTCCCGGGTTCCGTCTAGGTGTGGGGGACTCCCGGGTTCCGTCTAGGTGTGGGGGACTCCCGGGTTCCGTCTGGGTGTGGGGGACTCCCGGGTTCCGTCTGGGTGTGCGGGACTCCCGGGTTCTGTCTGGGTGTGCGGGACTCCCGGGTTCCAGGTGTGCGGGACTCACTGCTTGTGGCTCCCGGCTCTGGAGCTCAGATTCAGTAGCTGTGGGGCTCGGGCTTCGTTGTCGGGAGACACATGGAATCTTCCTGGCCCAGGAACTGAACCCGTGTCTCCTGCATTGACAAGAGGATTATAAGAAGCGATTTAAAAAAGAAGACACAGGAGGTTAAAACCCCAGAGCGGGGAGGCTTCTCTGGGCAGCACTCACCCTTCACAGGACTGAAGGCTGGTTTAGAGCGGCCTCGCCCCTGCGCGGGCTCTCTGCGGTCCTTCCCTCTTCTTTCTGTTTTTTTTTTTTCCCTTTGCTTTGGAATGAACCCAAGGCCCTTTTCAGACAGTGGCGTTGTTCAGTGAGCCTCTGATTCGGGGAACTTTACAAATAAAGAGAAGCGACGGCTCCGACGGGCGCCCTGCTGTTGCGGCCGAGGAGCGAGGCCTCTCGAGGGCACCGGGCAGGACGCGAGGCCGGCGAGTCCCGGGGGTCAGACAGGCCGACGGCGGAGGGCGAGCCGAGGCGGCCGAGCACAGACCGCGCCGCGCGCGCCTCCGCCAGCGGCCGGGCTGCACGGGGCGTGGGAGTCGCGTCTATTTTGTGTTGATTCTTAATGATCTGAGAAACGATCCATTCTTTTGTCAGATACCTCCACATTAAATGAATTTTAAGGGGATGGCTCACACTTAATCCTCTGAAAAGGAACTTTTCCCAGCGCTGCTGGGTGTGCGCGGGACGCAGCGGCGGCTCGGTGAACACCGGTCGGCCCGGGCCCGCTCCCTTCCGGAGCTCCTGGCGAGCGGGCGCCCGACCGACCGAGAGAGTCACGAACCCGCCCTCGGGCTGGAGCTTGAGGAGGAGCCCTTCTCCGTCTTGCCTTGTGTGACCATGCTCGGATCTGCTCATCCAGGACCAGGTGGATCCTCTGAGGGTTTGAAGCCTTGGAATCAAGGTGATTTTTTTCTTCTTTTTCTGTTTGACTGTCTTTTTCGTCAGTCTTTCCTTGCCTCCGCCTTGAATACTGAGGCACTTGGTAAAGTATTCACGGAAGTACTTTGCATCTTGTTGATGGTGTTGATAAGGTGAAGGTGCTGCTGCTGCTGCTGCTGCTNTTTTTCTGTTTGACTGTCTTTTTCGTCAGTCTTTCCTTGCCTCCGCCTTGAATACTGAGGCACTTGGTAAAGTATTCACGGAAGTACTTTGCATCTTGTTGATGGTGTTGATAAGGTGAAGGTGCTGCTGCTGCTGCTGCTGCTAAGTCGCTTGAGTCGGGTCCGGCTCTGTGTGACCCCACAGATGGCAGCCCACCAGGCTCCCCCACCTGGGATTCTCCAGGCAAGAACACTGGAGTGGGGTGCCATTTCCTTCTCCAATGCATGAAAGTGAAAAGTGAAAGTGAAGTCGCTCAGTCGTGTCCGACTCTTAGCGACCCCATGGACTGCAGCCCGCCAGGCTCCTCCGTCCCTGGGGTTTTCCTGGCAAGAGTGCTGGAGTGGGGTGGGGTGCCATTGCCTTCTCCAAAGGTGAAGGTGATGGGCGACGTTAACAGATGGGTGGGGCAGAGGGGATCACAAGCGAAAACCTGGGTTTTCAGGGGCAGAAGTTCTCCTGTGGAGCTGAGCCGCCCCCACCTCCACTAACTCAGCTCCTGGTTAAGGCTTTTCACTCATTCCGGCCACAGTGGATGTCTGGACATCTGTGTGGGGCCAGGGTTACCTCCCCTGCCCACCAGCAGACCTGGGGCAGAGAAGGAAGGCAGGCCTGGACTGCAGAGTGGGTGCAGACGTCCTCTTGAGGCCCGTAGGGTACCTAGGGAAGGTTCCAGAACAGCAGGGGAGATGCCTGCATCTAAAAAGCAGCACAGTGCAACCTCTGCACTTGTCTCCGTTCCCTTCTTGAGTCGAATCCAGTCTCACGCCTGTATTTCTGTCACTGTTGGGCTTTCCCAGCCTGCGTGTAGTACTTCGGTGGCAACTGCTCAGAGGCAAATATGGAGCTAAGAGAACCCTTTGACTGAGGTCATAACTGTAAATTTCCTTTTGGGGTATCTGGAGAAAAATTAAGCATTAACCCTAGGGGAAAAAGCTGACCCCAAATTTTAGCATAGCTTACTTCTCTTTCCCCAGCCAAAACAGAAAAGATTTATAGGGAAAAAAAAATCCTAAAATTCTTAGGGATTTTCACTCAGTTCTGGGATCCAAGGTGATTTTTTTCCCTTCATACTTTTCTGTAATTTCTAAAGAAATATAAGCTACTAATCAATAATCATATTTTAAGAAATAGTTAAGGCTCAAGTCATCCTAAAATATCAAAATAACTATAATCATTGGGTGATTATATTACAGATTCTGGAATTTAATAACAGATGGATAACTCTAATGTCTTAGATTCAGAACTAAGATCATGGTATCTGGTCCTTTCACTTCATGGGAAATAGATGGGGAAACATTGGAAACAGTGTCAGACTTTATTTTTGGGGGGTTCCAAAATCACTGCAGATGGTGACTGCAGCCATGAAATTCAAAGATGCTTACTCCTTGGAAGGAAAGTTATGGCCAACCTAGATAGCATATTAAAAAGCAGAGACATTACTTTGCCAACAAAGGTCCAACTAGTCAAGGCTATGATTTTTCCAGTAGTCATGTATGGATGTGAGAGTTGGACTGTGAAGAAGGCTGAGCACCGAAGAATTGATGCTTTTGAACTGTGGTGTTGGAGAAGACTCTTGAGAGTCCCTTGGACTGCAAGGAGATCCAACCAGTCCATTCTGAAGGAGATCAACCCTGGGATTTCTTTGGAAGGAATGATGCTAAAGCTGAAACTCCAGTACTTTGGCCACCTCATGCGAAGAGTTGACTCATTGGAAAAGACTCTGATGCTGGGAAGGATTGGGGGCAGGAGGAGAAGGGGANTTAAAAAGCAGAGACATTACTTTGCCAACAAAGGTCCAACTAGTCAAGGCTATGATTTTTCCAGTAGTCATGTATGGATGTGAGAGTTGGACTGTGAAGAAGGCTGAGCACCGAAGAATTGATGCTTCTGAACTGTGGTGTTGGAGAAGACTCTTGAGAGTCCTTTGGACTGCAAGGAGGTCCAACCAGTCCATCCTAAAGGAGATCAGTCCCGGGTGTTCAGTGGAAGGACTGATGCTAAAGCTGAAATTCCAAGACTTTGGCCACCTCATGCAAAGAGTTGACTCACTGGAAAAGACTCTGATGCTGGGAGGGATTGGGGGCAGGAGGAGAAGGGGACTACAGAAGATGAGATGGCTGGATGGCATCACTGCCTCGATGGACATGAGTTTGAGTAGGCTCTGGGAGTTGGTGATGGACAGGGAAGCCTGGTGTGCTGTGATTCATGGGGTCGCAAAGAGTTGGACACCACTGAGCAACTGAACTGAACTGAATGTCTTAGATAATTTCACCAACCAAAGGGGGCATTTAATGGCCTATAGTGACAAGTAACATGAAAAGAAGTCGTCAATTCATTAACTGACAAGTCTTTGCAATTTGCAGTGCAGCATAAGAGATGTCACCATAATTATACACCTGAGGAACCCAAAGAGTTTGAGATTTGTTTGAGGTTTGTAGCTCACCTAGTAAACGTCTCACTCATAATCATGGCCGTTGTGACGCTGACCTCCAGTGAACGGGAGAAGCGGGAAGGGCTCTGTTTTTAACAGGCCGAGGTGGCGGCCAGCACCCTCACTTCCCACTTGCTCCCTCCACGTACCAGAGCTGAGCACCTGCCCTTGGCCAGCCAGTTCCCTGGGGTCACTGTTCCTTCCTGTCCTCACTGCTGTCATAGACGAGGAGCTGAAGGCAGAAGGAAACGAACCCTTCGCTTTGGCGTGCAACCAGGAGCTGACACGTAGTCCTGTGTCTTTCAAGCAAGCAGAAAGCTTTTCAGTTCTCTCTTACAAGCTCCAGCTCGCCGTCTCACACCTTCTACTGCAGTTTAGGGCAGCATCTTCTAAACCATGGGAAATTGTGGCTTTCATAATCTACAGAATGTTNTGTCCTCACTGCTGTCATAGACGAGGAGCTGAAGGCAGAAGGAAACGAACCCTTCGCTTTGGCGTGCAACCAGGAGCTGACACGTAGTCCTGTGTCTTTCAAGCAAGCAGAAAGCTTTTCAGTTCTCTCTTACAAGCTCCAGCTCGCCGTCTCACACCTTCTACTGCAGTTTAGGGCAGCATCTTCTAAACCATGGGAAATTGTGGCTTTCATAATCTACAGAATGTTGAAGAAAGATGCTATTTTTTTTATTACTATTCCTATTATGGGTTGGCCTCATGTGAGACTCCATGTTAACGTGTCTGCCCCCACCCAGGACCTAGAGGTGCAGTCAGGAGTGCTGTTTCATCTCCACGAAGGGGGATTAACAGTGTCAGAGCGGGAGCTGCTTGGCTGCCCAGCCCCACCCGGGAGCTGCTCCCGGCTCTCTGCGGCCCACTGCCTGGGCGCACGGCCGGCCCGACTAGGGACGCCCAGCCTTCACGGTGCCAGCACCCACCGCCGCTTCCACAGGACGAGGCCCCCGTGCTCCTGTCTCACAGACGTAACGCCGCCCTCGTCCTGGGGTCCTTCTCACGTGACTTCACTCAGGGCTGTCTTCCTCCCCGAGAACACGGTGACCGTCTTTTATACCGTCTGCGACAGCACTGACTTTGACTAGGAGGGTGGTCATGTACTGGGATCAAAAGAGAGCAGACCAGCAGCCCGCAGGCCTGGGCCGAGGCCCTCCCCGCGCCCCCGGCCACTCGGTGAACCTGACCTCAGTTAGGCCAGGTCACCCGACTGGGCGGCTGCTGAAAGGATGGGACTCTCATCCTTTATCGGAGATAAACCGTCAGACCGTCTCAGCAGATTTTTCCTGCTTATATATGTTTATACATACATATAAACACACACAAATGTACAATATGTAAATATACGCACGTGTAGCACACACATATATACATTCATAAGGATAGAGACGGATTTGTCACTTGTGTTCTCCAGATTCTTTTCACAGACTTTCCCCATGTTATTAGAAGGGGCTCCTTCACGATCAAGGGTCTCCACTGCGTTTTTCAAAATATAATGACCCTCCAGCTGGGGTGCTTAGGGAGCCCCGTGGCCCCGATTTGATCCCGTGGTGCAAGACCATCACCCAACACCCACCCCCGGCTCCAAGCACCTGCTCTTTGTGAGCTGGACACATCTGATGCTTTCGGGCACGTCAGCTCTGAGATGGTCTGTCTGATCCCACGGAGGGCCCCAGAGGAGTGGAATCCCAGGTTTTACAGAGGAAGACAGGGCCCAGCGCCGCAAAGCTGACACCATGGTGTCACTGAAACAGGGAACGGCTGCTCTGTAGAGGTGCTGGTGGTGGTTTATTTCCTGCGCCTGATCGTCCCCTCGTTTTGGCTTTGCTGCTGGAAGATAGAGGCCTGTCTGACAATTCCTTTCAAGCAGGGACCAGCAAACAGTGATAGCTCTTTTTCAAAATAATTTCTTTTAAGTATGTATTTGGAAGATGAGGAAGCCAAGACTGTCATGACAGTCTTCCACGGCACAAAATAAAAGGCAGTTCATTGCCACAGTCGCCATGACAACGTTCAGTTGACATACTCACACATACCTGCAATGAACTTCTATCAGCAGTGGAAGCTCTTTATTGAAA
This sequence comes from Neotragus pygmaeus, assembly GCA_006410875.1. Taxonomy (NCBI): domain Eukaryota; kingdom Metazoa; phylum Chordata; class Mammalia; order Artiodactyla; family Bovidae; genus Neotragus; species Neotragus pygmaeus. Next base: position 3,417 of record SJYV01010687.1, on the reverse strand, counting down.
CAAGCCACTGGATCTAACGCGGCCGTGACTGAGCCACAGATCAAAGACCCTATCTTTTTGTTAACGTATTTCCAAAGGACTAAGCCTGAGACAATTACCTTTCAATACCCGTGGAAGTTTGAATTGAATGGCAGTTGGGATACCCCACAATACTGTCACGAAAAGCCTGATGGTTTCAGGTGGGGAGAGTTTAGACAGGCCCTCAGCTTCCTTCCTCCTGTCCTTTCTCTCTCTCTCTCTCAGAACCTGGGCACGCTGCCCCCAGAGACGACAGGGAGCGAGGCTTGTCCACAAACGCGCCGTGTCGGGCGTTTCGGGGAAAGTGTGTGGTGCAGAAAAGATGACATTTTCTCACTGGACTGTTTCCCTGCGCCGCTGTGGCTTGACTTCATCTAACCTGGGCTTGATCCCTCCTCCCAGGAGGGCAAGGCAGACCTCATGCTTCGCATAATCAGTGACCAGACCAGGTGCTGAGCCGTCACGCTGTCACCCTTGGGGGCTTCCCAGGTGGCGCTGGTGGTTAAGACCCTGCCTCCCAGTGCAGGAGGCGTAGGAGGTGCGGCTTTGACCCCTGGGTCGGGAAGATCCCCCGAGGAGGGCGTGGCGACCCGCTGCAGCATTCTTGCCTGGAGAACCCCAGGGACAGAGGAGCCTGAAGGCTGCAGTCCAGCGGGGCTGGGCGCAGAGCCGGCACACCCGAGCCGCTGAGCGCACGGCCGGCGGGGAGGAGCTCCGGTGGCTGATTTTCATGCTGCTGAGACGCTTCTCGTTTAACTTGTGGGGTTCACACATTTCTTAAGCCTTTTATCTTATTCTGCACAGAAAATCATCTGAGAACGTGTCTGTGCCCCAAATGAGCTCACTTTTCTTTCTCCAGATAACCACACCCAGGTGACCCTGATGTTGGCTATGCTGAAAACACTCTTGTGTGAGATAAGCATCTTTTTCCAGGGCTTGGATAGGATGCAAACACTGAAAATTAGCTTTCCAGTTGTAGTCCCATGTGTTTGAGATAACACTGGAGCCTCACACACCCCCACACAAAAATTCAGTAACAATTTCTAAGTTCCAGTCAAGCCTGGATGTTAGAAAGCAGAGGACTATTACAAACATGGGAACAAAATGTTAATGAAGGACCAGAGCTTCCAGGTTTAATTTGCTGCTTCACCATCCCCAAACGCCAGGGAAGAGGGCTTGATGACGCGCAGACTTCCCTTTCCCCTGCTCTCGGGGGGCCACAGCGGCCACCGCGAGGGCCAGGGCTGGGCGGTGGGTCTTCTCGGCGGTGGGAGCTGGGTCTTCTGTTAGCTGGGTCTTCTGTCACTTTCTTGTAGCTCCCAAGAAAGGTCGCTCATTCCTGTGAGTGATGGCAAGTAGATGTCAAGATCCAGGACTTTTTCAAGGGGTGAGATGAGGATTGATTTTAGGGAAAAGGAATACAGCTGGATTTCTTTTACATTTCTGACAATTTGACAAAAGGAGAATTCAAGCCTGAAATGTGAGGGGTTGCCTGGTCCAATAAAAATAAGAGACAAGAAATTTGGTGAGAATAGGAACAACACCAGTTTCTATTAATTTCCCTGTTTTGTGCCCGTGTTCAGGAGCAAACCAATGATTGAGAGAGTTTTAAAAACAGGCCTTTTCCCCTGTTTCCGTGAACAAACCCTGCTTTGTTCTCAAAGTAACAGCTCAATATGTGGTTTTCCCCCCTTAGACTCTGCATTAATCGCCAGTGGCTCCAGAATAGGAAAGATGCACATATCATGGCAGGTGTATGATGCACCTTTTTAAAAATCCTGTTTTATCAGTTCTGAATAGTTTTTCTAATGGAAGATATGATTAATAAATGTCACACCTTAGAGTGCCCCTCCAGAGGGCTGACCTAGTGATTGCTGCTGCTGCTGCTGAGTCACTTCAGTCGTGTCTGACTCTGTGCGACCCCATAGATGGCAGCCCACCAGGCTCCCCCGTCCCTGGGATTCTCCAGGCAAGAAACTGGAGTGGGCTGCCATTTCCTTCTCCAATGCGTGAAAGTTCAAAGTGAAAGTGAAGTCTCTCAGTCGTGTCCGACTCTTTGCGACCCCATGGACTGCAGCCCACCAGGCTCCTCTGTCCACGGGATTTTCCAGGCAAGAGTACTGGAGTGGGGTGCCATTGCCTTCTAGTGGTTACTCTTCCAAAACTCTCTTCTATGTTGTTTATCTGAAATAAATATGTATGTGTATATACAGTTCTGCACACTTACACATAAATACGACATTTACGTGGATAAATGCGACATTTACATGGATAAATGCATGTTAACTTATTCAAGAAAAAGAACATACAGCTCCAGAAGCCATGAAATGAATGCAAAATTGTTTTGGAAAAACACATTTTTCTGGAATAGTAACTTCTTGAGAAACAGCAACCGTATTTCAACAATTTTCATTTATTGGAAAAGACATGCTTAGCATTTTAGAGAAGGGAAGAGATGGACAGGACTATATCATGTGGGCTGTCCCAAACAGGGCAATTTTGGTCCATTTCAGTCTTGAGTTTCCTTGTTGTCTTTGATTCCTTCTTTTCATGCCCTATGATTTTATACCAGTATATTTCCATGTCTACATCCTTAACCATGACATCTATTATCTGTCACATAAAGCTTCCCTGGTGGCTCAGATAGTAAAGACTCTGCCGGCAATGCAGGAGACCTGGATTCTATCCCTGGGTCAGGAAGATCCCCTGGAGAAGGAAATGGCAACCCACTCCAGTATCCTTGCCTGAAAAATCCCATGGACAGAGAAGCCTGGTGGGCTACCATCCACAGGGTCCCAAAGAGTCGGACACGACTGAGTGACTAACACCTGACTATAAAAAAAGCTATTTGTTAGTTGGTGGGTGTTTTCATATCGCGTGTTTAGGTCTTCAGAGGAGGAGCCTGTTTATGTATTAAAAAGAAGCTCCAAAAGGAAACTCTTCACCCTCAAAGGTGACCAGCTGCCCTGCCCTCCAAGGCGGTTCCGAAGCTGGACTGGACATGCTTCCAGCCGCACCAAGACAAAGCCTGACGCCAGCCACAAGGGGCTGATTCTTCCGGGGAAGCTGGGACTCAGTTCGCAGAGACAGCAGAGCAGGCTTTCCTGTTCCTCAGATGGGCGTACTCCAAGCTGGCCTGCAGGTGGGGAGAGGAAGTGGGTGTGCACGGGAGAGTGTGCACCTGTGGAGCCCTGTGCAGCGGTACATACACGAGTGCGCGTGTGTGTGTGCGTGTGTGCACGTGCGTGTGGAAGGATTACTCAAAGGGCTAAAACCGGATAAGGCGATTCTTGCATAATCAGCGCGTGTAGTTGACCTGGGGCCACCTGAAAAGATAAGGCATCATTTTAGCCCCCTAGCGGCCCCGCACGTCTCCCCTCTCAGTGTAAATGACAGACG
>SJYV01010686.1:12245-22744 GCA_006410875.1 Neotragus pygmaeus | reverse complement strand
TTATGGATTTTAACTAAAACACGTACGTAGATCCAAAGTCTCTCTTTGTTAAACTCCAGCACCTCCTAGAAAGAATGTTTTATGTGATGGGAGCCGCTGGCATCCTCAGAGTCCCTTCTCTGTGCTTTATTAATGTTTATCATCAACATATGATAAGACAAAACTGCATTTTATTTCTCATCAATAAAAATTCCCCATTTTACAGCCCCAGAGCAAAAATTCAAAATGCTCAGAGAAAGAAAATTCTGACTGGTATACTAAAAAGACCCTTTGACATCCAGCGAGGTTTCCAGTCCCATTAATGGCTAATACCAGACAACATATGAGTCTTACAAAGATGCATTTTCACAAATATGTGAAATAGTAAAATAAAAATATACATCTGCAGATAAGATATTTTGCACTATGGGCTACAATTTTAATTAAAGTTGGCATATTTCTGCTACTATGATTTATAAGATTAACTAAATTGGACAAGGTCTTAGATCTTTAACTACACCCAACCTGTTTGTGATTTTGGGCACTCTTCATTTTAGGTGTGTTATGAAGATGACAATGTGCCAGTCATCCAAGCTGTCAAATATCTGCTAAAATCTGTTCAGAGCCAAACTCATTTGCACTCAGATGAACACCTCCCAAGAAGCAATCACTTAAATACCTACAGATTCAGGTGCCACTCAAGGCTACTAAAAAAAAAATTCACAAGCAGTCCAGGATGATGTTTCCCAAAGAGTTGAAATAATTCCATAGAATAAATCAGGGTCAAGAATTATGGGAGTGATTAGGACTGTAATTATACTACAGGAAACATTCACAGAATAAAACTTTGGGGTTGGACATGTGTACAATTATGTAGTTTAAACATTTTTTATGAAATAATTTGGTTAACATTATTTTGAAACACAATATTAATGGGTATTTCCTGGTGGTCCAGCGGTTAGGACTCCATGCTTCCACTGTAGGGGGTATGGGATCAATCCCTAGTTGGGGAGCTAAGATCCCACAAGATGTGTGATGAGGCCAATAAAGTAAATAAAATAAAATGGTTCAAGGAGTTGAGTCATTAAAAAAAAAAAAAATGTACCCAATCAGCCAGGAAGAACACTTTTGGGAATGCAATGCTAGTGGGAATTTAAGTCAATATAAATTTCTGACAAGCAATTCAAGGATATTCATCATAATGTTTCAGTGTCTGTATGCTCTGATCCACTAATGACAGAAGTTGAGCATACCCACATAGANATCAGCCAGGAAGAACACTTTTGGGAATGCAATGCTAGTGGGAATTTAAGTCAATATAAATTTCTGACAAGCAATTCAAGGATATTCATCATAATGTTTCAGTGTCTGTATGCTCTGATCCACTAATGACAGAAGTTGAGCATACCCACATAGACAAAGGGGATGAAGATTACTGAAGAGTCTTTAGGCAGGGAGAAATTCATATGCAAAGTCTAAAGATCTTTTTCAGAACTATTAACACAGAAATTCTCAGGCACTCAGGAGCCAACCTGCACAGTTTGTGCTCTTCCAAACAACCAAGAATGTGACGTGGAATAGTCTGGGATGTTGCTAGGGGATGACCATATCTGAGTGAATGCGGGGCTTGAGAACATCTCTTTGCCAGTGAGTTTGCCAATGGTTGTCTCTCTTGTGGTATCTCTCAACAAGAAATTCTGGGGATATTTATATTTTTGGTTATACTTTGCTGTTATTTCTGTGAAGGAAACATTCTATGCTATGGTAGTGTAAAGGAATAAGATTCTATGGGGTCTTCCCACAACAGACTCCCCGTTCTGATATCTTCTGCCTGCCTCTTGTCTGTAGAAAAGCTTTAGCCAAAGAATAAGCATACCAGAGAAATGAGAAAGTGCAGAAATGAAGAAAAACAATCAAACAAGACAAAATAATAATAGGTTAACCATTAAACAAAGTCAAGGACCTTTAGTTTCTCTTTAAGGGCTATGGATAATATTCTGAGCCATATCCTTTGAGCTGTTTTGCAGATACTGAAACTCCCAGGAGTAAAAGCTAGCTGTATAATGACCAGACTATAGCCACAACAACCAGTCAATCATAAAGGAAATCAACCTTGAATATTCACTGGAAGGACTGATGCTGAAGCTGAAGCTTTAATATTTTGGTCATGAGAAGCGCAAGGTCAACTCATTGGAAAAGAGCCTGATGCTGGGAAAGATTGAGGACAGGATAAGCAGAGTGACAGAGGATGAGATAGTTGGATGGCATCACTGATTTGATAGACATGAGTTTGAGCAAACTTCAGGAGATAGTGAAGAACAGGGAAACATGGCATGTTGCAGTCCATGGGGTCGCAAAGCATCAGACATGACTGTTCAACTGAACAATAGCTATGACATAAGCTCTCATGATTTTGAGAACTGGCCTTAACGAAATGGGGAAAAAAAACTGACCCTGAAATTAAAGATTATCTGTACTTAAAACAACAAAGATGATACAAATCAGACCACCATGTGACCAATTTTAAGATGACCATTAGAGCTAACTGTGTTGTTTCACAAGTAGCATCATGCCCAGCCTGTGCACTCCTGAGATTCCCATTTAAAAGCACTTGTCCCCTGATCAGCAATAGGGAGTTTGTTCTTTGAAATATGAATCCACCCTCTCCCCAGGGTTGCCAGCTTCCTCAACAAAGCAATCTTTCCTTTTACCCAACAGTTGTCTCTCAGTATTGGATTCTTGAGTGATGAGCAGCTGACAGTGTTATTTGAAACTTGGGGTTTCATGGTGGTCTTCATAAGTGAGAAATTTATGGATTAGTTTGATATGGCAGTAGCCATAGAGGTGTGTGAGGAAGTGATGAGAAAAACTATGAGGCAGAAACCAGGTTATGAATGAATAGTACATTCTACTAAGAAGCTGAAACAGAGGGGAGGTTGTATAGGGATCTTGTCAATCAGATTTAAAAGAAGCTACTGTCGAGAATGGGAGTGGATGGAGGTTCTTGACAAACACTGATAAGCATTATTGTGAGCCAATCTGAGATAAGAGGAGGGTTAGCTCTTAATTTTTTTAATACAATTTTATTGGCATATAGTTGATTTACAAAGTTGCATTATTTTCAGGTGCACAGAATGTGAATCTATTATATATATATATAAACATATATCCACTCATTTTTAGATTCTTTTCCCATATAGGTCATTATGGAGTATTAAAGTAGAGTTCCCTGTGCTATAGAGTAGGTCATTGCTAATTATCTATTTTATATAAAGTTCATTGGAAGGATTGATGCTAAAGCTGAAGCTCCAATACTTTGGACACCTCATGCGAAGAGTTTACTCATTGGAAAAGACCCTGATGCTGGGAAGGATTGAGGGCAGGAGGAAAAGGGGACGACAGAGGATGAGATGGCTGAATGGCATCACCAACTCGATGCACATGAGTTTGAGTGAATTCCGGGAGCTGGTGATGGACAGGGAGGCCTGGCGTGCTGCGATTCATGGGGTTGCAAAGAATCGGACACGACTGAGTGACTGAACTGAACTGAATATGTATATGTCAATACCAATCTTCCATTTTATCCNTGGGAAAGACTGAAGGCAGGAGGAAAAGGGGATGACAGAGGATGAGATGGTTGGATGGCATCACCAACTCAATGGAAGTGAATTTGAGCAAGCTCCAGAATTTGGTGATGGACAATGAAGCCTGGCATGCTGCTGTCCATGGGGTCACAAAGAGTTGGACACGACTGAGCAGCTGAACTGAGCTGTTTCACTAGAACTTTTGTTAAAGTTCTAGTTCAATAAAAACTGAACACTTTTTAAAGATGTTGAAATATTCTTGTTAAATTTCTTAAACATTCTGGTACAAAAGTTATAACACTTTGATGCATTCAGAAAATTAATTTTTTCCCAAGCTGGACACTAGATTAAATAGTTTCCTGGAAATTTATTTTGAAGTTTAAATTGCCCTTCACACTGAAGCATTGGCGGTCCAATGTCAGTGTCATTTCCTTATTGGTTTCTCAGTAGTTTGTCATAATTAACTTTTCTTCATTTAAAAACACTTTTTTTGTTGTTGTTGTTCTTTGTCAGCATCTAATAGCATGGAGTGATGGATGTAAAACTTCCTTGGAGATCCCAATAGACAGTTCTGAATTTCTTTTAAAAATTGGAATATGGTTGCTTTGCAATATAGTATTGGCTTATGCTGTACAACAGTGTGAATCAGCTACATGTGTACATATCCCCTTCCTCTGGAGGCACCCTCCCACATCCCACCCCTCTGGGTCCTCACAGAGCACTGAGCTGAGCTCCCTGTACGATACAGCAGCTTCCCACTCACTATTTACACACGGTAGCATATATATGTCAGTGCAACTTTCCCAGTTTATCTCACCCCCCTTCCCCATGTGTCCACTCTGTGTCTCTGTTCCTGCCCTGCAAACAGATTCATCTCTACCATTTTCCTAGTTTCCACACGTATGCGCTAATATATGATACTTGTTTTTCTCTTTTGGCTTACTTCTTTCTGTATGATTGTCTCTAGGTTCATCCTCATCTCTACAAATGACTCAATTTCGTTTCCTTTTTTATGGCAGAATAACACAATACCCTAGTCTGATTCCTTTCTACTCCCTGGGTTTCCTGCTCTTGCTTTGGCTCTTCTTAACATCTAGATTTTGAAGTCTTTTCTCTGCCCTCGCAGAGATCTTTGAGATTTCCTTTGAGTAACCCCTCTTGCTGCTCTCTCCTGAGCTGATATCTCTAGTCCTGCTCTGGTCCCCTGACCTCCAGATTCTAGACCCAACTGTTGTCCTCTTAGATTCTTAGCAGGCCTTTCAACTTCAACATACTGAAAAGAGAACAATTAATTCTCTAACCCTCTGGTCCAGAGCACTACCAATCTCCATCTTAGTGTCTAATTCACTGGACCCTGCTTCAAATCCTGCTCCTCTAAGGTCTGTCTCCCCAGAGTAGCCAGAGGAGTCATCTCTGAGAGTGTACTCCAGGCTCCATCCTCTGCATTTTTAATCTCTGCTTTTCTGCGTCTCACAGGGCCCCCGTGACCTGGTCCCTGCCTATCTCTTTATATCTTGCCTCCTTTACCTTCCTATGTCCCCCATGGGATTCCAGCCACACACGAGCCTTCTCGTCGTTTCCAGAACATGCCAGGCTCATTTGCATCTCTGAACCTTTCTCCTTGCTCTTCCCTCTGCCAGTAGCACAGTTTTCACCAACATTCTTTAAAAAAAAAAAAAAAAAAAAACTTTTCATTTTGTATTGGGGTATAGCTGATTAACAACACCATGATAGTTTCCAGTGAACAGCAAAGGGACTCAGCCATACATATACACATATCCATTCTCCCCCAAATTGCCCTCCCTTTCAGGCTGCCACATCATACTGAGCAGAGTTCCACGTGCCCTACATTAGGTCCTTGTGGTCACCAGCATTATTTTACATTATTTAGAACTTTGTGCAAAAGCTGTATCCCCAGTGAGGCCTTGTCTGACCCTCCTGCATATAGTAGGCCTCAGTCCCACTTTCTATACCTTAAGTCTGTCTTATTTTCCTCATTGCCATCATTCCTACCATTTCTATTTGTTATCACCTGGCTCTCTCACTAATCTTCATGAAGGCAGGGACTTTGACTTTCTCAGAGCTTTCTTAGTACAATACCTTGGACACAGCAGGTATTCAGTAAACATTTGCTGAGAATGAACACAAGTGAGAAATAAATAGTTTTTTCTTGGCTTTTTGAAACTTAAAATTACTGGCATATAGTCATTTTACAGAATCGTGTCAGTTTCTACTATATAGCATGATGAATCAGGTAACGTATACATATGTCCCTGCTTTTTTGGATTTCTTTCCCATTTAGGTCACCACAGAGTGTTAAATAGAGTTCCCTGTGCTATATAGTAGGTTCTCATTAGTTCTCTATATTATACATAATATCAATAATATATATAAGTCAATCCCAGTCTCCTAATTCATCCCACCCCACATGTGGTATGTGGTTACCAGGTGAGCTACTGGAGAAATGCGCACACGTGCATGCACACACACACACACACACACACACACACAAATATTTTGTTCAGTCATAAAAAGGAACGAAATTGAGTCATTTGCAGAGATGTATCTAGAAACTGTCATACAGAATGAAGTCAGAAAGAGAAAAGCAAATATTGTATATTAATGCATATATGTAGAATCTGAAAAAAATTTTATTATATTTACAAAGCAGAAATAGAGACACAAATGTAGTGAACAAATGTATGGATACCAAGGGGACTTTGTGAAACTTTGATAAAAAGGACAATCCTTAGGCTGTCAGCTGTAGTTCTCACATGTAATCAGTGTCCTTGTGTTTTTAACTATGTCATAGCTGTTTCCAACATCAGGTATATATCATACTGCTGCTAGGAAAGCTACAGTCAAACTTTGTATGGAATACAGTTAAGCTAGTTTAACTGTAAACCAGTTAACTGTAAGCTGTAAACCACCTGTACTAGAGTACAGCCTAACTGTACTCTTTAGTCCGAAGAATTGGTCTGTTTCGTCTAGAGTCAAGTTTTTGGTTCCCTGAAAAGACAATTTTCGTGAGTAAATAATCCCTGAGCTGAGTCACCTTATTTAGGGAAATAATAAAAACACCAGGAAGAAAATTAGAAGTGTCATTCTAGATCCAGAAATCTTCCTAAGGAAGAGGGTTTGAGCTGGAGTTGAAAACAGCTATTCAAATGAAATCCACAGGATATTAGCATTCAGTGAGATTAGCATAGTTCTGACATGTGTTAAGGAGAGCTTGATTTTGTATGCTGGTTCATAGCAAATGCACATTAACGGGTGGTGGATTTTATGGTGTGGCCTTCAGACAAAGCATGACTGATGGTGTCAGTGTTCTGCCAGGATTTATCCTTGCCCTTGGACTGCACCGGATCTTACATTCTGTCCCAGAGCTCATTCACTGTGCAAGTAACCTTCATCTCCAATCCTCGGGAGAGATGAGGATGCCTCACAGGTCAGAAAAGTGCTGAATGGAGCTGTTGATGTAATGTTTGAAGGGTGACCAGGGTACTGGAATGATGTCTTAACACAACATATTCAAACCTGACTACTTGTTTTCTAAGACTTAAAAAAAAAAAAAAACAAAGAGGAGCAGAAATGCCAGAACAAGCAGTAGCTTGCCTCTGTGCCAGTGTGTATGATCAGGTACCTTCCACTTGGCATGGGTGTATGAAAGGGCATGCGGTTAAATGATAGGTACCAAGGAAGGCAAAGGTACATTGAAAACTTAGAAACTTCTATTAAAGATAATAGACTTGGTCCATTTTAGTGCATGGATGTTGTTTGTTTTATATGATTTCTGGAAGAATATTTTGTCTCATATCCTCTAAGAACTTGCCCTTTATTCTTTGCTCATGGCAACACTGCATTTGTCCAAGATAATAGCATCTTCAGGGCATCTACACTGCATCATCTTTACCAATCACTTGATGATCTGTTTGTCTTGATTTCAAGTTAAGGGGCCAATATTCAAGCAATTCAGAGTTTTGGTACTCTAGATTTGGCTTCTGTGAGATTTATGAATAGAAAAAGAAGACTGTGCACTAGCTCTTCTGCTAATCTGTAGCAGATAGAGGAGGGAATATTATATAATCTCTCCTGATCACCCTACACAAATCAACCCAAAGTCCATTCCAGAGAGTTACAATCCAAGTGGCAACAGTACTGCTGATGAATATTTAGTAGAAAGAGAACAATAAGGAAAAGAGGAGGCAGGAAAACACTTTTACATGATGGACAAGCAGCCAATCGGGGCATTTTTCTACCAGAAAACTCTGAGTACAGGGTTAGAGGAGGGTGCTTTTTGGCCTCTCATTTTTCCTTGCCTATAGCCTGCCTGCCTGCCCAACCTTCATCCCACTACCCTATCTCTTTGGAGCCAGAGAGTCAAGAGGACTTTTAAGTGACTCTTAAGGGCAGTCCTAAGAAGATGAGGAGTTGAGGGGAAGCTGGGGTATAGCACTGCAGCCCCTCTGGCAATGGGGCCATGGAGAAGGAGGTAGGAGTTTGATCTGATCTGTTTGAGAACCTGTTAACTTTGATCCCATTAGCTGGTAGAACTATGATCTGCATTTGGAGAAAGGGTGTGTGCTATTATGGTGTGTTGGGCAGACGTTTTAGAATCAGGTCTCAATTTGAGTGTATATGTATGTTGTTTACTCACTGTATTGTATTTGGAGCAAGTCATTTAATTCTGAATCTTGGCTTTCTCATCTGTAAGTAGAAAAGGGGATGGTTAGACCAGGCAACTCTGATTACTTCTTTCTGAATTTTGCCTTCTTGGTGGGTGGGGGGTTTTTGTTTCAATGGTGTTTTAAGGCATCTACCAGACCCCCACTATGGTCTCTAACCTGAATGTGGACATGAGTCTCTTCCTTGATTTTTCTTGGGATATATGAAGCAGGTGGTGAATCTTAAAAAAAAAAAAAAGGAAAGAAAGGAAGAAAGAGAGAGGAGAAGAGAGAAAGAGACACACACTGTCCCCAACTGTTGAATATCTTCTTCTTGTAGCACCAGAGACTGAGACACATACATGGGTGATTATAAACAGAAACAAGAGTGCTAGTTGATGTATCCCTGGTGCCCTCTACATTAAGTCAACAGCTTGCCTTGGAATCCAAAAAAGCAACAGATCCTTTTAAACCAGCTGGGTTTCTTGTTATGTAGCTGGTAGGAACTAAAGAGTCTAATGGTATCTGTTTCCCCATCAGAGAGCGTTGAAGAGAGCATTACCCATCTTCATTGCTGTGAGGCTCACATGTGGAAATTTCAAAAACCTTTTATTAGAGATGACCATTTTTGGCCAAGCTGGAAAAAAAGAGGAATTAGATTTACGATACTGCCTAAAAAACTAAAAGACTAAGACAAGATATTATAAAGCAGTAGTTTTGATGACACTGGATGTTAGCCCTTGAGTGTGATCTGAGATCACATTGGACAGGGTGTGATCTGACATCACATTGGACAGGATGTGATCCCTAAGAGATGAGAAACAAGTGAGGTATACTCTATGACTGCCCCAAACACTGCCTTTAGAGCGCATCCAGTCCATGGGGCAAGGAGGAGGTATGCAGGAGAACTTGAGTTGAGTTAGATGGGGCTGAGAGTCAGCGGAGAACAAGGCAGCTATAGTTTGTAGGACAAAACACAGGAGAGAAGAGAGCTGCACGGAGAAAACTCCAGAGACCTGCAGAGGCTCCTCCTTGGGTGTTTAGCAAAGAATGATCAGTACATACACAGGAGAAAACTACTCAAGAAAGAACCTCCAAAAAGAATGAGAAGTGACAGCGCCTGGAGCTTACCCAGTGCCAGAAATTATGCCTGTTTTCACCAGTCAGGCTAAAAAAACCCCCACAATTCCTGGGGGCGTTGGCTAGAGAAATCAGAATAATTTTACTTCAGTGATGGAGTATGATTAACCCTAGACTCAACTGCTCTTGCCTTACTGAGCAAAAAAGTAAAATAATATTCAAAAGGATCAAACTGTTTCCAAGAAAGTTAACTGTATCTCAGAACAAACTTCAAAAATATTTATAAGGATATTAAAATATTTTGTACCTAAAAGGTAATATTCGCAATGGCTGGAATCCAATAAAAAATTGCAAAGTATGCAAAAACAAACAAACAAAAACCCAATAAAGTAGAAATAAAACTTTCTCTTATTAGTAGTTGAGATGTGAAACCAAAAAAAAAAAAAAAAAAANACCTAAAAGGTAATATTCGCAATGGCTGGAATCCAATAAAAAATTGCAAAGTATGCAAAAACAAACAAACAAACAAAAACCCAATAAAGTAGAAATAAAACTTTCTCTTATTAGTAGTTGAGATGTAAAACCAAAAAAAAAAAAAAAACAAAAAAAAAAAAAGCGTGCTCCAGGAGATTGTCTCAGATCAGTTTCTTTTGCTTTCTCCTTTCTCAACCAGCCAGTCTACCTGCTGTTGAAACAACCTTGAGAGTGTAGGTCTTTGGTGGAAATGTCTGGCTTTGTCTTTGCTTTTCTGTATATCTTCCATATTGAACAAATAACAGTTATACTTAACAGGCAATTGAAAGAGTTATTTTTTATATTTATATAGAAATTTATTTGACCTCTATAGAGTCACATTTTTAAATTTTTCAGGCAGTGATCAATGGAAGTTACTGAAACTCTCTTCTAATTTCATTCTTTAACTGTGGAAAATGCTGAAAGAGATGGGAATACCAGACCACCTGACCTGCCTCTTGAGAAACCTATATGCAGGTCAGGAAGCAACAGTTAGAACTGGACATGGAACAACAGACTGGTTCCAAATAGGAATAGGAGTACATCAAGGCTATATATTGTCACCCTGCTTATTAAACTTATATGCAGAGTACATCATGAGAAACGCTGGGCTGGAAGAAGCAAAGGCTGGAATCAAGATTGCCGGGAGAAATATCAATAACCTCAGATATGCAGATGA
>SJYV01010681.1:0-10819 GCA_006410875.1 Neotragus pygmaeus | reverse complement strand
GGGAACAGGTCTCAAGCCATGGGCGGAACACAGGCCAGACCTCGGCACAGCGGGACCACGGCACAAAGCCCGGACCTGAGGAGATGGCGACCTTGGCACACAGCCTGGACCTCGGAACAGGGCGACCGCGGCAAACAGCACGGACCTCTACAGAGAATACCTCAGCACACAGCCCGGACCTCGGCACAGAGGGAATGCGGCACAGAGCCCGGAACTCATCGCAAGCAGAGGGCAGAAAACAGCCTTTTCCCTGTGCACGGCGACCACAGCACACAGCCCGAACCACTGTGAAGAACGACCGAGACACAGCACGGATCTTGGCACAGGGCGACCCTGACACACAGAAAAGACCTCGGGACATGGCGACCGTGGCACACAGACCAGACATCGGTGCAGGGCAACTGTGGTACACAGCCTGGACCTCAGTGCAACTTTACCGCAGACAGCCCGGACCTCTGCAGAAGGCTACGTCGGCACACAGCCTGGCCCTTGGAACAGGGCGACCATATCACACAGCCTGGACCTCAGCACAGAGGGAACGAGGAACAGAGACTGGAACTCGTCGCAAGCCGAGGGCGGAACACAGCCTGGACTCATCCCAGGGTGACCTCAGCAAACAGCCCGAACCACAGTGAAGAGCGACCAAGACACACAGCATGGACCTCGGTGCAGGGCAAACCTGGCACACAGCACGGAACTCGGAAAATGGCGACCGTGGCACACAGAACAGGCATCGGCGCAGGGCAACTGCAGAACACAGCCCAGACCACGGCACAAGGCTACCGCGGCACACAGCCCAGAACTCGGTGAAGGGCAACAACAGAACACAGCCCAGAAATCTGTGCAGGGCAACCGTGGCACAGAGCATGGAACTCGTCGCTAGCCGACCACGGAACACATTCTGGAGTTCGGAGCAGGGTGACCGTGGCACTCAGGCCAGACCTCAGCATAGGGCGACAGCGGCACTTAGGCCAGACATCGGTGCAGGGCGACTGTGGCACACAAGCCGGACATCGGCTCAGGGCGACTGAAGCACATAGCCCAGACCTCAGCGCAGGGGGACCGCAGCACACAGCCCAGACCTCTGGAGCAGGCTACCGCGACACACAGCCCAGACCTTGGCAAAGAGGAACTGTGGCACAGAGCCGGGAACAGGTCGCAAGCCGAGGGCGGAACACAGGATGGAACTCGGCATAGGGTGACCGCAGCACACATCCCAGACCTGGGGAGATGGCAACTGCGACACACTGCCTGGACATCAGTGCCAGGCTAATATGGCACACAGCCCGAACCTCAGCGCAGTGTGATCATGGCACACAGCCTGACCCTCAGTGAAGGGTGACCGCAGCACACAGCCCAGACCTCGGCACAAGGCTACCGTGGCACACAGCCCGGAACTCAGTTCAAGGATACCGAGGCACACAGGCCGGACCTTGGCACAAGGCTACAGTGGCACACAGCCCGGAACTCGGTTCACGGCTACCTAGGCACATAGGCCTGACCTCGGCACAAGGCGACCACGGCACACAGTGTGAAACTCAACACAGAGGACCGTGGCACACAAGCCGGACTTCAGCACAGGGTGACCGCGGAACATAGCACGGAACGTGGCGAAGCGCAACCTTGGCACACTGCCCAAAAAACAGTGAAGGGTGACCGCGGCAAACAGCCAGTAACTTGTCGATAGCCGACCATGGAACACAGCCCAGATATCGGCACAGGGCAACCACAGAACACAGGCCGGACCGAAGCCAGGGCTATCGAGGCACACATCTAGGACATCGAGCAGGGCGACCGCTGCACACAGCCTGAACCTCAGTGAAGGGCAACTGCAGAAAACATCCCGGACCTCGACGCAAGGTGAACCTGGAACACAGCACGGACCTCGAGCAAAGGCCACCGCGGCACACAACCTGGAACTTGGTGCAGGGCGACCGCAGCACACAGCCCGAACCTCAAAGCAGGGCAACCGTGGCACACAGCATGGAACTCGTCACTATCCGACCACGGAACACAGCCCGGACTTCGCTGCAAGGCGACTGGGGCACACCACGCGAAACTCAGTGAAGGGCGACCACGTCACACAGCCTGGAACTCGTTGCTAGCCGACCGCGGAACACAGTCCGAACTTCGGAGCAAGGTGACTGTGAAACTTAGGCCGGACATCAGTGCAGGGCAACAGCGACACATAGGCCGGACCTTGGCGCAGGGTGACCATCGCACACAGGCTGGACCTCAGTGCAGGGCATCTGCGGAACACAGGCCGGATATCGGAGGAGAGCGACAGTGGCTCACAGCCTGGACCTCAGCACAGGGGGGCCGTGGAACACAGCCCGGACCACTAGAGAAGGCTACCGCGGCACACATCCCGGACCTTGGCAAAAAGTAACTGTGGCACAGAGCCAAGAACAGGTCGCAAGCCGAGGGCAGAACACAGGCTGGACCTGGGCACAGGGTGACCACGGCACACAGCCCGGACCTGGGGAGATGGCGATGGTGGCACACAGCCTGGACATTTGCAGAAGGTTACCTCAGCACACAGCCCGGACCTCAGAACAGGGCGTCTGTGGCACAAAGCCTGGACCTCGGCACAGAGGGAACGCGGCACAGAGCCCAGAACTCATTGCAAGCCGAGGGCAGAACACAGCCTGGACCTTGGTGCAGGGTGACCATGGCACACAGCCCGAAACAGTGAAGAGCGACCGAGGCACACAGCACGGACCTCGGCAAAACGCGACCCTGGCACACAGCACCGGCCTCAGGATATGGCAACAATGGCACACAGACTGAACATTGGCGCAGGGAAACTGTGGCACACAGCCCGGACCTCAGCGCAAAGCACCGCGGCACACATCCCGGACCTCACAGCATGAAACTCGGCACAGTGCGAACGTGTAAAACAGCCCAATCCTCAGAGAAGGGCGACCGCGGCACACAGTCCAAAAATCTGTGCAGGGCAACCGTGGCACAAAGCTTGGAACTCGTCGCTAGCCAACCGTGGAACACAGCCCTGTCCTCCACACTGGGCAACCACGACACACAGGCCAGACATCTGCGCAGGACTAGCGCAGCACACAGCCCAGACCACTGTGAAGGGCGACCGCAGCACACAGCATGAAAATCAGTGAAGGGTGACTGTGGCACACAACCCGGATCTCGTCGCCAGCCCACCGCAGAACACAGCCCGGAACTCGGCACAAAGCTACCGCAGCACACAGCCTCGACCTCGGTGCAGGCTGCCCACGGCACACAGCCTGAACCTCAGTGAAGGCTGACCATGGCACAAAGCCCAGAAATCTGTGCAGGGCGACCGTGGCACAGAGCTCAGAACTCATTGTTAGCCAACCGCGGAACACAGCACGGACCTTGGCATAGGGCGACCGCGGCACACAGGCCGGACCTCGGCACAAGGCGTCCGCAGAACACAGCCTGAACCTCAGTGAAGGGCGACTGCAGCACACAGCCATAACTCGTCTCCAGCCGACCGCGGAACACAGCCCGGACCATGGCGCAGGGTGACCACAGAAAACAGCCCAGAAATCTGTACAGGGAGCCCGTGGCACAGAGCCCGTAACTCGTCACTAGCCGACCACGGAACACAGCCTGGACCTCGGCCCAGGGCGACCACAGCAAACAGGCCGGACCTCGGCGCAGGGCGACCATGGCACACAGCCCAGACCTTGGCAAAGGGCGACCATGGCACACTGACCGAAACACAATGAAGGGCGACTGCGGCACACATCCAGTAATTCTTTTCTAGCCGAAAGCGGAACACAGCCCGGAACTCGGAACAGGGCGACTGCAGCACACAGCCCAGACCTCTGCAGAAGGCTACCTCGGCACACAGCCGGAACTCGGCAAAAGGCTAACACGGCACACAGCCCGGAACTCGGTTCAAGGCTACCGAGGCACATAGGTCGGAACTCAGCGCAGGGCGACCGTGGCACACAGCGTGGACCTCAGCACAGGGGACCGTGGCACACAGCCTGAAACTGAGGGAAGGGCAATCACATTACACAGCCCAGAACTCGTCACTAGCTGACCGCGGAACACAGCCCCGACCTTGGCACAGGGTGAAGGTTGCACACAGGCCGGAACTCAGCGCAGGGTGACAGCAGGATACAGGCCGGACTTCGGCGCAGAGCGACCGTGGCACAAAGGCCGGACATTGGGGCAGGGCGACTGCAGAACACAGGTCGGATTTCGGTTCAGGGCGACCTGGGTAAAAAGCCCAGACCTTGGCTCAGGGTGAATGCGGCACACAGCCCGAACCTCAGTGAAGAGCGACC
This sequence comes from Neotragus pygmaeus, assembly GCA_006410875.1. NCBI lineage: Eukaryota > Metazoa > Chordata > Mammalia > Artiodactyla > Bovidae > Neotragus > Neotragus pygmaeus. The sequence goes on along the minus strand of SJYV01010681.1, from coordinate 6,530 downwards.
GAGGCACTCAGCATGGCCCTTGGCACAGGGCAACCCTGGCACACATCAAAGACCTCAGGTTTTGTTGACCACAGCACAAAACCCGGACACCAGCACAGGGTGACTGCGAAACACAGCCCGGACCTCGGAGCAAGGCTACCGCAGCACACAGGCTGGAACTCGGCACAGGGCGTCTGCGGAACACAGGCCGGATATCGGCTCAGGGCGACCGTGGATCATAGCCTGGATTTCAGCACAGGGGGACCATGGAACACAGCCCGGACCTCTGGAGAAGGCTACAGTGGCACACAGCCCGCACCTCAGAACAGGGCAACTGTGGCACACAGCCCCGACCTCGGCACAGAGGGAATGCAACACAGAGCCCAGAAGTCGTTGCAAGCCGAGGGCAGAACACAGCCTGGACCTCGGCACAGGGCAACCATGGAACACAGCCCAAACCACAGTGAAGACCGACTGAGGCACACAGCACGGACCTCGGCACAAGGCGACCCTGGCCCACAGCACCGACCTCAGGAGATGGCGACCGTGGCACACAGACTAGACATAGGCTCAGGGCAACTGTGGCACACAGCCCGGACCTCATCGCAAAGCACCGCGGCACACATCCCGGACCTCAGTGCAAGGCTAACATGGCACACAGCCCGAAACTCGGCACACTGTGACAGTGTAACACAGCACAATTCTCACAGAATGTTGACCGCAGCACACAGGCTGGACCTCAGCACAGGGCCACCGTGGCACACAGGCCAGACATTGGCGTAGGGCGACTATGGCACACAGGCCGGACGTCAGTGCAGGGAGTCTGCGTAACACAGGCTGGACTTCGGCTCAGGGCGACCACGACACACAGCCCGGACCTGAGTGCAGGGGGACTGTGGCACACAGCCCGGACCTGTGGAGAAGGCTACCATGGCACACAGCCTGGACCTTGGCAAAGAGGAACTGTGGCACAGAGCCCAGAAATATGTGCAGGGCAACCANAGCCCGGACCTGAGTGCAGGGGGACTGTGGCACACAGCCCGGACCTGTGGAGAAGGCTACCATGGCACACAGCCTGGACCTTGGCAAAGAGGAACTGTGGCACAGAGCCCAGAAATATGTGCAGGGCAACCATGGCACAGAGCCTGGAACTCATCGCTAGCCCACGGTGGAACACAGCCCGGACTTCGGCGTAGGGTGACTATGGCTATCAGGCCAGAGCTTGTCGCAGGGCAACAAAGGCACACAGCCCGGACCTCGGCGAAGGGCAGCCAAGGCACAAAGCCTGAAACTCAGTGAAGGGAGACCACATCACACAGCCTGGAACTCATTGCTAGCCGACCGTGGAACACAGTCCGGAACTCGGAGAAGGGTGACCGTGGCACACAGACCAAACCTCAGAGCAGGGTGACCACGGCACACAGACTGGACCTTGGTGCAGGGCGACTGTGGCACACAGGCTGGACCTCGATGCAGGACGTCTGTGGAACACAGGACGGACATCGGCTCAGGGCGACTGCGGCACACAGCCCGGACCTTCGCAAAGAAGAACTGCGGCACAGAGCCGGGAAGAGTTCGCAAGCTGAGGGTGGAACACCGGCTGGACCTGGGCACAGGGCGACCGCAGCACAAAGCCCAGACCTGGGGAGATGGCGACCGCGGCACACAGCCCAGACCTCGGCACAGAGGGAACGCAGCACAGAGCCCGGAACTCGTCACAAACTGAGGGCAGAACACAGCCTGGACTTGGGGCAGGGTGACAGTGGCACACTGCCCGAATCACAGTCAAGAGCGACCGAGGCACACAGCACGGACCTCGGGGCAGGGCGACCCTGGCACATAGCACCGACTTCGGGGCATGGCGACTGTGGCAACCAGAACGGACATCGGCGCAGGGCAACTGCGGCACACAGCCCGGACCTCCGCGCAAGTCTACCACGGCACACAGCCCAGAACTCGGTTCAAGGCTACCGTGGCACACAGACCAGAACTCGGCACAGGGTGACCGTGTCACACAGCCCAAACACAGTGAAGGCCGACCGTGGCACACAGCCCAAAAATCTGTGCAGGGCCACCGTGGCACAGAGCTTGGAACTCGTTGCTAGNGGTTCAAGGCTACCGTGGCACACAGACCAGAACTCGGCACAGGGTGACCGTGTCACACAGCCCAAACACAGTGAAGGCCGACCGTGGCACACAGCCCAAAAATCTGTGCAGGGCCACCGTGGCACAGAGCTTGGAACTCGTTGCTAGCCAACCATAGGAAACAGCCCAGACCTCCGCACTGGGCGACCGCGGGACACAGGCTGGACTTTGGCGCAGGGTGACTGGGGCACACAGCATGGACCTCGGCTGAGGGCGACTGCAGCACACAGCCCGAACCTCAGTGAAGAGCGACCGTGGCACACAGCGCGAAAATCTGTGCAGGGCCACTGTGGCACAGAGCTTGGAACTCGTTGCTAGTCAACCGTAAAACACAGCCCAGAATTCCTCACTGGGCAACCGTGGCACATAGGCCGAACATTTGCGTGGGTGAGCACGGCACACAGCCCAGACCTCGGCGCAGGGTGACCGTGGCACACAGCCCANAGCTTGGAACTCGTTGCTAGTCAACCGTAAAACACAGCCCAGAATTCCTCACTGGGCAACCGTGGCACATAGGCCGAACATTTGCGTGGGTGAGCACGGCACACAGCCCAGACCTCGGCGCAGGGTGACCGTGGCACACAGCCCAAACTTCAGTGAAGGACGACTGTGACACACAGCCCGGAACTCGTCGCCAGCCAACCGAGGAACACAGCCTGGACCTTAGCGCAGGGCTACCATGGCACACAACCCGAACCTCAGTGCAGGGTGACCGCAGCACACAGCACAGAAATCTGTGCATGGCGACAGCGGCACAGAGCCCGGAACTCATCGCTAGTCGACTACAAAACACAGCCAGGACCGCAGTGCAGGGCGACCACGGCAAACTTGCTGGACCTTGGTGCAGGGCGACCATGGCACACAGCCCGGACTTTGGCGAAGGGGAACCAAGGCACACTGCCCGAAACACAGTGAAGGGCAAAAGTGGCACACATCCAGTAAATCATTTCTAGCCGACGGCCGAACACAGCCCGGACCTCGGCACATGGTGACTGCGGCACACAGGCCGGAACTCAGGGAAGGGCGACCATGTAACACAGCCTGGAACTGGTTGCTAGCCGACCGCGGAACACCTTCTGGACCTTTGAGCAGGGTGACCGTGACACTAAGGCCGGACCTCAGCACAGGGTGACAGCAACACATAGGCCGGACCTCGGCGCAAGGTGATGGTGGCACACAGGCCAGACCTCAGCGCAGGGCGAACGCGGCACACAGGCCCAACCTCAGTGCAGGGTGTCTGTGGAACACAGGCAGGACAACTGCTCAGGGTGACCGCGGCTCACAGCCCGGACCTCAGCCCAGGGGGACAGTGGAACACAGCCTGGACCTCTGGAGAAGGCTCCCGAGGCACACAGCCCAGACCTTGGCAAAGAGGAACCACGGCACAGAGCTGGGAACAGGTCGCAAGCCAAGGGCAGAACACAGGCTGGGCCTGGGCACAGGGTGACCACGGCACGCAGCCTGGACCTGGGAAGATGGCGACCTCGGCACACAGCCCGGACCTCAGAACAGGGTGACCGCGTCACACATCCTGGAACTCGTCGCTAGCTGACCGCATAACACAGTCGGGACCTCAGAGCAGGGTGACCGTGGCACTCAGGCCGGACCTCTGCACAGGGCGACAGCATAACTTAGGGCGGACATCGGCTCAGGTGACCGAGGAACACAGCCCGGACCTCGCCTAGGGCGACTGAGGAACACAGGCCGGACCTCTGGAGCAGGCTAAGTTGGCACACAACCCGGACCTTGGCAAAGAAACCATAGCAAGGAGCCGGGGACAGGTCACAAGCCGAGGGCGGAACACAGGCCGGAACACGGTTCAGGGTGACCGTGGCACAGAGGCCGTACTTCGGCGCAGTTCTGTTCTGAGGTCCAGGCTGGAACTCGGCGCAGGGCAAATGCAGAACACAGGCCGGACATCGGCTCAGAACGGCCGCTGCACACAGCACGGACCTCAGCGCAGGGGGACCGCGGTACACAGCCCGGACCTCTGGAGAAAGCTACCCCAGCAAACACCCCGGACTTCGCAAAGAGGAACCGCAGCACAGAGCCGGGAACAGGTCGCAAGCCGAGGGCAGAACACAGGCNTCTGCCAGATGTGTATAAGAGACAGCCGCGGTACACAGCCCGGACCTCTGGAGAAAGCTACCCCAGCAAACACCCCGGACTTCGCAAAGAGGAACCGCAGCACAGAGCCGGGAACAGGTCGCAAGCCGAGGGCAGAACACAGGCCAAATCTTCCACAGGGCAACCACGGCACACAGCTCGGACCTGGGGAGATGGGGACCGTGGCACACAGCCCGGACCTCGGAACAGGGCGACCGTGGCACACAGCCTGGACCTCTGCAAAATACTACCTCGGCACACAGCCCGGACCTTGGAATAGGGCGACCGTGGCACACAGCAGGGACCTCGGCACAGAGGGAAAGTGGCACAGAGCCCAGAACTCATTGCAAGCTGAGGGCAGAACGCAGCATGGACTTCGGAACAGGGTGACTGCAGCACACATCCCGATCAACAGTGAAAAGCGACCGAGGCACACAGCACGGACCTCGGCACAGGGCGGCCGTGGCACACAGCCCGAACCTCAGTGAAGGGAGACCGCAGCACACAGCCCGGAAATCTGTGCATGGCGACTGGGGTACAGAGCTCAGAACTCATCTCTAGCCGACCGCGGAACACAGCCCTGACCTTGGCGTAGGGCGACCATTCCAAAAGGACGGAACTCGTCTCCAGCCGATGGCAGAGCACATCTCGGACCTCGGCACAGGGCGACCGCAGCACACATCCCGGACTTGGGGAGATGGCGACCGCGGCACACAGCCCAGACCTCGGTGCCAGGGTAATATGGCACACAGCCCGAACNTGGCAGAGCACATCTCGGACCTCGGCACAGGGCGACCGCAGCACACATCCCGGACTTGGGGAGATGGCGACCGCGGCACACAGCCCAGACCTCGGTGCCAGGGTAATATGGCACACAGCCCGAACCTCAGCGCAGGGCGACCACGGCACACAACCCAATCCTCAGTGAAGGGCAACCGCAGGACACAGCCCGGACCTCGGCACAAGGCTACCACGGCACACAGCCTGGAACTTAGTTCAAGGCTACTGAGGCACACAGGCCAGACCTCGGCCCAGGGCGACTGCAGCACAAAGCCCGAACCTCAGTGAAGGGAGACCGTGGCACACAGCCCAGAAATCTGTGAAGGGCGACCGGGGTACAGAGCTTGGGACTTGTCGCTAGCCAACCGTGGAACACAGCCCGGAACTCAACGCAGGGTGACCGCGGCACAGAGGCCGGACTTCGGCGCAGCGTGACTGTGGCACACAGGCTGGACCTTGGCACAGGGCAACTGCGGAACACAGGCCGGACGTCAACTCAGGATGACCGCTGCAAACAGCCCGGACCTCTCAGCGCAGGGGGACCTCAGTACACAGCCCAGACCTCTGGAAAAGGCTACCGTGCCACACAGTCTGGACCTTGGCAAAGAGGAACCGCGGCACAGAGCCGGAAACAGGTCGCAAGCCCAGGGCAGAACACAGGCCGGACCTTTGCACAGGGTGAAGGTAGCACACAGGCCGGACCTCAGCGCAGGGCGACAGCAGCACATTGGCGGGATCTTGGCGCAGGGCGACTGTGGCACACAGGACGGACCTTGGGGCAGGGAGACCGCGGAACACAGGTCGGATTTCGGCTCAGGGTGACCGGGGCAAAAAGCCAGGACCTCGGCTCATGATGACCGCGGCACACAGCTCGAACCTCNCTTGGTGCAGGGCGACTGTGGCACACAGGACGGACCTTGGGGCAGGGAGACCGCGGAACACAGGTTGGATTTCGGCTCAGGGTGACCGGGGCAAAAAGCCAGGACCTCGGCTCATGATGACCGCGGCACACAGCTCGAACCTCAGTGAAGAGCGACCGAGGCACACAGCATGGCCCTCGGCATAGGGTGATACTGGCACACGTCATGGACCTCAGGTGATGGTGACCGCAGCACACAGCACNAAAGCCAGGACCTCGGCTCATGATGACCGCGGCACACAGCTCGAACCTCAGTGAAGAGCGACCGAGGCACACAGCATGGCCCTCGGCATAGGGTGATACTGGCACACGTCATGGACCTCAGGTGATGGTGACCGCAGCACACAGCACGGACACCAGCGCAGGGTGACTGCGAAACACAGCCCGGACCTCGGAGCAAGGCTAACACAGCACAGAGCCAAGAGCTCGGCGCAGGTTGCCCACAGCACAGAGCCCGAACCTCACTGAAGGCTGACCGCAGCACACAGCCTGGGAATCTGTGCAGGTGAACCGTGGCACAGAGCTCAGAACTCATCGATAGTCAACCACAGAACACAGCACGGACCTCAGCACAGGGCAACCACAGCACACAGGCGGGACC
>SJYV01010674.1:0-17089 GCA_006410875.1 Neotragus pygmaeus | reverse complement strand
TCTAGTTTTTATTGTTTAAAAAATACATCACATCATAAATACATACATATACATATTTTTGTGTACATATATATCTAGGAAGAAATATAAACATATAAACTTTATCAGTAAATAGAAGTAAAAAGGGTTTTCTAAAATGTAATTGTATACTGAATAAACATTAAATAAGAAAAGTAGGATGTAAGATAATTGTGCTCATTTTCATTCTCATTACTGCTTACATTTTTTTGTTTGTATGTTTGTAAGATTTATTTAATGTACATAAAAGATTAACTAGGAATGTTAAGAGATTAAGTAGGAAGTCAAGAGATACCTGGATAGCAGACAAATTTGGCTTTGGAGTACAAAATGAAGCAGGGCAAAGGCTAACAGAGTTTTGCCAAGAGGACACACTGGTCATAGCAAACAACAACACAAGCGAAGACTCTACACATGGACATCACTAGGTGGTCAATACCCAAATCAGATTGATTATATTCTTTGCAGCCAAAGATGGAGAAGTTCTATATAGTTACCTAAGCAAGACCGGGAGCTGACTGGTTCAGATCATGAACTCCTTATTGCAAAATTCAGACATAAATTGAAGAAAGTAGGGAAAACCACTAGACAGTTCAGGTAAGACCTAAATCAAATACCTTAAGATTATACAATGAAAGTGACAAATAGAAGGGATTAGATCTAATATAGTGCCTGAAGAACTATGAACGGAGGTTTGACATTGTATAGGAGACAGTGATAAGACCATCCCCCAAAAGAAGAAATGCAAAAAGGCAAAATGGTTGTCTGAGGAGGTCGTACAAACAACTGAGAAAAGAAGAGAAGCTAAAGGCAAAGGAGAAAAGGAAAGATATACCCATTTGAATGCAGAGTTCCAAAGAACAGCAAGGAGAGATAAGAAAGCCTTCCTCAGTGATCACTGCAAAGCAATAGAGGAAACCAATAGAATGGGAAATACTAGAGATCTCTTCAAGAAAATGAGAGGTACCAAGGGAACATTTCATACAAAGATGGGCTCAATAAAGGACAGAAATGGTATGGACCTAACAGAAGCAGAAGATATTAAGAAGAGGTTGTAAGAATACATAAAAGAACTATACAAAAAAGACCTTCATGACCCACATAACCACAATGGTGTGATCACTCACCTAGAGCCAGATATCTTAGAATGCCAAGTCAAGTGGGCCTTAGAAAGCATCACCATGAACAAAGCTGTGGAGGTGATGGAATTCCAGTTGAGCTATTTCAAATCCTAAAAGTTGATGCTGTGAAAGTGATGCACTCAATATGCCAGGAAATTTGGAAAACGTAGCAGTGGCCACAGGACTGGAAAAGGTCAGTTTTCATTCCAATCCCAAAGAAAGGCAATGCCAAAAAATGTTCAAACTACCGCACAATTGCACTCATCTCACATGCTAGCAAAGTAATGCTCAAAATTCTCCAAGCCAGGCTGGCAACAAACAGTATGTGAACTGTGAGCTTCCAGATATTCAAGCTGTATTTAGAAAAGGCAGAGGAACCAGGGATCAAATTGCCAGCATCCACTGGATCATTGAAAAAGCAAGAGAATTCCAGTAAAAACATCTATTTCTGCTTTATTGTCTATGCCAAAGCCTTTGACTGTGTGGATCACAACAAACTGTGGAAAATTCTGAAAGAGATGGGAATACCAGACCACCTNTATTTCTGCTTTATTGTCTATGCCAAAGCCTTTGACTGTGTGGATCACAACAAACTGTGGAAAATTCTGAAAGAGATGGGCATATCAGACCACCTTACCTGTCTCCTGAGAAATCTATATGTAGGTCAAGAAGCAACAGTTAGAATCAGTCATGAAACAATAGACTGGTTCCAAATAGGGAAAGGAGTATGTCAAGGCTGTATATTGTCACCTTGCTTATTTAACTTATATGCAGAGTATATCATACAAAATGCCAGGCTGGATGAAGCCCAAGCTGGAATCAAGATTGCCGGGATAAATATCAATAACCTCAGATATGCAGATGATACCACCTTTATGGCAGAAAGTGAAGAAGAACTAAAGAGCCTCTTGATGAAAGTGAAAGAGGAGAGAGAAAAAGGTGGCTTAAAACTCAGCATTCAGAAAACTAAGATCATGGCACCTGGTCCCATCACTTTGTGGCAAATTGATGGGGAAACAATGGAAACAGTGTGAGATTTTATTTTGGGGGGCTCCAAAATCACTGCAGATGGTGACTGCAGCCATGAAATTAAAAAACTTCTGTTCCTTGGATAAATAGCTATGACCACCTAAGACAGCATATTAAAAAGCAGAGGCATTACTTTGCCAACAAAGGTCCATATAGTCAAAGCTATGGTTTTTCCAGTAGTCATGAAGGGATGTAAGATTTGGAGTATAAAGAAAGCTGAGTGCCAAAGAATTGATGCTTTTGAATTGTGATCTTGGAGAAGACTCTTGAGAGTCCCTTGGACTGCAAGGAGATCAAACTACTCAATCCTAAAGGTAATCAGTCCTGCATATTCATTGGAAGGCCTGACGCTGAAGTTGAAACTCCAATACTTTGGCCACTTGATGGGAGAACTGACTCATTGGCGAAAACCCTGATGCTGGGAAAGATTGAAGGTGGGGAGAAGGGGACAACAGAGGATGAGATGGTTGGATGGCATCCCTGATTCGATGGACATGAGTGTGAGGAAGCACAGGGTGTTGGTGATAGACAGGGAGGCCTGGCGTGCTGCAGTCCATGGGATCACAAAAATCGAACATGACTGAGTGACTGAATTAAACTGAACATTAGCTGGTTTCTCAGTACTTCAGAAATATATAGTTTGTGATCTTTAAACACTTTGGAAAAAATAACTTTGTGAATGAATGCTTTAACTTAGTATGGAGACGTTGTGACGATACAGTGGCAGCCAACACTCACAGTTCCATGAATTATTTTTCTATATAAATGATGAGGAAGAACATGTTTCTAGAAGTAAAGACACTTTAAACTTTTTAAAATTAAGCTTAATATTAATATTTGCTGTGATTCCACAACCTTATGGGAAGTAAAAAATGTGTGAATTGGCTCCCGTTTGAATAATTTATTTTTGAAATGCCAGAATACTGGCTCAAGGCAGCCCTACTGACAAAAAAGTGAAAGATGTGCATTATTTATTTACGTTTGTTTTTGTCTAGAATTAATTGCTTATGAATGATGATCAGCCTCATGAAGTCTGCCCTTTTCCTTTTGCATGATGTGATGAGTGTCTAACATTATCTGTGTTCTGAAGAGTCAGTGAGTAGCAGATAAAAGAAATTTTTTTTTTTTGCCTCTGAATTGATCAGTTCTGTTGTAACTCTGTCATTTTTATTCCCTTTCCTCTTTTTAATAAGTTATTTGAGAACCTTTACTATCTCCCTCCACTATTGTCCTAGAAATAACTAGACTGTTTAGAAAAGCTTCATAACTTTATTCAGAGGGTAGGATTTTCTTCTTTTTATGTTTCAATCTTCCCAAGAGGGTGATCTCTGTTGTGTATTGGAACTTGGTACAGTTAAAACTTCATGTGGATATCCATGGAATCAGGCCAGAGTTTAGAGATTCTGGCTCAGTGTCTTTTTGTTGTGTCTTTGTGTTCAGGTAACTTAAATCCATCAAATTCTTCTTTGATAAAATAGCAACTATAATAATGGCTCATATTTATTAACCTAGGCACTAGTCTACATACTTAAATACTTTAACACTGAATATCTATAAAAATTCTTTGCGTTAAGTAATATTAGGATTACTAATTTGCAGATAAAGGGAAGATATTAATAGTATAATTATTCCGATTTTGCCAAAAAGAGAAACTGATGCTAGCAAAGATGACATTAAGTTACTTTCCCAAGGAACACAGCTACTAAATGACACAGCTAGAAGCTGAACTATAGTAAATACTGCATTGTCTGTTACTTGCTAGGTCATGTTGTGAGAATTGGTTAATTCTAGTAAAAACACATCATCATGAACTTTGCCTAATAAGTTCTCAGTAAGTGGTGATTATAACTATTTTCATTGAGATAGCAAGGAAGAAAAAAGGCATAGCAGTGAGAATGGGAGGTAAAGTATCTGTTATTTTCACTGTAGATCTCCCCTACTTGGAACAGTGCTTTTTTAATAAATGAAAGGATGCATAATGATTGATCTTAGGGCAGGATGAAATTGGACAGAATTAATAGAAACCTTATATAAGGGTACAAAATGTTTTAAGTGTGTCATGAATGATCTTACTCAGTTAGTGGCCCTTACAGTTTGTTACAGTTTGTGTAATCCAGGTGGCGCTATTGGTAAAGAACCCACCTGCCAATGCAGCAGACAGGGAGATGTGGGTTCAATCCCTGGGTCAGGAAGATCCCCTGGAGGAGGAAATGGCAACCCACTCCAGTATTCTTGCCTGGAGAATCCCATGGATGGAGGAGCCTGGCGGGCTACAGTCCATGGGGTTGCAGAGTCGGACGTGAGTGAGCACACATGCACACGCAGCTTGTTTCTGTAATCATAATAAAGCTAAGAAAGGGATGTAGGAATAAGAGAAATGAAAAGAGGCTTTTAGAAAAAGTCCCCAAGGATGTTAATGTTATAATAATCTCAATTTTTTAAATTAATTGTAGTTGTTCAGTTCAGTTCAGTTCAGTTGCTCAGTCGTGTCCGACTCTTTGCGATCCCATGAATCGCAGCACGCCAGGCCTCCCTGTCCATCACCAACTCCCGGAGTTCACTGAAACTCACATCCATTGAGTCAGTGATGCCATCCAGCCATTTCATCTTCTTTTGTCCCCTTTTCCTCCTGCTCCCAATCCCTCCCAGCATCAGGGTCTTTTCAAATGAGTCAACTCTTCGCATGAGATGGCCAAAGTACTGGAGTTTCAGCTTTAGCATCATTCCTTCCAAAGGACACTCAGGGCTGATCTCCTCCAGAATGGACTGGTTGGATCTCCTTGCAGTCCAAGGGACCCTCAAGAGTCTTCTCCAACACCACAGTTGAAAAGCATCAATTCTTCGGCGCTCAGCTTTCTTCACAGTCCAACTCTCACATCCATACATGACCACTGGAAAAACCATAGCCTTGACTAGACGGACCTTTGTTGGCAAAGTAATGTCTCTGCTTTTGAATATGCTGTATAGGTTGGTCATCACTTTCCTTCCAAGGAGTAAGCATCTTTTAATTTCCAAGGAGTAAGCATCTTTTAATTTCATGGCTTCAGTCACCATCTGTAGTGTTTTGGAGCCCCCCAAAATAAAGTCTGACACTGTTTCCACTGTTTCCCCATCTATTTCCCATGAAGTTGTACTTAGTAGCAAAAAAAGGAAAAGAGAAGGAAAAAAAACTCACAATAAAATGTTAATTTGTTGCAGATTTGTGTAATTGAAAAGAAAGGATGAACATCCTGTGATTTACTGGAATTAAAAATAATGATTATTCAACCTTTGGGAAATTTTGTGAATGCTATTTCAAGTTACTTTTTTGAATGAATGCCAAAAGTAATTTTAATGTGAAATTTTTGTCAGTTCATGTCTCTGTGAGAAGGAACAAATTCACTCCACTGCAGTATATATATTCACACAAGTATTTCCAAGAACAGTGGTGATGTTTTGTGATCCTTGGCTGATGACATTCAAATACTTTATTTAATTAAATAATTTATTTTGTCTTTAATAGGTCAGTATAGTAATTCAACTTTTAAATAAATGATAGCAATAATAATAATACAATAGAAATACAATACAATAGCAATAATAATACTTATTATTATTTAATACTTATTATTATTTAATAATAGTTATTATTAAATAATAATAAATGTATGTAGTTTAGCAAGAAAGAAATCATTGAACCATTGTAAAATATATAATTTGTGCTTTTCTTATATCATATGTGTTAATCATCTGTAAGTCTGTCTTACTAAGGATAAAAAGGCAAGGTCTCAGTTAAAATAAGCTGTCACTATAGTAAATCTTTTGTAACCCTGGAGTAGTTAAAACTTTCAATTCTCAAGCATTAGATATGCTGTATTAAGTTTGGCTAATACTATTTTTGTTTGAGAAAACAAGCCATTAATTTTGCCAAACTGTATCTTTTTGGATTGCATTTAAAATTTTGTTTTAAAAAGTATAAACAGGGTTTAATTCTAAACAAGAACAAATCAAGAAAAATATGTAACTCTTAGTCATTATCATCACTCATTTTTAAATGATGGGAGAAAACACCACCAAAACTCAAATTTGCTTGAACAACTATAATTGCAGGAGACAGGTGCTAGCTGGTAAGTATCTGCTTTCATTGCGCCCTTAATGAATGAGGAAAGCAGGCATTCTTCCTGTTTGCTTTGTTTCCACCATGGTTAAAAACACAGAAATTTGTTAGCAATGGAAAAATGCATGTTAACACTCAAATTGGTATATATGTTATGAATACATCATATGTGTATTTTGATATCAGATCCACTAAAACATCAGGAAGAAAATAATTAGTTTTTATTTTCTTGGAGACAAGGAAAACATTGTTACTTTTAAATATGCTCAATCATAAATTAAAAATTCTAATGCAGTAGTTTAAAGTTAAATAATTATCAACATTTATGTGTTTATTATATGCCAGGTACTTTCAAACACTTTCCATTTTTTAATTCATTTAAGCTTCATTAGACCTCCCTGGTGGCTCAAATGGTAAAGCATCTGCCTACAGTGCAGGAGACCCAGGTTCCATCCATGGGTTGGGAAGATCCTCTGGAGAAGGCAATGGCACCCCACTCCAGTACTCTTGCCTGGAAAATCCCATGGAGGGAGGAGCATTGTAGTCTACAGTCCACGGGGTCGCAAAGAGTTGGACATGACTGAGTGACTTCACTTTAAGCTTCATTACAGAACTATATAGGGTAGTTATTTATTATCCTCATTTTAAGATGAGAAAATTGATTCACAGAGAAGTTAGGCAGCTTTCCCAAGGCTGCACAGCTAGTAAGCAGTTAATAAAACGTTTGAGAAATGTTTTTTTGTGTCAAGCCCTGTCCTAAGCACTAGGGTGCATGTGTGTGCTCAGTTGCCAAGTCGTGTCCAACTCTTTGCAACCCCATGGACTGTGGACCTCCAGGCTCCTCTGTCCATGGGATCTCTCAGGCAAGAAGACTGGGTGGAGTCCAGTGAGACTCCAGTAAAGACAGTCTTCACTGAAGTGAAGAATTGCCACTTCCTTCCAGAAATGAATAAAGCAGAAGGCAATAAAGAATATTGAGGGTTTGCATATTTGGATAGAATAGTTGATAAAAGTTTCACTGGAAAGGAGAAAATTTACTTGGGTAAAAGTTTTTTTCACAATTTTGAAAGGCTATACTTTATTTATAGTTGTTATAAAATATTGGCTATATTCCCTGTGTTTTACAATATATCCTTGTAGCTTTTTAAAAACATTTATTTATTTTTTAATTGAAGGACAATTGCTTTACAGAATTTTGTTGTTTTCTGTCAAACGTTAACAAGAATCAGCCGTAGGTATACATACGTCCCTCTTGACCCTCCCTCCCATCTCCCTCCCCATCCCACCCCTCTAGATTGTTACAGAGCCCCTGTTTGAGTTCCCTGAGTCATACAGCAAATTCCAACTGGCTAGTTATTTTATATATGGTAATGTGTATATGTTACTCTCTCCATACATCCCACCTTCTCCTTTCTCCCCTCCCCCTGTGTTCATAAGTCTGTTCTCTATATCTGTTTCTCCATTGCTGCCCTGAAAATAATTTAATCAGTATCATATTTCTAGATTCCATATATGTGCATTAGTATACAACATTTATCTTTCCCTTTCTGACTTACTTCACTCTGTATAATAGGCTTTAGGTTCATCTACCTCATTAGAACTGACTCAAATGTGTTCTTTTAATGGCCGAGTAATATTCCAGCTTCTTTACCATTCATCTGCTGGTGCACATCTAGGTTGCTTCCATGTTCTAGCTATTGTAAATAGTACTGCAGTGAACACTGGAGTACGTGTGCCTTTTTCAATTTTGTTTTCCTCAGGGTATATGCCTATTAGTGGGATTGCTGGGTCATTGGGTAAAGACTCAAAGGAATTAAGTAAGGAAAAAAAACTTTTTGCCATGTGAAATTCAGGAAAGTTTCTAGGTGTCGAGCCCTATAGAAGATTGCAATTTGGAAATGAATCAGCTTGAGTTGATGATTAAATATAAAATATTTATATCAACTGCAGTTTTGTACTGGATATTTTCTCTTTACCCCTTAAGATCCATTGTCTACTATTCAGCAGTCTTCTCTGCGCCCTAGGAGCTTGTGAGTATGTGCCGTTTTAGTGTCTTCCGTTGGCTTCTAGTTTGGTTTGGCCAATGGGAGCCCCAGCAAGAGCAGAAAGGAAAGAGAAGAGAGAGGTCAGGAATTTACTGCCTTTTGGCTTCTCTGAGGGGTCTCCGTGGGCTGTGACCTCTATCAGATGTCTCCCTCCAGAAGACTCTGTCCTTTTGCCTTGGATAATTGTTCCCTTCCCACACCTTCTGGCTTAGGATGGTAAAGGTGTCCTCCTATTACTAGCTAGAGATGCTGGGCCACCTCTTGTGCTTTGCCTTGACCCCACACACTCCTTTGGAAAGGGTCTCTTTTTTAAACACTCTCTCAGGATTGCCTGAATATGCTTTCCTCTCCCCGATGTGAACTTGCTGGACAGTCACCATGTTCTCTGCATATCTGGCATGCCACATCTTCTTGATAAGGTTTTTGAATCTGCTTGTCACCATAAATTCCTCTAACGAACGAACATGAGTACAAATGTGTAATTATTCGATATTTAATGCGCTCAAAGTTTGCATTTTCCCTCCATCTAGTCCCATCTTTTGATAAAGTATTTGTAATTGAAAAGCATTTGTAAGTGACTATGAAATCCCTTTAACTTTTTTTCTTTCATAACAGCTTTATTGAGATAAAATTACATATTACAAAGTTTACTTTTTGAAAGACATAATTCATTTGTTTTTAGTATAAACACAAATAATCACATCTGTATAATTCCAGAATATTTTCATTACTTCCAAAAGAAACCTCATTCCCTTTAGCAGTCACTCTCCATTCCCCTTTATCCTTTGCTCCTTGCAATCACTAATCTGTTTTCTGTCTCTGTGGATTTGCATATTCTGAATGTTTCATATAAATGAAATTATGCAGTATATGGCCTTTTGTGTCTGGCTTATTTCAACTTGCATAACTTTCTCGAGGTTTATCCATGTCACAGCATGTATCAGAACTTCATTCCTCTTTATAGCAGAACAATATTCCAGTATGTGGATATATCACATTTTGTTTATCCATTCATCAGTTGTTGGATATTTGCATTGTTTCCACTTTTTGACTATTTTAATTAGTGCTGCCGAGAACGTTTGTGTACAAGTTTTCATATGAAGATACATTTTCAATTCTCTTGGGTGTATATATATATATATATATANCCAGCTTTGTAGAAGTGTTCCAGGAGACTGTGTTTATAAACGAATCCTAAAAGGCTACACAATTTTCCTGCAGCCTCATTGTTTGTCCTCTTACTCTCCATGGACAAACTCAGTCCTTAGGCCTCATGTTACACCGCGTGTGTATGTGCTCCATCATGTCAAATGCTAACGTTGCCGGCCAAGTGGAACATAAGCAACTTCTGCCTTTTTGCTAATAGGAAACTTTGTATTTCTATGGTTTCTATGGAACTAATTGTTATCTTTTTTGGATATGCCTAAATATTGCCCTGGATATTATTATGATTTCCTTTGCCAGTAGGCACCCCTTGCCCAATACTGTTTAGAGGACTTTCAAAGTGAAAACTCCTCCAGTACAGCCATGTCCTCAAGGCACCTGTGGTCAACAGAGCTCAGATTGCCCTCCTCCATGAAGAGCTTAAAGAATTTGGTGAAATATAACGGTTTTATATTTTGTTTTAAGAGGCTATTGAGGTATTTAGGGTAAGGAAAAAATAGGAAACCATCATATATTAGGCACCTAATATCGAGAAGGCATTTGGGCTTCCAAGGTGGCACAGTGGTAAAGAATCTGCCTGCCAATGCAGAAGATGCCTGAGACGCAAGAGACTCAGGTTTGATCCTCGGGTTGGGAAGATCATCTGGAGGAGGAAACGGCAACCCACTCCAGTATTCTTGCCTGGAAAATCTCATGGACAGAGGAGCCTGGTGGGCTACAGTTCTTGGGGTNGTTAAACTTATTTTTAAGTATTTGTGCTTGATGATATTTTAACTGGAATTGTTTTAAATTCTTTTTGAGACAGTCTGTTGTCAGTGTGTAGAAATAATACTAATTTTGGTACATTGATTTTCTATCCTGAAAATTTACTGTATTCATTGATTAGTGTTCACTGACAGCGTGATACCACTTGGTTGGACTTTTCAACTGAGTGGGTTCTCGGCTAGGCTCCATAATCACCTTTGGTTGAGTGGGGTCCCAGGCTGTGCTTCCTGGAAGACTGGTGGTGGTGTCTTGACTCTTTCTTCAAGCAGGCCTTGCAGGTTTGACTGTGCACAGCCAAAACCTGTGCTCTGTGGTTGAGGACGATCACTGGCAAGGTTATCTGCCCAGACAATACTGCTGACTGTGCTCTGCTGTAGGTTTGGGTTGTTACCAGGCTATGAGTTTGGGCAGGCTGCAGGTTATGTCTCAAATCTGGACAGGGTTGCTGATTAAGTTCCTTGGTTGAGTGAGGCTGCTGTGTTTACCCCAGAGTTAGGTGGGGCTGGAAGCTGGGCTTCACAATTGGGTGGGGTTACTGTGGGCTCTCTGCTTCCATTGAGCTACAGGGTATGCTTTTCATTTCATTAAGCATAGGCTATGCTCTGCAGTGGGGCAGAGTCTCTGACATGGCTTGCTACCAGGATGAGGCCAACAGCTGTACCCCCTGCTAGTCTGGGCTGCTGGCTGGGAACCCAAGGCAGGCAGAACTGCCAACCAAGCTTCCTGGCAGACAGAAATACCAGGTCAGCTCTGTGAGTGAGTAAAGTGGCTGGATGAACTCACTGGTCAGGTGAGGCTGCTAGCAGGGTTACGGAGACACCATGAAAATCCATGTGCTGGTCACTGTATGTCCTATTTCTCTTCTTTCTTCCTAGTTGACTCCAGGTGATTCAGCTTTGCCACCTCCCCCATGTTCCTAATGAGACAGAATTTGGCCTCTAAGGAAGAGCCTTAGATATTGGGGATGCTAAATATATACCTTGGGCTCTGTATCTCTACTGGATAAATTGTAGACCCAGAGAATCCCTGTCAGTGTGTGCATGGGTGGCACAGTCAAAGTGAAACATTTTTCTTACTCTTCTAATGCAGACTGTCTTTTTGGTAGTCCATTACTCTTAACCCTGTTCTGAGATTTTTATTAGGGCATTCTTACATGTGGATATCTGCTAGTTGCTCCTTCTATGAAGAAATAATGCCAGAGACCTCCTACTCTATCATCTTTCTGGCAAACCCAGTCACTACATATATTTTAACTGGACACAGCCAGGTAGACATTATCATTATGATAGAAATACAGGAAAGGATTTGTGCCCCAAACACAGAAAAGGCAGTGCTAACAGTAATAGCATATATAGTTACTTTTTTTGTTTGTTTTGGAAAGGTGTAAGGTTCATGATTTTCAAAAAACAAAATATCTCTAAAATAAGAGACAAGCAACATGTAAGCCAGCTCTTTAAAAACATCACAGACGCAATGAAGTCATGGCAGAAGCTCATCAACTTATTAAGAAAGATGGAGGAAGACACTTTTTTTCCATGGTGAACTTGGTAGAGCCCATTAACTTGGACACACTTGACAACAAACTGAATGTAACCAGAGCATGCAAGATTTGCAGAATTCCATTATTCATGGACTGGTTCTATACAAGTTACTAAGAGTAAGCTATTAAGAGNTGAGCTCATTATTTGGAGCAACCTCTCTGGCTTCCAGTGTGCACATCCATCATCCATTAGCCTAAGGAAGATGTGGTCTGGGGTCACTGACTTTATATATAAGATTTTAATGAAAATGGAGCACTTGTCACTTCCCTGGTCCCTTTTCAGAGAAAAGGCAGCATTTGTGCCAGGGTGGGATGGGGGAAAGGATACATACATGGGGTCAAAGGATCTAAATTCTGGTCCAGATGCTGACAGGTACTTGCTAAGTAAAATGTGTGTAAATGTTTAAGCTGCTCCTGATGACACTTGCCTCCTCTGTAAAAATGAGGGTCATCATGACCTCATTGGGCTTCTTGAGTACGTAATAAATTGAAGCTTTATACTGTATCTATCATGATGTCAGTAACGTATTAATAGTGAAGAGTCAGTAAATGGTTAACACCTGAAATACTATTGTCATTGCCGATTCTTTTATGGCTATGTCATTTGGTTGCTTTAAGTCTGCATCTTCACTCAAAAAAGTACAGGTGACAATAGTCCTATTTCTATCTTTGAACAGTTTTGCAGTTTAAATGAAATATGCATCAAAAGTACTTTTGAAATCCTAACAATAATGCTACAGACAATGTTTAATGGGAAACATCAGGAATCCCTGTCCTTGAGAAAATTGCAGTCTACTGAGAAACACACAATAAGTATAATACATAAATAAATTATATACTGTATTTGGTAAGTTACAGGTACCCTGGTGGCTCGGTATGGGGCAGTGGCTGACAGAGCAAAGTGAAATCATGGGTGCTGACTAAAGGAATTAAGATTTCAATGAGTGAAAGTCTCTCAGTTGGTTTCAATAGGGTGGTCAAAAGTGTCTCTGGTAAAATGACATTTGGAAAAGTTATGGAAGAGTTGACAATGAGCCAGAGATCCACTGGAAGAGTGTCCTAGGTGTTTCAGTGTTCAACTTGTTTAGGCAGTTTGCTCTTTAGAGCAAACACCCCTCTGAATCAGAGCAACCCCCAAGAGGAATCACTCCTGCCATGTTCAGCCAGTAGTCTGCAAGGAGACCAGTGGCCCTGGAGCAGGGGGAAGGAGAGAAGGGTGGAGTAAGTGAGGTCAAGGACATAGTTATGGGAGGGGTAGGTTGAATGCTTAACCCTGATGCCCCTTCTAAACAAAGTGTCAAACTATCTTTTGGAAATTCTTTATCATCAAAGAAAGCCTTGTGACAAGATGCAAAAAATATGTGAGTTTGGAGTGCAACAGACTTGGGGCACACTTGTGTGACTCTGGGCAGGTTATGCAACTTCCCTTTCATCTGCTGAGTGGGAACAATGCCTTGTATAGCTCCTGGGAGGTTCACAGTTAATGTAGGTAAAGTGCCAAGGACAGCACCCAGATCAGAGCTCACTGAAGTGTAGTGAGCACGGAGCAGACAGGAAACAGAATTCAGTCATCTACAACAGTGCTTCCCTGGTGGCTCAGATGGTCAAGAATCTGCCTGCAGTGCAGGAGACCCAGGTTTGATCCCTGGGTTGGGAAGATCCCCTGGAGAAGGAANAAGTGTAGTGAGCACGGAGCAGACAGGAAACAGAATTCAGTCATCTACAACAGTGCTTCCCTGGTGGCTCAGATGGTCAAGAATCTGCCTGCAGTGCAGGAGACCCAGGTTTGATCCCTGGGTTGGGAAGATCCCCTGGAGAAGGAAAGGGCAACCCACTCCAGTACTCTTGCCTAGAGAATGCCCATGGACAGAGGAGCCTGGTGGGCTACAGTCTGTAGGGTCACAAAGAGTCAGATATGACTTAGTGATTAAACCATCGCCACAACAGGGCAGTGAGAACTGGCTCTGGGCCTCCACGGGCCACCTCCTTGTCCACATTATCAAACTCGGTCAGTAATTCAGATGATTTGGCTTGTCTGTCACCCTGCTAGCTTGGCTCTAAATGAAACGAGAGCTTTCACATGCTTTGTGCCATTCTCAATCAAAACTGTTGCTCCAATCTTGCATTAAAGTTAAGTGGTGACTTTAGAATTAGTGGTATTTTCATGAAATATAAAACTAGTTATCAGTGGCTTGACTGGGGGCACTTGTTGCTGACAATTATAAGCTAAAGTGACATGATTCCAAGTGCTGATGTTAAAGACTAAACTGTGCCTCTAGCCCTGCTCTTTCATTAAGTGTCATCCAGTGATGGGTAGGTGGTGAGACGGAAATACTTTTCTTACCATCCAAGTTCAAGCCTCCTTACTTCCTGCTTAGAATTCTGCAGCAACCTTTTGTTTCTTCTTCTTTGCCCTCTCTGACCCCTCCTGAATGGGGTCAAAGAGTGGACATGGTGTCGCTCAAGAGCAGTATCCAGGTCATATCTTTCCTAAGCTTCATAGTCATGTTGTACCTCATTGCAATGCAGAATCACCCCCAAAGCCTCTCCCTGGAGAGGAAAGTCCTCTTCTGTTCAGTCCTGTTTCGAGTCCTCAGTTCTGTCTGTTCCAATATTTAAAATATTGTCCCAGGTATTTAAAATATCTTGACTCTCCTTAGAGATATGGCTAATTCTAGGACTAGGGCAGGAAAGATACACAACGAGGCAGGATGATGACATAGGGCCAGAAAGACAGGAAGTGCTTTAAAAAAGAAGAAGAAGGCAAATCAACTAGAAAAGCTCATAATGGCCAAATCTGGACCATCTTGATTAACAAAATAAATAGCGTAGTATTGGATTATAACCCAAAGGATAAATAAATAACAATGAGCCACGAACCCATACTGATATGATTAATTCATTAATCAATTAATATACATAATTTGCTGATGTAAATAATAAATAAATGGAAGAGAGCAGACCTATATACCTTGTAGAAGGATTTCCAATAATTGTAATGGATACTGCAACCCCAGAGAGATGGAAACAGAGCATAAATAACTCTGCATTCTCTATATGGGCTGTATTCAGTGACATCCTTCCAAAGAGGACACCATAGAGAGTCGAGAAGGGTGTTACTTTATAGTAGAGAAATCTGACAAGTACTGANTATCTTCTGCTTCTGTTAGGTCCATACCATTTCTGTCCTTTATCGAGCCCATCTTTGCATGAAATGTTAGACCAAGTGAAAGTGGTCTCTCTTCTGAGAGGCAAACTGGCAAATTAAGTGTATTTTTCTTGACTCCTTGGATCTTTCACTCTTCGTAGCTCTGTTTTGTTTTCTGTTGATAAAAATGGAACATATTTAGGAAGAAGTAAATTCGGGTTAAGGTAACATTTTGTAAGTTGAGTGAAAGTAAGAGTGTTTGAATTGGCTCATTCTGCTCAAAACACTATAATCAGTAGTCTACGCAGTCCAGATATCTATCTATGACAATAGCTTGGTATATTGTCAATAGTCTTTACTTCAGACTTTGTAAAGTTGACAAAAATAATTATTAAGAATGACTAACTGCACTCATGAATGGAAACTACATTCCTTTTCTGTATAGATAACCTAGGTTTAGCTAGGGTGGCCATGGAAATAGCTTATACATTTAACTCTTCTAGATGATGCTTTCTTTTCTATAATCCTTTTGGGGAATTCTCCAGGCTCTACTACCTGGAATTGAATTTTTTTTCCCCTCAGAATTCTTACTAATAAGATCTTGATCCTTGAATGTATAAATAGCCAAAGTTCACCTTAAGTAGAATGTTTATCAGTAGATTTTTATGGAGAATTTGCATCCTTCCAATATGCTAACTGCTTGGTTTACTCAGTAACTCTGGTCTTTTCTTACTATTGTCTGTACCTCTTTAGGTAGGAGTCTTTTTTTCCTTTTTTCTTTTGATTGTTTTATTTTTGGTTAAAGTACAGGACACCTAAACTAAACTGACTTAAAAATTAAAAGTAGTTATTTCACTTTCATAATAGAGAGTTTTAGCAGTAGTCTGGGCTTCAGGTTTTGTTCAGTGAGGAGTCTAGCCTTATTTTTCTATAATTCTCCTGGCTCTGGTCCCCCACAGTTTCAGCTTCACCCTCAGTCTGTCCTGCCTTATGGTTATAAAGTGGCTGCCAGTAGCTTCTGGAGTGACCTGTTTCTTAATTCAGGTTTGGTGAAAAGCAAATGTTACTTCCCAAACTGCTGAATTGAAGTTCTAAATTTTTCTCTGAATCAATCGTGGATGCCCAGGAGGAATGAGTTTAACCTAAATGACTTATTCTAAGTGAGGCTCATTGGTGGAGGGGGCCAGCTGCGTGGATTCTATACAATGGAGAATGACAAATACTTGTAGGTTATAATCAAAATGCCCATCATAACATATGAACTTAAACATTAAATTTATCTTTATTCTTCTTTTTGTTTGTTTTTTTTCCACAAACAGTGGAACAAGGAAAGTTGTTCTCTAGTCGCTAAGTTGTGTCTGACTTTTAGGGACACCATGGACTGTAACACGTCACGTTCCCCTGTCCATGGGATTTCCCAGGCAAGAATACAGGAGTGGGATGTGATTTCTTTCTCCAGGGGATCTTCCTGACCCAGGGATTGAACTTATGTCTTCTGTTTGGCAGGTGGATTCTTTACCACTGATCTATGTGGGAAGCCAAGGAATGTTAGAGGAAGGTCATTGGGATCTTATTGATGAGAAAGTCACATTTTTAATGGTAACCACGATGTAAAGAGATTTTTCTCCTTTAGGTAAGTACTGAGACACAATATTGTCAACCGTAATCAAGTGTTTCCAAAGCATGGCCTAGAGGAGGCCAGTAGCATCATCATCTCCTAGGACTATTTAGAAATGCAAATACTGAAACAAAACCTCTGGGAGTGGGCAAATCTGAGTTTTAGCAAACATTGCAGTTGATTCCCAGGTGTCACCAGTGGTAAAGAACCCACCTGCCTATGCAGGAGACAGACATAAGAGACATGGGTTTGATCCCTGGGTGGGAAGATCCCCTGAAGGAGGAAATGGCAGCCCACTTCAGTATTTTTGCCTGGAGAATCCCATGGACAGAAGAGCCTGGCAGGCTACAGTCCATAGGGTTGCAAAGAGTCGGACACTACTGAAGCAGCTTAGCATTCCTGTACTTGCATAAAATAGAAAACACAGTTAATTCAGATTATGTTCGAGTTTGAGAACCACTGTCCTGGTCTAGACCTTCTAGAACTAACACCCCCAAAAGATGTCCTTTTCATTATAGGGGACTGAAATGCAAAAGTAGGAAGTC
>SJYV01010669.1:0-12648 GCA_006410875.1 Neotragus pygmaeus | reverse complement strand
CAAAAGCATCAATTCTTTGGTGCTCAGCTTACTTTATGGTCCAGCTCTCACATCCATACATGACTACTGAAAAAACCATAGGTTTGACTAGATAGACCTTTGTTAGCAAAGAAATGTCTCTGCTTTTTACTATGCTGTCTAGGTTGGTCATAGCTTTTCTTTCAAGGAGCAAGCGTCTTTTAATTACATGGCTGCAGTCATCATCTGCAGTGATTTTGGAGCCAAAAACAGTCTCTCACTGTTTCCATTGTTTTCCATCTATTTGCCATGAAATGATGGGACTGGATGGCATGATCTTAGTTTTCTGAATGTTGAGTTTTAAGCCAGATTTTTTCACTCTCCTCTTTCACTTTCATCAAGAGGCTCTTTAGTTTGCTTTCTACCGTAAGGGTGTTTATATATACATAATATCAGTGCTTATATATACATGTTTATGGGCTCCCCAGGTGGCACTAGTGGTAAAGAACCTTCTTGCCATTGCAGGAAACTTAAGAGACATGGGAAGATCCCCTGATTCAGTTCTTAGCATCAGGTGGCCAAAGTATTGGCGCTTCAGCTCCAGCATCAGTCCTTCCAGCGAATATTCATTGTTGATTTCCTTTAAGATTGACTGGTTTGATCTCCTTGCTATACAAGGGACTGGCAAGAGTCTTCTCCAGAAACACAGTGCAAAAGCAGCAATTCTTCAGTGCTCAGCCTCCTTTATGGTTCAACTCTCACACCCACAATTGACTACTGGAAAAACCATAGCTTTGTACAGACTTTTGGCAGCAAAGATATCTCTGCTTTTTAATATGCTGTCTACATTTGTGACAGCTTTTCTTACAAGGAGCAAGCATCTTTTAATTTCATGGCTGCAGTAAAATATATAAATATTTCAAAATATATACATATGTTACATATGTAAATTTGTGAGTCTCTATCTCCAGTGTGACACCACATCTAAAGCTCAGGAATATAAAATTCATTTCTTCTTGGTTCTCTGTCATCTTATCTAGTCAATATATTCATAACTGAAGCTGTTTTCACCACTCTCAAGTCAATCTCTACTTTCCTCACTCCCACTATTCTTGGAATCAGTCATTCTTTTTCCCTCTGTTCACACTCACTTGTAAGTAATGTTTATTTTACTTTTTACCTTATTTTTCACTCTCCTTGCCACAGCCTGAGTTCAAACATTCATGATTCCCCATCTAATTAATCAGAATAGTCGGTGTGTATAATGATTTTTGTTTTATTTTAAACACATATCTTTTGTACATAATTAAAATGGTTTATCATAAAATTAGAAAGTATAGTTAAACAAAAATAAATAAACAGACTAAAAATAACTCTTAAATTTCACTGCTCTATTTGTTAAATTGGATTTGTTTAATCTCACTTAGCTGACACAACTTGCTAGACCTTTTGATCAGTCTTTTTTCAAGTTATGAATATGTGTATGTGTGCATGTGTAGGAGAGAGAGAGTGAGAGAGAGAGAGGCACTGTGCTAGGCAGTTTACATATATCATCTTCTCAGATACTCATAAACTTCCATGAGGCAAATAGGATTATTCTCATTTTATAGATGAATAAATTGGGACTCGGAGAGTCCTACAACATTATGTAGGTAGTTAAATGGAGGAACAGAAGAAGTCTGATAAATCTCAAGGATTGTGCCTTCATCACTATATGATAACACAACCATGGGAGCACATTGTGCACACAATCAATGTGACTACTATATGCTTGTTATTGCTGATAAGTCGCTAAGTCATGCCCAACTCTTTTGTGACCCCAGGGACTGTAGCTGGCCAGGCTCCTCTGTCCATAGGATTTTCCAGTCAAGAACACTGGAGTAGATTGCATTTCCTTCTCCAGGGGATCTTCCTGACCTAGGGATTGAAACTGCAGCTCCTGCCATGTCTCCTGCATTAGCAGGTGGACTTTTTATCCCTGAGCCACTGGGGAAGCACAGATTAAATATTCATTTTACAGGCATGGATTCATAGTGTGCATATTATATCTAACTATATATTAGGAATTCCCTGCTGGATCCACAGTTAAGAATCCACCTTGCAGTGAAGGGGATGTGGGTTCAATCCCTGGTAAGGGGTCTAAGATCCCACAAGCCATGGGACGACTAAACCTGTGCACTCTGGAGCCCTTGAACCACAGTCCATGCACCACAAAGATGATCCTATGTGCTGCAACGAAGATGACACAGCCAAGTAAATAAATATTTTTAAATGTAACTTCAATATTTTTGTATCAAATATATATTTATAATTTTAATAAGATTCCATTGAATGGCTGCTTTTATCTAACTCTCTACTGATAGGTATTTTGTTATTTTCATTTTTGCACTGTAGGAAAATAATTTCAGTAAATATTTGTGTATATATATCTTTATGGATGGAAGGATTGCAAGTATTTTTTATGTTTATGTGAGATTCTCCACGTTTAACACACACACATATAGTGTATGGATTCAACACACACACACACACACACACACACACACACACACGCCCACACACACATTGTGGACTGGCAGCAAACGGGACAAGAGAATGAAGGGAAGTCATTGTCTGGGCCCAGGCCCGCTGCTGCCGTATTCTAACAGACCACAGAGGAGCAAGAGATCTCTAAATTCAAACCTGAACTTTTAGATCCCCATGGTGTTATAGTTTTAAAGTTTTAAGAAAGAAGAAGAAGAAAGGAGACAATCTTAGCCTAGTGGATGCCTAATCTATGCTTGGATAATTGCAGAAGCAAGGAGTTTGTTATTTTTCCAAAACCCCAATTGAGTCCATGCCTATCTTTAAGATTCTGGGGATCCAGAGCAAGAAGCCCACATACTATGTACCTAGATATTTAAAATAAATCCTTCAGGCTAAAAAAAATAAACTATGCTTTTCCCCCCTCCTCTTGGCGCCATCCAGTACCATGAGGTATCTGGCCTGTCTGTGTGTGGACATCTTGCCCACAAGTCTGAGGTCTGCATATTTCTGCCTTGGAGTCCCTAGGCTTTGATGCATACATTAGAAAGGAAACTCTTAGAAAAGGCTTGTGAACATGCATAAGGATGAGATTATTTCCAACTGGTGGAATGTTTTCATGCAAGTAGGGCATTTAAGATATGAACTCCCAACAGTGGAATGGGAAAGAAGGGAGAAAGTATGTATGAGGCGTGGACAGAAGCGAAGGAGAGAGTGAATGCTGGCGTGAGTGAGAAAATCTTGTGGTGAGGAAGCTGGTGGGGATTTTGTGAGACAAGACCTATGGTGGATTAGGAGGGCCTAAACTGATGTAAGGGGGTAGAACTTTATCCTGCAGGTAATGGCAAGTTTTTGAATTTGTGAGCATGGAAATAACAATTGATTAGATCTGTATTTTAGGTCACCAACTTCAGTAGCAAAATTGAAGGTGAATTTTAGTTAGCTATTGATCAGTAGAGAAGCTGAATAGTCTTTCAAATTTCCTGCCTCTGAAACTTCTCTTCACAATTCCCTCATGTGCATGCTAAGTCACTTCTGTCGTATCCGACTCTTTTTGACACTATGGACCATGGCCTATCAGACTCCTCTGTCCATGGGGATTCTCCAGGCAAGAACACTGGAAGTGAAGTCACTTAGTCATGTCCTACTCTTTGCAACCCCATAGACTGTAGCCTACTAGGCTTCTCTGTCCATGGGATTGTCCAGGCAACGGTACTGGAATGGGTTGCCATTTCCTTCTCCAGGGGATCTTCCCAACCCAAGGATCGAACCAGCATCCCTTAGGTCTTCTGCACTGGCAGGTGGATTCTTTACCTCTAGCACCACCTGGAAAGCCCCAATTCTTTCACAGTAGTGGAATAAAAATTATTAGTTGGAAATCAGACTGTCATGTGTAGAAAGACAAGTAGTGAGTTTAGTGTTGGCCCCTAGGTCTGCCATTATACAACATATATCGCAGAAGAATAGTAGCATTATCTCAGCAGACACTTGCCTTCAGAAAGATGTCCAGATCTATTAATGCAGAACCCATATGATGTCATAAAAGATGTTTTGGTTTTCGGAGTTTTGGCAATAGGTTCTTTGGTGTGTGTATGATATTGAATACACAGATGTTGAAAATCTGAACCCTGCTTGCTATCTACAGTGTTTGGCGAGGGGCAGAGAGCAACAGTTTTCAGCATGACTCTGTCCTGAAGGAGCTGATAAAAAGCAGAAAGAGGGAGAGAGAGATAAAGACAGTTACCCTTGGGATCTAATTTGGGAACCTGGAGAACACTGCAAACAAAATCTGTGTACACGTGGGGAAAGTAAAATATCTAGCAATTATATTGTGCTACTTTAGGCATACTTGTGGACTTTAAAAAGGCACATATTATTTATAAGGAACACTATAATTATACTCATTCCATGAAATGCATTATTTCCTGGACTACCTGCAATAACTCCTTTGAGACTGGCTGTGAAAGGTCAAATTATTGTTCTAATTTTGGTCTGTCGACCATGACACAGAGCTGAGGGTTGGTGGCAGTCTTCACTGCCTGTCAAATAGGCACAATCACATGCCATGAGGAAATGTCAGGATATTTTTAGGGTGAAGTCTAGATATTGCATATAAAGCTTCTCAATTTAAAAAAAAGGCACGTGATTTGGGTTTGTTGTCTTATCTATTTACTTTGTGAAATTGAATGCAGAACTGTTGGAGATGTCGGTGTTGCCCTCTCTCAGTCTATATTCGTACTGATGATGTCAGTGAAATTTCCTCTTTTCTTTGCTCTGGTTATCCAGCCCTTCACTCTGCCTTACAGCTTTTCCTGCTGACCCCTTCTTTATCTTCTGTGCTTGTCATATTTCCTGCCTGCTCACAAAGAAAGATCAATGAAGCAAAAGCTGACCATCAAGAAACTTGGATTTTTATAATCTCAGCTCAGTCACCTATTAACTGCATTAATACTGGGCAAACCCTATTACTTTCCTTACCCTAAATTTCTTTCATCATTACAAAGTGGAGTATGAAATAGGTGACTTCCAAGGTACCCTTCAACTCTGACATTTGTGACTCTACCAAAGCTGGAAAGTAATTATTATAACAGTTGTAAGAAGTATAATTAAAGGAAAACTGCTGAAAAATATGAAGTACTTTTGTGGTAATACTACAGAGACATCATGAATGCTGTACAACACTCCATGTGAATTAATTTTGTTATATTTTTATGAAGGTCTTTTCTCCCCCTACCCCCAAAACTATTTGTCAATGGGGAAATTTACTCTATTTTTTCCTTTAATCACCGTATGTTACTGTATTCAAAATTTAAGGTCACTCTGGCCACTAATAATACCTGCTAACATTTCTTTGTGGAAGAATATTCAGAGAGTTAGTTGGTACTGCAGTTATTAAATCCCATGGATAATTGATTGCCTATATAACAGACTCTTGTTCTCCATCAAATAACAAATGAAAAGCGGTTATCCAGAAATTAAACATTTTGCAGAGCATTGATTACTACAAAGAAATTGAGATTTGGAAGGCAAGACCTGAGTTTCAGTTCTGGATTCAACAGTTCTTAAAGTGAAGTAAAGTGAATTCGCTCAGTCATATCCGACTCTTTGCGACCCCATGGGCTGTGGCCTACCAGGCTTCTCCCTCCAAAGGATTCTTCCTCCATGGGATTTTCCAGGCAAGAATACTGGAGTGGGTTGCCATTTCCTTCTCCAGGGGATCTTCCTGAAGCGGGGATTGAACCTCGATCTCCCTCATTCCAGGCAAACGCTTAACCTCTGAGCCACCCTCAGAATCATAGCATTCTATTTACTCACTGAGGGAAATATTTTTGAAAGAAAGCATGATGTAATTTCTAGCCAGAAAATAGAGTAATAGCAGTATTCATGAAAAGCAAAAGGCATTTTAGAAAAGTTATTAAGCAGAAATCAATAGGACCAATTGGATTTGTGATCAAGGGAGTTATATTTGACTAATACAACTCCTGGTTAATAAGATTCGGGCCAGAATGATTGTGGCAGAAATAAAGTCAGAAGTCATTTGAGGAAGGGAAAAGTGGAGTAATGAGCATAGTATTATAATATATGACTTTGAGGTGGTAGAAAAGTTATTTGTGGACATGTCTGACAGAAATTGAATGCAAAGCCTGGCAGTATATGTTGAGGTGCTATTTGTGCAGAAGCCTTTTCACTAGATCTCTGAGAGAGCATAGAGCACAGATTTTTAGACTTTAGTGGGAATGAGAATATTTTGGAGTTGGCAGTTCTGACCTCAGAGGTTCTAATTCAGTAGATTTAGAAATCCACATGGGACAAAGGCATTCATATATTCTACTAGCACTCCTAGGATTTTTATGCAGAAAGTCTGTGTGCTACATTTTAGGGCAGTGGTTCTTAAGCTTTAACATGCATCAGAATTAACTGACGGGCTTGTTAAACTACAGATTGCTGGGCCTCACTTCTATGGATTCTGATGCAGCAGACCATGGGGCCAGACAAATTACTACTCTAACAAGGCAAATCCTGATGCCGCTGGTCAGGGGAGCATATTTTGAAAATGCTTGCCTTATGGTGCGTTGATTTCACTGACACAGACTTTAAAAGAGATTCAAGAGCAGAATTCTGGAAAGCAATTACATTCAATGGCAGCAAAAAGAAGGGGTGCATGCTTGTAAGCCCAGAGGAAAGCACCGCAGGAGGAAGCTGGCTGGAAGATGCAAGTGAGTGAGGACTAGGAAAGGGAGCAGTGGTCTGGAACAGTCTAAAAGGATGCGGGCAAGTCATAGGAAGAGAGAGTCTTTGAAATGAAGGTCATATCACTTGACAGCATCAAATCTGCAGCTACACATAGAGCAGCTCTCCCTGAAATGGACCTGAAGACAAGCAGACTGGCTCCTCTACAACCGAGGCTGTAAAGAAAGAACCATGCTGGGCTCGATAGGAGGGGAGAAGTGATCTAATTGGGACCTGAACTCCTGGTGGGTGACTCAAAGAAAATGGGAGTATCATAGGCTCAGAGAGTTCCCGCCCTGGAGACTGAGGGGTTCAAGGCACATACTAGGCACAGCAGTCAAGGGATCTGACACCAGGAAGACAAGCCCCTTAGTTGGTTTGCAAACTAGAGAGATTTATGAGAGGGATGTAAGAAACCCAGAACCTAGCTTCCTCCTGGGAACACTGTGGAGCCTGTATTGAAAATTGCTTCCTGTTCTGGCCAGCTTGCAGGACCACCTGGACAGGACCTCCAGCACCACTGGGCTCCTGCTCCAGCATCTCCTGCTTTCCTGCTAGGATGGAGGCAGCCGTTGCCACGAAGACCGTGCATATTTGAAAGGAATGGAATTGACTTGGGCCCTGACCATGCCTCTGACCAGAGTAGGAGCCCGTGTAGCCTTGGGAGGGAGTGGAACCAGCTCTGGGGTGGAGGCCATCACCACAGGTATGCGCATCCACATGCAGACCTGGGAACATGTGGAAACTGCTCAGTAGTGTGACTCTAGCCCTTCAGTCCTGACCTGGTCTCTAACCAAGATGGTGCACCTGGGAAATAGTAAAACGAGTGCAAAAGTGCAGCCCCAGGACATCAGGCTCCAGCCATAGCCTCAATCATCATGGAGATGGCTATCACATCTGGGAGAAAATCCAACACCCTCCACGCTCCTGCTCCAGCGCCTTGGGCCCTGGTCCCACCCATGGTAGGGCAGGGGTTGCCCTCTAGCCCTGGCTCATACCTGGCTCTGACTAGCTCTTCTGATTCCAGGCCAACCTCCAAGCAAGGTGGTTGCCAGATCACCAGGAGGGAAAAGTCAGTCTGAGATCATTTCAGATTCAGCTCTCTTGCCAAAACTGCTGGGCTTACATATGCTGCAAAGGGAAGCTCCCACACAAAGATATGCCTTCCAGACTGGGATAGATAACTGTTTCACCTAATTTCATAGAGACAGAGAAAGTTAAACAAAATGAGAAGACATAAGCATATGTTTCAAATGAAAGAGCAAGAAAAAAACCCTGAAAATCCCTAATGAAAGAGAGATAAAAAATTTACTCGATAAAAAGTTGAAAGAAATAGCAATAAGAATGCTAAGTGACTTGGGAAAACAATAGATGTGCAAGTGAGAATTTCAACAAAGAACTAGAAAATGTAAAAAAGAACCAACGAGAACTGAAGAATATAGTGAAAGTAAAAGTGTTAGTTGCTCAATCGTGTCTGACTCTTTGTGACCCCGTGGACTGTAGCCTGCCATGTTCCTCTGTCCATGGAATTCTCCAGGCACGAATACTGGAGTAGATAGCCATTCCCTTCTCCAGGGGATCTTCTCGACCCAGAGACTAAATCCAGGTCTCCTGCATTGCAGGCATATTCTTTACTATCTGAGTCACCAGGGAAGCCTTATAGCTGAAATGAAAAAATATGGTAAAACAGAAGAAGGGGAAGGGGATTAAGAGATACAAACTACTACTACTACACACACACACACACACACACACACACACACACACACACACAATATATATAATAAGATACAAGGATGTAAGGTACAACACAAGGAATATAGCCTGTATTTTATACTAACTTTAAATAAAGTATAGCCTATAAAAATTTCCAACAATTATGTTACATACCTGAAATTAATATAAACTTGTAAATCAACTGTACTTCACAATTTAAAAAGTTGAAAACAAGTGCTCAACATCAGTAATTATTTGGAAAATGTTAATCAAGCCAAAAATAAGATAACTGCAACATACCTAAGGTAGATCTAAAATTTAAAAAACTGAAAAGTTTTTTTAGTATTCACATGGATGTGGATCATTTGGAACTCTCATATACTGCTGGTGACAATGTAAGACAGTATAACCATTTTAGAAAGTGGAATGGCAGATTTCTATAAAGTTAAACATATACCTACCAAATGACCCAAACAAAAACCTATACATAAATATTTATAGCAGATTTGCTTGTAATAGTAAAAAGTGGAAACAAATAGGTATCATTCAACAGATGACTAGAAAAGTAAAACTGAGGTACATCCATACAATGGAACACTGTACAGCAATAAGAAAAATGAACTATAAATTCATGTGTAAACGTAGATGAATCTGACATGCATTTTGTTAAGTGAAAGAACTCAGATCTGAATGGCTACATGGTACATTACAATTATATGACATTCTACAAAAGGAAAAACTATAGGAAGGAAATCAAGTCCAAACAAATGATGTCTGGAACCACTGGGTGGGCAGAAGAGTTGTCTTTAATGGTGTAGCACATGGGAATTTGGAGGCAGGGGGGCTGGGCATGGGTTGGGGATCAAAACTCTTCTCTATGGATCCACGGTGGTAAATACATGACAAAACACATTTGTAAATCCTTTAAATGTATACATCACAAAAATAAACAACCATTACTGCACATTACCAGAAAATCAACAAGGAAGAGAATAAAGATGGAATACAGGATATATGGAAAGGAGAAAAAATGAAGGCCATCATTAACTAATTGGATGTCAGAAGAAAAGATGTCAAAATCTGAGTTTTTTTGAAATAAAGAGAGGGGAGAAATCTTCAACTACTTGTTCCACTGAGAAATCCTTGCTTTCTTTCTTTTCTCTGGTGCATTTGTCGTAAAAATTTCCATTACATGTTTGGTCAGCTCCTAATATGGCTAATGAGTACCTCAAATAACTAAAACCTTCTCAGAATAAAAGTATCAATACCATATGGGGTTTCCAGGTGGCACTACCTGGAAAGAATCTGTCTACCAGTGCAGGAGACATATATCCAGGGTTTATCCTGGGTCAGAAAGATCCCATGGAGAAGAGAATGGCATCCCACTCCAGTATTCTTGCCTGGAAAATCCCATGAACAGAGGAGCCTTGTGGGCTACAGCCTATGGTGTCGCAAAGAGTTGGACATGACTGTGCAAGTGAGCATAACTCCGTGTGTTGTCCTATGTTTTCCCATCTAAGCTCTCTTTCACATTTTTCATGTTCCCAAATCCCTCTTTGAAATTTCCTAGCATATCCATTATATCTCCCCAAGACTCTCAGTGGATAATTGAATAGCCTCTTTCAATATCTTGAATATTGATACTTTTGTTTTATCTGCCAGTGTACAGAATAGAATAACTGATTCTCTATCATCCTCCAAAAGTGAGCAATGGGGTTATTTTTAGTATGATCAAGAACTTAGGGATTTGAAAATATTTTATTATGTTTTTATCAATTAAATTATTGTTTTCTTGATATTCAAATTATCACATCTTTTCTTTTTTAACAAATTATTTATTTTAATGGAGGAAATTACTTTACAATATTGTGATGGTTTTTGCTCTACATCAACATGAGTTGGCCATAAGCATATAGGTGTCCCCTACCTCCTGACCCCCTTCCCACTGTCCTTCCCACCCCATTCCTCCAGGTTGTCACAGAGCACCAGCCTTGGCTTTGGGTTCCCTGTGTCATACATCAGACTCCCACTGGCTCTCTGTTTTACATATGGCAATGTATATGTTTCAATACTGTTCTTTAAATCATTACATTTTTGTCCAGTAGGAAATGCTTCAAATTGGACATGTTCTGCTGGTTATTGTTGTTGTTCAGTCGCCAAGTCATGTCTGACTCTTTGTGATCCCATGGACTGCAGCACACCGCGCCTCCCTATCCCTCAGTATCTCTCAGAGTTTGCCCATGTTTATGTTCATTGAGTCATGCTCAATGGACTTAATTGAGTATATTGGTGATGCTAGCCAGTGGTTTCATCTTCTTCTGCCTTCAATCTCTCCCAGCAACAGGGTCTTTACCAGTGATTCAGTTCTTTACATTAAGTGGCCAAAGTATTGGAGCTTCACCTTCAGCATCAGCCTTCCAATGAATCTTCAGGGTCGATATCCTTTAGGATTGACTGGCTTGATCTCCTCGCAGTTCAAGGGACTCTCAAAAGTCTTTTCCAGCACCACAGTTCAAAACATCAGTTCTTTGGTGCCAGCATTCTTTATGGTCCAACTCTCACATCCATACGTGACTACTGGAAAAATAATAGTTTTGACTATATAGCTCTTTGTCAGCAAAGTGATGTCCTTGCTTTTAATTCACTGTCTAGGTTGGTCATAGCTTTTCTTCCAAGGAACAAGCATCTTTTAATTTCTTGGCTGCAGTCACCATCCACAGTGATTTGGGACTCCAAGAAAATAAAGTTTGTCATGGTTTCCATTGTTTCCCCATCTATTTGCCATGAAATGATGGGTTGGTTGCCATAGTCTTAGCTTAGCTTTTTGAATGTTGAGTTTTAAGCCAGTTTATTCTCTCTCCTCTTTCACCTTCATCAAGGAGCTCTTTAGTTCCTCTCCACTTTTTTCTATCATAGTGGTATCATCTGCATATCTGAGGTTATTGATATTTCTCCCTGCAGTCTTAATTCCAGCTTGTGATTCACCCAGCCTGGTATTATGGCCTCTGCATATAATTTAAATAAGCAAGATGGCAATATATACCCTGACATACTTCTTTCTTAATTTTGAACCAGTCCATTGTTCCATGTCTGGTTCTAACTATTGCTTTTTGACCTGTATACATGTTTCTCAGGAAACAGGTAAGGTGGTTACAAGGTTTAAAAAGTTACAAGCTGGAAATTATAGGGTGTTCAGAATTACAGGAAGTTTTCTATTCTCTTTTTGAAGCACCTTCCTTTTGTTTCCAATACATGATTTTTCTTAACTCATCTGGACGATTCTTCTCAGTCTTTTTAAATCTTAATTTTCCACACAATCTCAATATACACACACTCACTGGGTAATCATATCCATTCCTCTAAACTACACCCATATGACAATGTATTTCATCATAAGCTACCAGCAAATGTCTCTTTTATAAACTCTCTATTCCTCATCACATTTCTTCTTTCTTTTTAAAACCTTTGCTCCCTTACACCTTGTACCTCTCTCCATCCCCTGCGTCTCTGTAACCCTGCTCTACCACCATCCATGCAGATTTAAGCCAAAAATCTGGGATTCCTTTTGGAGCCCACATCTTTTTCTCATTCCTAATTTGCAGTTCTTTGCTGAGTCATGTCAATATAAACTGATACCAGGGAGGTCTACAACACCCTAACTTCAGAGGTCTTTAACACTCTTAATGGGCATACTGCCTTGACTCTTGGATCCTTTTTAATCTGCTGTCATAGAGCAACTGGCAGAATTTTTAGAAATGCTTAAACACTGATTTCAGCCTAAAACCCAAGGCTTGTCATCTCATTTAGAATAAAACCCAACCCTTTCTCATGGTCTTCCAGGCCTCTGTTTACTTCTCAGCCCTGATCTGCTCCAGTCTCCCACTTGTTTACACTTTGCTAGCCAAACGGCTGAGTCTACTAAAACACATGGCCTTCCCAGGTGGCGCTAGTGGTAAAAAACTCACCTGCCAATGCTGGAGACATGGGTTTGATCCCTGGGTCAGGGCGATCACATGGAGTAGAAATGGCAACCCATTCCAGTGTCCTTGCCTGGAGAATGCCATGGATGGAGGAGCCTGGTGGGCTATGATTCATAGGGTCGCAAAGACTTGGATTTGACTGAAGCGACGCAGCACACAGGCCCGCACTCCTTAGACACACCAGGCTCATTTTTCATGTTGGGTCTTTGCTCTCTCCGGTGCCGCTCTTTGGAAGGTGAAG
>SJYV01010664.1:0-12711 GCA_006410875.1 Neotragus pygmaeus | reverse complement strand
ACCCTGATGCTGAGAAAAATTGAAGGCAAAAGGAGAATGAGGTGGCAGAGCATGAGATGGCTAGAAGGTGTCATCAACTCAATGAACATGAACTTGAACAAACTCTGGGAGATAATGTAGGACAGAGGAGCCTGGTGTGCTACAGTCCATGGAGTCACAA
This sequence comes from Neotragus pygmaeus, assembly GCA_006410875.1. Taxonomy (NCBI): domain Eukaryota; kingdom Metazoa; phylum Chordata; class Mammalia; order Artiodactyla; family Bovidae; genus Neotragus; species Neotragus pygmaeus. The sequence continues at coordinate 12,551 of SJYV01010664.1, read as the reverse complement.
AATGCTGGCCATGACTTAGCGACTGAATAACAAGAATTTCCTATTTTGAAAAGTCAAAAGACAGACTTAGATAGTTTGCAGTATCTGTTGCAAGGTACAGGATATGCACCTCCAATTTTAATTAAGAAACCAAACTACATGAAGGTCAAAATCCTCTAAAGAAAAATACTTCACACAATCAGGATGTGAAAAAATTTTAAATAGTCATAATAATGCTGATAAAGCACTATGACATCTACTATATCACATGGCAGCATCATCTCTGGAGGGAAAAGTGTACTGATTTCCAAAGACCTTTACCATGAAATGATCATGAAATCTGGGGCAGTTACCCTGAGAAATATGCACAGTATTCGAGACAAGTATTTATAAATAGTCATTCTCCCAAAGGAAAGATGACAAGGAACAAAAACTGCTGTGTATTGCTGCCCTTTTAAAACAAGAAAACATTTTAGCTGGAAAAGAACACTGTCTTACTGTCACTGTTCTGAAGGCCATTCAGTTTAATGGAAGAAATATACCGAAAAAGGAAACTGGTAAAATAGATTGCAATAATTAATGCAAATTTTAAAAGCAGACAAAATATTTTCTTTCATGGGCCTGAAAGATAATATGATTGTTCAGGAGTAAAAGTAAAAACGTTCAGTACTAGTTTGGAGCAAAGTTTTCTTCTAAAAAGGAGTCATTTTGAGGCAACTATTAATAATATAAAATTTCTTATCACAATTTAATCAGATGGTATACAAATCAGAACACATAATTAAATATCACTACCCATCACCTACATTAAATAGATTGGAAGAAATAATTCAAGCAATTAAAACAATTAAATTGTTTAATTAAAAACTAATTGAACACTGTATTTCATTTATAGATAAATGCTGACATCATTATCAGTCTTGGTGGCTACAATGTAGTCTTAAAATATATCAAATTTTTAAACCTGGATTTTCATTTCTTTCTTAAATCTTACCAGGAGATGTAAAAAGGATCTTCTAATAATTAAGTCAGACACTGGAATTTGACAAAGGTACAAGATTATCGTGGTTTGAAAAGATAGCTGGCTTAGTGTCTATAATAATATATTGAATTATTTCAACTTGGGAGAAGAGAGCTGTTTCATCAAGGTCTTTCTCCCTCTCTATTGAGACATAGGAAATATATACAGGTAAGTACGGGGCTGGCCAAAATGTGAAGGGTTTTCTGTAAGATGTTACCCGAATAAATGAAAAACATGAATGAACTTTTAGGCCAACCCAATGATATGGCATATTCACTTGCCTCCAGGGAGTACTGTGCAAATTAATGTGATTATGCTTATAAAACACACTGAGCCCTTAAATAGAAGCTGGCCTATTTATAATGAGAATTCTAGTAAGTATACATGTGTTGTGCCAGTTATTTGTGCTGATTTAATTTAGAAGTCTGGATGACATAAGAGATGTCTGTGTTACTGTTTAATCATTCTCCTGCCAGTACTCCTCTCTCCCCTCTATATTCATCTTTGTAAGTCACCCCACCACCCCGCCATCTTTACAGACTGGCAGAACTCCTCTGCCAGAACTCCTACTATGCTCAGCACTCCTACTATGTAGCTATCATCTGAATCAACTCAGTCTATTTTGTGATCTTTCAAATCAAGTGAGTCCTTTTTACCACCAAATTTTTACTATTTTCCTTCTCCATCTTTTTTTCCCCAGTAGAACTTTGGCATTTCCTAATCTGAACAATCAGCTTGCCCAAATGCTCATTATGAAAAGGCCACTATGTCTCTCCTGGCTCCTTGTGAGCAAGAAGGTGGTATGGATGTGCTTCTTCAGAGCCAGGCCACTTCTAATTTAAAATACTGATGGACTTCTCTAGTGATCCAGTGGTTAGGAATCTACCTGACAATGCAGGGGACATGAGTTCAATCCCTGGTCCATGAAGATTCTATCTGCTGTGGGGCAACTAAGCCTGCGCTCCACAAGAAAAGCCACCACAATGAGAAGGCTGAGCATTGCAACTAGAGAGTAATCCCTGCTCTCCACAGCTAGAGAAAGCCCTCGAGCATCAGTAAAGACCCAACATGGCCAAAAATAAATATAAAATACATTAAAAAAATAAAATACTGAAAATAGAATGGAAATAACATAGACACCCTGTGTCACCTTGAGCAAATTACTCGTTACTTAACTACTCTGAGCTGTGGTGTCTTTATTTGTAAAACAGACAAAGCCTTGGTGTTTTTCTAGGCTTCACTGACTTCTTTTTACAAAGATGGAGCCATGTTAATGTTAATTACCAAGATGGTGTGGTCGCTCACCCAGAGTCAGACATTCTGGAGGTGAAATCAAGTGGCCCTTAGGAAGCACTGTTGTCAATAAAGCTAGTGGAGGTGATGGAATTCTAGCAAAGCTATTTAAAATCCTAAAAGAAGATGTTATTAAAGTGCTGCTCTCAATATGTCAGCAAATTTGGAAAACTCAGCAGTTACCACAAGACTGGAAAAGGTCAACCCACATCCCAATCCCCAAGAAGGTCAGTACTTAACAGTGTTCAAACCACCAGGTAATTGCACTCATCTTCCATGCAAATAAGGTTATGCTCACAATTCTGCATGCTAGGCTTCAGCATTATGTGAACCGAGAACTTCCAGATGTCCAACCTGGCTTTAGAAAAGGCAGAGGAACCAGAGATCAAATTGCCAACATTCCCTAGATCATAGAGTAAGCAAGGGAATTCCAGAAAAATATTTACCTCTGTTTCATTGACTATGCTAAAGCCTTTGACTGTATGGATCATAACAAACTGTGAAAAACTCTTTTAAAGAGTTGGGAATCAGACCATCTTACCTGTCTCCTGAGAAACCTGTAATGTAGCTCAAGAAGCAAAAGTTAGAACCTTGTATGAAAGAACTGACTGGTTCAGGATTTAGAAAGCAGTACAACAAAGCTATTTCCTGTCACCCTTATTTAACTTATGAGCAGTGCACATCATGAGAAACATCAAGCTGGATGAGTGACAAGTTGGATGAGTGACAAGTTAGATTGCCAGGAGAAATATCAACAACCTCAGATATATGGATGAAGCGAAGTGAAGTGAAGTGAAAGTTGCTCAGTTGTGTCCAACTCTTTGTGACCCCATGGACTGTATGGTCCGTGGACTTTCCAGGCCAGAATACTGGAGTAGGTAGCCTTTTCCTTCTCCAGGGGATCTTCCCAACCCAGGTCTCCCACATTGCAGTTGGATTCTTTACCAGCTGTGCTACAAGGGAAGCCCCAGATATGTGGATGATACCATTTTAATGGCAGAAAGTGAAGAGGAACTAAAGAACCTTTTGATGAAGGTGAAGGAGGACATTGGAAAAGCTGGCTTAAAACTAAATATTAAAAAAAAAAACCATGATCATGGTATCTGGTCCCATCACTTCATGAGAAATAGAAGAAGAAAAGATGGAAGCAGTGACAGATTTCCTCTTCTTGGGCTCTAAAATCACTGGGGATGGTGACTGCAGCCATGAAATTCAAAGATGATTGCTTCTTGGTGGGAAAGCTATAACAAACCTAGACAGTATGTTGAAAAGCAAAGACATCACCTTGCTAACAAGGTCTGTATAGTCAAGGCTTCGGTCTTTCCAGTAGTCACATATGGTTGTGAGAACTGGTCCTTAAATAAGCAGCATGCCAAAGAATTTATGTTTTTGAACTGTGGTGCTGAAGAAGACTCTTGAGAGGCCCTTGTACACCAAGGAAATCAAACTAGACAATCTTAAAAGAAATCTACCTAAATACTCACTGGAAGGACTGCTGCTGAAACTGAAGCTCCAATACTTTGGGCACCTGATGTGAAGAGCCAACTTATTGGAAAAGACTCTGATGCTGGGAGAGATTGAATGCAGAAGGAAAAGACGGTGACAGAGGACGAGATGGTTGGATGGCATCACCAATGCAATGGACATGAACTTGGGCAAACTCTGGGAGATGGTTAAGGGACAGGGAGGCCTGCTGTGCTGCAGTCCATGTGGTTGCAAAAAGTTGGAAAGGACTTGGTGACTGAACAACAACAACAAACCAAGATTTTATTTAGATTCTCTCTCATCTGCACACATAGCATCTTTATCCATATACCAAATAAACAGAGAATCATAGCAATAAATCTAACATCTACTTATGGGCAAGTCTGTTCTCTCTGACATCATCAACGTTCTATTAGATTTCATTTCAATTTATTACTTTGCCAAAAAAGGTCCGTCTAGTCAAGGCTATGGTTTTTCCAGTGGTCATGTATGGATGTGAGNAGAGCTGACTCATTGGAAAAGACCCTGATGCTGGGAAGGATTGGGGGCAGGAGGAGAAGGGGACGACAGAGCATGAAATGGCTGGATGGTATCACCGACTCAATGGACATGAGTTTAGGTAAACTCTGGGAGTGGGTGACGGACAGGGAGGCCTGGTGTGCTGCAGTTCACGGAGTCGCAAAGTGTCAGACATGACTAAGAACTGGAGGTTTAAAAATTTAAACTTTAAAAATTGAGAATCACAATGTTTTTTATTTTCAAGAATTTTAAAGGACTTTCTTTGTTTAAGAAATCATACTTGGGCAAAAAAAGACTTGTTTAAAGAATTACAACTGGAAACTCACTTTAACAGTGAAGATACTTTAACAATACATTCAAAGACTCACAAACTATGATCAAGTGGGATTTACCCAGGGATATAAGGATTTTTCAATATTTAAAAATCAGTGTGATATACCACATTAACAAATTAAAGAATAAAAAGACATGATTGTCTTAATAGATGCAGAAAAACCCTTTGGTAAAACTTAACATCTATTAATGATAAAAAACTCTCCAGAAAACAGGCATAAAGGAATACACCTCAATCTAAAAAGGCTATATATATGAAAACATACAGCCAAATTAAACTCAATGGTGAAAAGCTGAGAGCATTCCTTCTGAGATCCAGAATAACACAAGGAGACTCACTTTTACGTTTTGGATGTCCTAGCCACAGCAATCAGAGGAAAAAAAAAAATCCAAATTGGAAAAGAAGCAAAACTGTCATTGTTTGCAGATGACATAATATTGTCCATAGAATATCCTAAAGATGTTACCAGAAAACTACTGGTGCTAATCAATGAATCTGGTAAAGCTGCAGGATACAAAAATTAATGCACAGAAATCTCCTGCATTTATATACACTAACAATGAAAGATCAGAAGGGAAAGTTAAGGAAACATCCCATTACCACCGCAACACAAAGAATAAAACACCTAGGAATAAGCTTACCTAAGGAGACAAAGATTCAATGCGATCCCTATCAAATTACGAATGACATTTTTCACATAATTAGAACAAAATTTTTTACAATTAGTTTAGAAACACTATTGCCAAACAATCTTGAGAAATAAAAATGGAGGTGGAGGAAATAAGACTCCCTGACTTCGAATTATACTACAAAGGTACAATAATCAAGACAATATGGCACTGGCACAAAAACAGATCAATGGGATAGGACAGAAAGCCCAGAGAGAAACCCATGTACCTATGGTCACCTAATCTATGACAAAGAGAGCCAGAATACACAATAGAGAAAAGAGAGCCTCTTCAAAAGGTGGCCCTGGGAAAACTGGACAGCTACATGTAAAAGAATGAAATAAGGGCATTCACTAATACCATACACAAAAATAAACTCAAAATGAATTAAAGACCTAAATGTAAGGCTGGACACCATAAACTCTTAAAGGAAAACATAGGCAGAACACTCTTTGACATAAATCATAGCAAGATCATTTTTTGACTCACCTCCTGGAGTAATGAAAATTTAAAAAAGGGGGGGAACCTAACTAAACTTAAAAGCTTTTGCACAGCAAAAGAAACCATAAACAAGGCAAAAACACAACCCTCAGAATGGGAGAAATATCTACAAATGAAGCAACAGACAAGGCATTAATCTCCAAAATACACAAAACAGTTCATGCAGCTCAATATCAAAATACACACACTCACACACACACACACACTCCAATTAAAAAAAAAATGAGCAGATCTAAACAGACATTTCTCCAAAGAAGACATACATATGGCCAAGAGGTAAGTGAAAAAATGTTCAACATCACTACCAATTAGAAAATACAAATCAAACCCACAATAAGGTATCACCTCACACCTGTCAGAAAGGCTATCATCAAAAAGTCTACAAACAAGAAATGTTGATGAAAATGTGGAGAAAAGAGAACCCTAGTATACCATTGGTGGGAATGTAAATCAGTGCAGCCATTGTGGAAAACAGTATGGCAGTTCCTTAAAAGAATAAAAATATAACTTCCATATGATCTAGCAATTCCACTCCTGGGAATATATCTTAAAAAAAATGAAAACATTAACTTGAATAAAACCCGACAACAACCCAGTGCTCATAGCACTATTTATAATAATCAAGACATGAAAACAACCCATGTCCATCTATAGATGACCTAAGCAAGAAGGCAAGATAAACATATACACAATATAATATTACTTAGCCATGAAAAATATCCATGTGCAGCAACATGGATGGACACAGAGAATATTATGCTTAGTAAAAATAGTCAGATAAAGACAAATGCTACATGGTATCACTTACATGTGGGATCTAAAAAATAATACAAACACATGTATATACAAACAGAAACAGACTCCCTGATAGAGAAATAAAACTTTTTGTTACCAAAGGGATGAGGGAAGGAAGGAGAGACAAATTAGGTGCATGGGATTAACAGTTACACACTACTATATATTAAATAGATAAGCAACAAGGACTTACTATAAAGCAAAGGGAATTAAACCATCATCTTGGAGTAACCTCTAATGAAATAACTTGCAAAAATACTGAATCACTATACTGTATGTCTGAAAATAACAATATTATAAGTCAACTATACTTCAATTTTAAAAAGCAGTAAAGAATCTAGCAAAGACCACTAAACATAGCTTCTTGAGTAAAGATTTTAGAGAAAACATTGATAAAAATTATATATGTTGGGATCCAATGGACTGCAGCATGCCAGGCTTCCCTGTCCACCACCAGCTTCCAGAGCTTGCTCAAGCTAATGTCCATCAAGTTGGTGATACTAAATAATTTTAGAACAATGTATTCATCCTTGGAATTAGACATGTAAATTCAATGATATATATATTAAAAAAAAACAGTTCTAACTGAAAAATTAAACAGTGAAATTTAATAAATAAGACAGTTGTTTTCTCATAGATTTATAGCATTGAAGAAACAATATACTGAATCACAATAAAGATTATGAAATGCCAAGGTTGCTGGGAGAAATATCAATAACCTCAAATATGGAGATGACACCACCCTTATGGCAGAAAGCAAAGAGGAACTAAAGAACCTCTTGATGAAGGTGAAAGAGGAGAGAGAAAAAGCTGGCTTAAAACTCAACATTCAAAAAACAAAGATTTTGGAATCTGATCCCATCCCTTCATGGCAAATAAATGGGGAAACAATGGAAACAGTGACAGACTATTTTGGGGGGCTCCAAAATCACTGAAGATGGTAACTGCAGCCATGAAATTACAAGATGCTTGCTCCTTGGATGAAAAGCTATGACCAACCTAGACAGCATATTAAAAAGCAGAGACATTACTTTGCCAACAAAGGTCTGTATAGTCAAAACTATGGTTTCTCCAGTAGTCATGCATGGATATGAAAGTTGGACCATAAAGAAGGCTGAGCACTGAAGAATTGATGCTTTTGAACTGTGGTGTTGGAGAAGACTCTTGAGAGTCCCTTGGGCTGCAAGGAGATCAAATCAGTCAATTATAAAGGAAATCAACCCTGAATATTCATTGGAAGGACTCATGCTGAAACTGAAGCTCCAATACACTGGCCACCTGATGCAAAGAGCTGACTAGTTAGGAAAGACCCTGAAGGCAGGAGGAGAATGGGACCACAGAGGACAAGATGGCTGGATGGCATCACCGACTCAATAGATAAGAGTTTGAGCAAGCTCCAGGAGATGGTGAAGGAGAGGGAACNTGCAAAGAGCTGACTAGTTAGGAAAGACCCTGAAGGCAGGAGGAGAATGGGACCACAGAGGACAAGATGGCTGGATGGCATCACCGACTCTATAGATAAGAGTTTGAGCAAGCTCCAGGAGATGGTGAAGGAGAGGGAACCATGCTGTGCTTACAGTCTGTAGGTGGCAAAGAGTTGGGCATGACTGAGCAACTGAACAACAACAACAACAACAACAACAACAGTATACGATTATAAAATGTCAAATTTTAAATAAAAACACAACCACTAAAGTACCCTGTTTCCTGTGGAGGTATGCCAGTACTTCTTTTAAATTATGTTCGTACTATTTATTCCCAAAGATTGATTTGTATCCACACAAAATGAAATAAACTTGGAACTCCTTAAAGCAAGATGATTACAAGAAACAAATTATAGCTGTTTAAACCAAGGTCTCTTACCAACATCTCTTGCCAAGAGCCTTCTGGGCTAACAGTTCACAGAGACCTCAGCTGTGTTATTAGTGTATTTTTTTTNCTGCCTGGGGCTTCTACTGCTTTGCTCATCCCAACTCTAGGTCCCTCCGGTCCTCCCAGCTCTACCTCCCTGACGACTGACCGAGCCCTTCGGCCCTCCCTGGGGCCCGAGACTCAGTCTCACTCTCTCCAGCTAGTTTGCTGAGTTCAGGGTCATTTGCAGGGGGTCCCGTGTGCTCTCCCAGGTAACCCAACCTAGACCCGGCTCGGTGGTGACGGTGGAAAGGCTGGCAGGCATGAACGGCGGTGATGGCGGTGTGTGACGGCAGTGATGGTGGTGTGTGATGGCGGTGATGGCGGTGTGTGACGGCGGTGATGGTGGTGTGTGATGGCGGTGATGGCGGTGTGTGATGGCGATGTGTGATGGCGGTGGTAGCGGTGTGTGACGGCGGTGATGGTGGTGTGTGACGGCAGTGGTGGCAGTGCCAGTGGGCGCAGCGTCTGTGTTGGTAGCGGTGCTCTTGCGGGCACTGGTGTCAGTGTTGTGCTGGTGTTGGTTGCATTTGTGAGGTTGGTGATGGTGTTGGTGGTGATGACGGTGATGGTTGCATTGGTGGTGTTGGTGTTGGTGAAGGTGGTNCCAGTGGGCGCAGCGTCTGTGTTGGTAGCGGTGCTCTTGCGGGCACTGGTGTCAGTGTTGTGCTGGTGTTGGTTGCATTTGTGAGGTTGGTGATGGTGTTGGTGGTGATGACGGTGATGGTTGCATTGGTGGTGTTGGTGTTGGTGAAGGTGGTGTTGGTGGTGATGATGGTGATGGTTTTGCTCGAACTGGTAAAGCTGGTGTTGATGGTGTTGGTTGCAGTGGTGATGGTGGTGGTGGTGGTGGTGATGGTGATGAGGATGTTAATGGTAGTCCTTCCCTTCCGAGTGGAATGTCTTCAAGTCTCTGATTCAGAGGCCAGAAGCCAGGGTCACCGGTCCTTTCTTACACCAGCAGTATGTAGGCCTCTCTGTCAGATCTGGGTCCTTAGGGGGTCCTTTCAGATCCTGACTAGAGTGGAGCCATCTAGAAAGGAGTCGGGTGGGGATGGAGCCTGGCGGACAAAGCTGTGTTTCCCTTCAGTCCCGCATCATCCACCCGCTTCTCCAGAGAAGGGTGGTGAGTCTGACCAGGCCTGGGCCTTGTGTCACCACAGGCCTTCAGGGCCAGGCCTTGGGCGGGTGACACAGAGCAGAGAGANGAAGGCAATGGCACCCCACTCGTACTTTTGCATGGAAAATCCCATGGACAGAGGAGCCTGGTAGGCTGCAGTTCATGGAGTCGCTAAGAGTCGGACATGACTGAAGCGACTTAGCAGCAGCAGCAGCAGCCCAGTATGCATAAAAACCTCACAATTTGTCCATTCTCCTGTTTTATGGGTATTTAATTTGTTTCCATGTACAATTGCTGTTATGAAGAATGCTGCTGTAGACATTCTCCTGACATAAAAGCATTTTTCAATGGTTTGAAAATAGAATGTAGAAAGCATGAATATTTAGCTTGATAAAGATGACACCACCCTTATGGCAGAAAGTGAAGAACTAAAAGGACTCTAGATAAAAGTTAAAGAGGAGAGTGAAAAGGTTGGCTTAAAACTAAAAGTTCAGAAAACAAAGATCATGGCATCTGGTCCCATCACTTCATGGCAAATAGATGGGAAAACAGTGGAAACAGTGACAGACTTTATTTTGGGGGGGGGGACTCTAAAATCACTGCAGATGGTGACCTCAGCTATGAAATTAAAAGACGCTTGCTCCTTGGAAGAAAAGTTATGACCAACCTAGACAGTATATTAAAAAGCAGAAACATTACTTTGCTAACAAAGGTCCGTCTAGTCAAAACTGTGGTTTTTCCAGTAGTCATGTATGGATGTGAGAGCTGGACTATAAAGAAAACTGAGGGCCTAAGAATCGATACTTTTAAATTGTGGTGTTGGAGAAGACTCTTGAGAGTCCCTTGGACCTGTCTCTTATACACATCTTAATGTGTATAAGAGACAGGTGGTTATTCTACTTAGAAAAATGCTGTTAAGTGCAAATGAAAGTAGTAATCAGTATAGAAATTCCACTAAAGCTCTTTAGTAGTCAAACATGAGATCACTGGTTAAATGTGCACAGGGAAAAAAGCTCAGTCTTGGGTCTGAATGTCTTTGGCTTGGTTTTGAGCAGTTAGTTTCCTGCAAAAACAGTAACAGTCTGCCATTGACTTTTGGGGACACCAGCAGACCAAAGGCTCCCATTTATGGAAAAAAAGAGAAGCAGCTCGGGGTCTCAAGATCTAGAAAAGGTGCTGCTTTAAAAATTTAGCCTCCTCTCTGACCTGTCTGATGGTTTTCTTAGTAATAGAAGTGACTGGTCTACAAAGAATCCCTTGTCAAACCCTTGCCTACAAGCTCTGACTCACCTTTATCCATCCTACTGTCCATCTATACCCTCCTTTCACTATCAGGTAAATGAGCATGGAAGGTAAGCCTTAGCTTTTGGTTGGTTGGTTTGCTTGGGTGTTATTCTAGCTCCATATGAGTATAACATCCAAAGGTGATGCTACTATAGGTTCCATGAAACATTCAGTGGGTCCTACTTGTGAAAAGGGAAGAATATCTTCAATAGTTCCTAACTGTGAAAGCACATTGAGCACCAACACTTCAACTACAAGACTTGAGTGGCAGGAAGGCAATCAAGTAAGTGCATCACTATATTGAGGTAAAACATGTTTTAGGAAAAGAATGAGGACAAGTCTTCACTGGCTAAGGGATCTGTTTACTTTGTCTAACTTTTGAATGGTTACGAAATGACAAATGCATGCGTTTTAAACAGTGGATGCTGCTGGTGGGAAAGCAACTATTTATGTTTCTGTTATTTAAACTGATGTAAAGTGAAGGTGTTAGTCACTCAGTCATGTCCGATTCTTTGCAATCCCATGGACTGTAGCCCACCAGGTTCCACTGTTCATGGAATTCTCCAGGCAAGAATACTGGAGAGGGTAGCCATTATATACTCTAGGGGATCTTCCCAACCCAGGTCTCCTGCACGGCAGGTGGATTCTTTACCATCTGAGTCACTAGGGAAACTCATATTTAAATTCATAGTCATGCCAAAAAGACAGTAGTAAGAAAGACTCAGTATTTCTAAGTTTAGATACCTAAGCAGAAGCTGATCGTTCATACTTTGAGAAAATCTAAGTGTCATAATTATTCATAATACCATGCCCTGTAGAAAAGACCTTTCAAGTGGAATGAATACACCCCTCATTGAATGTGGTTGTGAACATTCCGGTCAGGATCAGCTTCATGTCCCTTATCTCTCAAAGAATTAAACAGGACAGAGTGTGGTGGGTAAAAATCAGGGGCATTACATGTTTCACATATAAGTATTGCACCAAACCTAATCTTGTGATTATTTCCGCTATTATATATTATTTCTTCTATCAGTGTCTCCTATGGACCTTATTTTCACAGTTGGTTGATTTTATTGATCCTCTTTCCAGTTTCCATTATAAGAGGTTGAGACTTAAAGAGGGGAATAAAATATGTTTTTCACAAGGTCAGAGTAGATTCACACATCTGATAAAAGGCAAAAGTTTGTCCTGATGGTTGGCTTCTAGGAATGTTAGGGTCTTTTGGACACTAAGTAAAGGAGAGGAAAAACACTTGTAATTTTGAGAAGGTCTTTGTGGTGTCAATATATAATCCTTGTCTGTTTTTTGTAAGCTTTTGACTTTCAAACTTGAATAAGATACAATAGAGTATAATTGTTTAAAGGCTTACATCATTTAAAAGCAAATGTTACCAATTACACTCCAGTACAAAATAAAAAGTTTAATTTAAAAAAGCAAATGTTTATCTTAAGAGTTACTGAGTAAAATATTTTTTTCTATCTGCAATGAGTTTACCATCTTGGTCATCACCTAATGATGCTCTATCAAATTATCACAAACTTAGTGACTTTAAAACAACACACGTTTATTATCTTGTAGTTCTGGAGGTAAGAAGTCTGGAATGAGTCATCAGGCTGTATTCCTTCTAGAGGTGCTAGGAAA
>SJYV01010663.1:0-14499 GCA_006410875.1 Neotragus pygmaeus | reverse complement strand
TTTTCTGTGATTGTGGTTTTCATTCTGTCTGCCCTTTGATGGAAAGGATAAGAGGCTTGTATGGAAGAGACTGACTGTGGGGGAATCTGAATCTTGTTCTGGGGGCAGGGCCATGCTCAGTAAATCTTTAATCCAATTTTCTGTTGATGGGAAGGGCTGTGTTCCCTCCCTGTTGTTTGGCCTGAGGTCAAACTATAGTAGGGGTAAGGGTAATGGGGACCTCCTTCAAAAGGACTTATGCCCACACTGTTTTATTCAGTGCCCCTGACCCCGCAGCAGGCCTCTGTCAACCACGCCTTCGCCAGAGACTCCTGACACTCACAGGCAAGTCCGGGTCAGTCTCTTATGGGGACACTGCTCCTTTCTCCTGGGTCCTGGTGCACACAAGGTTCTTTTTGTGCCGTCCAAGAATCTGCTTCCCCAGTCAGTGACACAACAGTGACAGAGTTTATTTTCTTGGGCTCCAAAATTATTGCAGATGGTGACTCCTGCAGTAAAATTAAGACACGCTTGCTCTTTAGAAGAAAAGCCATGACCAACATAGACAGCATATTAAAAAGCAGAGATATTACTTTGCCGACAAAGGTCCATCTAGTCAAAGATGTGGTTTTTCCAGTAGTCATGTACAATGTGAGAACTGGACCATAAAAAAAGATGAGCACTGAAGAATTGATACTTTTCAACTGTGGTACTAGAGAAGACTTAGAGTCCCTAGGACAGCAAGGAGATCAAGCCAGTCAACCCTAAAGGAAACTAGTCCTGAATATTCACTGGAAGGGCTGATGCTGAAGCTGAAACTCCAATACTTTGTCCACCTGATGCAAAGAACTGACTCACTGGAAAAAATCCTGATACTGGGAAAGATTGAAGGGGACAACAGAGGATGAGATGGTTGGATGGCATCACCAACTCAGTGGACATGAATCTGAGCAAGCTCCGGTAGTTGGTGATGGACAGGGAAGCCTGGCGTACTTCAGTCTGTGGGGTTGCCAAGAGTTAGACATGACTGAGTGACTGAACTGAACTCTGTGTTGTGTCTTACCTGCCTCACTTGAATCTTGCTTTTTTTTTAAGAAGTGGTGCAATTGTGGAATTAAAACTCTCTGAACAGGAAGGAATATGGGCAGTCACCCACTGCTTACTCTCATTTGGCAGAGAGTGAGAATGAGGCTGAGGAAATCTTGCCCACTGTGGTGGGTCTGGGGGTGACTTCATGTCCAGGAACTTATTTAATTTCCTTTTTGCATAAGAACAGTTAAAAACAACTTTATAAAGAACATTCATGATCCATACAGTGACCTGATTCTGCCAAGCTCTGGTCTTATCTTAGTCTCTAATGAGTTGTGCGTTTTTGGTAGCCCATCATCTCCTCGGTCTTCAGCTCTCTCATCTGAAAAAAACGAGAAGAAACTGAATCATCTCATCAAAGTAACTGTTTGAGGAGCTAGGATAGAAAAGAGGGGACAGGGAGTGACCAGAACTTTGGGTCCTCATTTCTGCTTCCTATTGCAGTCTGTCTTATACTTGGTACTCTTTGGCTTTATGCATTACAGTTCTGATATTGTTTGCTTGAAAATATGGGACCAGATGATTTTCTGGTGTCTTCTCTGATATTTCAAGAGTGTCAGATCTGTCTCTGGCTAGGGTTACACAGGAATTGCTAAACAAATGTGAAGAATAAAAAAGAATTCCTCATTCCAGCACATCTGCCTAACTTTGGCAGACACAGACCAGGGTGTATTCTGAACAAGTGGGATAACTGAGTGCCTTTATCAAAAGAGTNGGTTACACAGGAATTGCTAAACAAATGTGAAGAATAAAAAAGAATTCCTCATTCCAGCACATCTGCCTAACTTTGGCAGACACAGACCAGGGTGTATTCTGAACAAGTGGGATAACTGAGTGCCTTTATCAAAAGAGTCAACAAGACTAGTGTCTCAGCATATGGATTGAGGTCCAGGAATCAAGGCCTGGATGATAGTATAATTTAACTAAAAGCTTCTGTGAATGGTGAGAGGCAGAGCAGATGGGGAAACTGGGGGAGGATCTGAGACCCCTGATATACTAATGAATCTTCTATTTCTGCTATTTCACACAGAAAATGGATACTTTAAGAGACTAAGGATGAGTGTTTTGGTAGATCCAGATGCTACAGTTCAGGGAAAGTAAAGCTGAGGCAATAATGACCTCTACCATTTTCTGAGTCTCTCTATAACTGCATCTCTCATTTATTCCCCCTTATATGTGTGCCTTTCCATCTGTTACTAATTATTAAACCCATTTCCCTACCTATCCTTTATATAAAATATTCTCCTCTTTCTCCCCTCACTTAGATGTGATCATTAGATCCATCATTTTTGCTAAATGATTGTAAACTAGTTACATAGCCTTTCTGAGCCTCAATTGCCTCATGTAGTGTAAGTTATATATCCATTATAGTGGGCACTCACTGAATAGTATTACTCCTATTACTACTAATGCGTTGGTGGTAAATATATGTGCTGTGCTTAGTCACTCAGTCATGTCTGACTCTTTGTGACTCCATGGACTGTAGCCCGCCAGGATTCTCCAGGCAAGAATACTGGAGTAGGTTGTCATGCCCTCNTGGGCACTCACTGAATAGTATTACTCCTATTACTACTAATGCGTTGGTGGTAAATATATGTGCTGTGCTTAGTCACTCAGTCATGTCTGACTCTTTGTGACTCCATGGACTGTAGCCCGCCAGGATTCTCCAGGCAAGAATACTGGAGTAGGTTGTCATGCCCTCCTCCAGGAGATCTTCCCAATCTAGGGATTGAACCCAGGTCTCCTGCATTGCAGGCAAATTCTTTACCAGGTGAGCCACAAGGGAAGCCCTATAAGGACTAGAAAGCCCTCTAACAGTGAGATCAGTCTCTGTACCAGATATGTTTCAGGCACCTGTTTAAAAAACAGAGAATAATAATATTTAACCTGTCCAGCCTTGCCTCAGTGGGAAGGCACTGCTGAAGTGTGAGAGTGCGTGGTGAATGTGAAGAGCTGTACCGGTGTGCACAGTCTGTAGGAATTATGTATGTGGGGAGGAGTCCAGACGACATGGACACCTGCTCAGAGGCTCAACAGCACAAGCTGAGCCTGGAAATCTTTGAGCGGTATGTCCAAACAAGTCTCACATTCCCCTTGTTCTGAGTTAGATCTCAGGCAGCTGTACTGAACTTTCATATCCTTAGCGAGCCCAGATCTTTCCTTCCACTTCCCTTTGGTCAAACAGAGGAGCCTTGCCCATTGCTGAATTATTACTGCTGCCTACTCCTTGTTTGAAGGACCTGGATACTGAGATTCCCTTAGGGGAAGCATGAGAGCCAGATCTATGCAGCTAAGGAAATCCTCCCACAAAACTTTTCTTCTGAGCAACTCAGGGGAACAGAGCAATGTGCTAAATAGTTTTTTAATGAGAAGACAAATGAGGAGCAGTTTAGTTGAACTGGGGAAACCAGAGAGTGAGTCTAGGGAACTGTTCCCAGGAGAGGCTGTGCCTGCTTAATGAAGCTGAGCCTCAACTTCAGTGATTATCAGCATTTTTCTCTGCAGAGAGTTCTTCCTGCCTGAGTGGGGGATCTGGGAGCTTTGAGGGTAGCCCCAGTTTTCTCCTCTTACCTTCCTCAATTAATACTAATTGCGAAGATGAGTATGCAGAGCAAGAAGTGAAAAAAAGCAGCTCTAGAAAACAGTCCTCCTAGGAATCCTTTCTCCAGACCTGCGGGGAGAAACCAGCCTCCCAGCTTTGTCTGAACCATGCAGAAGGGCATGTGTTCCCTACACTCATAGGAGGCCCTGTGGACATAAAGTGGGAGTCAAGAGGCCTGAGCTTTAATCGTGGCTCTGTCACTAACTCACTCTGACCCAAAGTGGGTCACACACCTTTCCCGACCTATACTAAAATATGGAAATTGGACTTCATGAATTACTTGGTTTCTCTGAGCTGTAATTTTATGAATTATGATAAATGATGTGGTTTTCATTCTGATACCCAGGGCAACAGCATCAAGAAACAAGAGTGTAGTAGCCTCACTTCTGCTTAAAAAAAAAAAAAGTGTATTGAGTGTAAAAGAAGTAAAGGGAGAAGTGAGAATATAAGAGTAAGATAAATATAAGCCCCAAGAGATACCACACCCCAACAGAAGAGGGGTATAGACCATCCAGGTTCAAACAAAGGGATGTGTTGCCACACTTACTTTCCACTTTCATAACAAATTTTAAATTCTCATTTCCTGTTGGGGGGGGGGCTCTATCATTTTCTTTCAGAAAAAAATGAAGCAGTTCTAATAATCTGCCTGTCTGCACATCTCTGCTTGTCTACAGACCTATAGACACATATATGGCACTATAACTCTCAGACAGCACCAAAAAATCAGAATTACAAGTAAAATTTTCAGTGTTGATAATCATATAAAGGGGCTTCCCAGGTGGTGTGAGTGATAAAGAACCTACTTGCCAGTGCAGGAGACATGGTACCGTGGTTTGATTCTTGGTTTGGAAAGATTCCCTGGAGAAGGGCATGGCAACCCACTCCAGTATTCTTGCCTGGATAATCCCATGGACAGAGGAGCCCAGAGGGCTATGGCCCATGGGGTCACACGGAGATGAACATGACTGAAGTGACAGCACGCACGGACGCACGCACGCAACTGTATAAAGAACACACAGTAAGAAAACCCAGTGTTTGAATCAACTGTTGTAAAATAACAATCACAAAGCAGCAGTTCTAAAATACAGTACAATTTAGCTAACCCCATTTTACCTCATTTGCAAAACTAAAATGTTAATCGCAGCTGTCTTTTAGGTTGTTGGGAGACTTAAGATAATTTATATTGGAATGCTGCTAAGTCGCTTCAGTCGCGTCCAACTCTGTGCAACCTCATAGACGGCAGCCCACCAGGCTCCCCGTCCCTGGGATTCTCCAGGCAAGAACACTGGAGTGGGTTGCCATTTCCCTCCTCAATGCATGAAATTGAAAAGTGAAAGTGAAGTCGCTCAGTCGTGTCCGATTCTTCACGATCCCACGGACTGCAGCTCACCAGGCTCCTCCGTTCATGGGATTTTCCAGGCAAAAGTACTGGAGTGGGGTGTCATTGCCTTCTTCGACGTTGGAATGCGTAAGTGTTAAAAAATAAAATCAAACTTTGTTAACTGCTATTATTATCAGCATTATGTCTAATACCTAATAGAACCAATACATGTCTAATACCTAATAGAACCAAGGAGATGATTAAAATTCACCAGAGGAATTCAACAAGGGGGGGAATGGAATCCTCAAAGTCTTAGTTCTCTAGAGTTACAGTGTCCCTGCAGAAATGTCAACTACTCATAGACCAAGCTTAAAAGTAGTCAGCACCACTTCATAAACTTAGTTTTAGTAGTGTTTGAGGATTTGAACTCTTCTGACAAAGGGCAAGCAAATCAGAATGCGGTTGTAAGCCGGATGGTAGGAGAGATGGAGGAGTCTTTCTGTTTATGTATGGAAAAGTTGAATTCTTTAGGATGAAGTTGATTGGAAGTTGTCTGCTTGGGAACAGAATCCCTGCACTGTATATGAGTTTTTTCTCTCCCTTTCAGATTATTTCCCAGTATTTCCTCCTACTGACGAATAACAGGATCACTGATTGATTCATTAATTCATTCATCAGTATTTGTTGAGCACCTATGTGCTAAACACTATACTATGTTAGGTACTGGTAAAACTGGCCATTTTTACATGATAAATATTTTCTAATTATTTAATGTGTACATGAGAACAGTTTATAAATGTTGGATTCAAAACTGCCATGTCACATAAAATTTCTTAAGCTGTTCATTGTGTTAGCCAAATTTTTGAATCATAATCGTAACTATTTGTTAGCCTTGTTTCAACAATTGAGAGAGATGATGACATCTCCAGCGTAATGGTAACTTTGTCAATTTCTCATTGTAATTCTTTTGAATTTGTCCATATATTTTTATATAGTTTATATATATACAGTTTTTCCTTACGATCTGAAAGGAGAGTATTGCTCTGAAACCTTTAATAAGCCAAAAAAAATGGTATAAGAGTACCCCCCCATTTTGCAAAAGTTTGCCTTATACCACTTTACTTGTGCCGAAAACCTGTATTAGCACACTTTTTGCTAACTGAAAGAAATACAAAGAGGATTTTCACTTTTACAAAAAAAAAAACAAACAAAACAAACAAAAAAACCCTATTGAGGTAAAAATCGTTAGGCAGTCAGTGTAGATGTCAGAGCTGCGTTTCTTTTTCTAATTTCTAATTTCAATTTTAATTTTCACACACAAGCATTTTGCTTCATTAAAAGCTATATTTACTCCTTCAGTTTCCAGGCATTCAGAGGAATGCCTCCCTGGTCTGGAGGGTCATAAAACATTCAGACCCAGGACGAGACAATCACTAACTGCTGTCCAGTTTATAAAGGAGGAAAAACTNTCTTTTTCTAATTTCTAATTTCAATTTTAATTTTCACACACAAGCATTTTGCTTCATTAAAAGCTATATTTACTCCTTCAGTTTCCAGGCATTCAGAGGAATGCCTCCCTGGTCTGGAGGGTCATAAAACATTCAGACCCAGGACGAGACAATCACTAACTGCTGTCCAGTTTATAAAGGAGGAAAAACTTCAGGTAGGCAATTAGCTCCTAAACACACATCTAGCCCCTCAATAATGATCTGGGTGTCTTGAGAAGGGGTCAAGGGATGACATCGCAATGTAGAAAAAGCTGAGAAACTGGAGGATCCAAGAAATTCATAAAAATGACAAACTGGATATTGCAACATTTAAACTGATGTGTCATAAATTACACATATCACATGTCTAACTCTGAGCCAACCAAAAATTAACAGATCAACTCTAATAAAGATATAAAAACTGAGGTTATTCCCACCTTTGGGAGCTCTCTTCACCCTTTCTCAGTATCTATGCTGAGGGCTTTGTATCTCCATCCTTTAAAACAAACTTTGCCTGCATGTGTGTTTGTGGAATTCATTCTTTAACTCCGTGAACAGAACTCGGTTTCCCAATATGGATGTTTGTTAAAAGTGAAGTGGCATAATATGAACTTTTGGAAAGCAGAAGATACCTGTACGAATACCAGTGTGTATTATAGTAAATACTGTGGTGTTGGAGAAGACTCTTGAGAGTCCCTTGGACTGAAAGGAGATCCAACCAGTCCATCTTAAAGGAAATCAGTCCTGGATATTCATTGGGAGGACTGATGTTGAAACTGAAACTCCAATACTTTGGCCACCTGATGCAAAGAGCTGACTCATTTGAAAAGCCCCTGATGCTGGGAAAGATTGAGGGTGGGAGGAGAAGGGGAAAACAGAGGATGAGATGGTTGGATGGCATCACCAACTCAGTGGATGTAGGTTTGGGTGGACTCCAGGAGTTGATGATGGACAGGGAGGGCTGACGTGCTGCAGTTCATTGGGTCATAAAAAAAGAAAAAATATGATATGCTGTTATATTGAGTAATGTAAAATATGTGTACACATATATATGATATGAATATATAAATTAAATCATATTTTCTCAAGGGCTGACTATATTGTAATTATGTAGTGAAATCTACAAATCTACCCTATCTGTATTGATTTTTTTTTTTCTAAAACTATTTTAAGCTACAATATTATATGGAAACCTGTACCAAGTTCACAGGACAAAAATCTCTGGAACTGACCAAGCCCCATAGGAACTGTTGCCACAACTCTCCAGTTCCCTGACCCCATATTAGGTAAAATACTCACCCTATTACCTATCCTATAGCATCCTAACCAATCACCTAATGCCACCATTCCAGTAGGGAATTTCTCTGTCTTGAGTTTATAAAAATTGGCTACCAGCCTGTAAAAACCTTTCAACTCTCCCTTGGGCAGACCAGTATTCTAATCTTGTCTCCTAGTCTAATAAACCTTATTCTCCTCTAATTCTGCCTCATGTCTGGCAAGCCCATGCATGGACCATGACATATATATCTATGTATCCAATCTTTAAGTGACTTTATGTTTCATGTGTATTTTGTAAATAACACACAGCTGGATTTATTTTTAATCCAAATTGAAAAAAATTATCTCCTGTCCATTTATGTACCTACTTTATGTAAATATTTTAGTTTGATTCTTCCATCTTACTTCATTAGAATTTGTAACACTTAGTATATGCTTTCTTTTCCTTTCTTGTCAGTTTGTTTAAAAATCTTTATCTTCTTTTTAAGAACAAGTGTCAGAGAATTCTCGTATTCTCTGGTCCCCACCAAACTCCAACCCTACCATGTTGACATACTTCCTGCATTCTTCTCTCTTGTTCTGGCTTTACTTATTTATAAGACATCTAATGAAGGCATTTGCTCACACTTACTTTTTTTTTCTGGCTGCCAATATTTTTTAGATTTATTTCTTTTCTTATTGAAAAGCTCTTCCCAAACAGTTGTTGATGAGGGCTTTTGTGTTGCAAAACTAGTGAAACTTTGTATATTGAGAATTGTTTTAATTTGTTTAACTGTGTTAAAATGCATACCATAAATATAACCATTTTTAAACACAGGTGTATCTCATTTTATTGTGATTCACTTTATTGCACTTGAACGATATTGTGTTTTTACCAATTGCAGGTCTGTGGCAACCCAAGTTCTAGTAAGTCTATCCACACCATTTCTCAACAGCTTTATATTTAAATTAAGGAATGTTTGGGCTTTCCTTGTGACTCAGCTGGTGAAGAATCTGCCTGCAATGTAGGAGACCTGGGTTTGACCCCTGGATTGGGAAGATCCTCTGGAGAAGGGAAAGGCTACCCACTCCAGTATTTTGGCCTGGAGAATTCCATGAACTGTATAGTCCATAGGATTGCAAAGAGTCAGACACAACTGATCGACTTTCACTTCATTTCAAGACAAGTTTACTGTTTTTAAAAAATAGTATAATGTTATTTTTATAGTAAACCACAGTATAATGTAAACTCTTATATGCACTGGGAAACCAAAAGAAAAGAAAAAACAAAAATCATGTCACTTGCTTTAATGTAATCATCTCAAAACAAACACACAATATATTCAGGGTACACTTGCATACAATTCAAGAGTGTTAAATATGTTGACTTTGTGCAACTAATCTCCAGAACTCTATTCACCCTGCAACAGAAACCCTATACCAGTTAAGCAATATTCCTTTATTCCNTTTTTTTTTTCTAAAACTATTTTAAGCTACAATATTATATGGAAACCTGTACCAAGTTCACAGGACAAAAATCTCTGGAACTGACCAAGCCCCATAGGAACTGTTGCCACAACTCTCCAGTTCCCTGACCCCATATTAGGTAAAATACTCACCCTATTACCTATCCTATAGCATCCTAACCAATCACCTAATGCCACCATTCCAGTAGGGAATTTCTCTGTCTTGAGTTTATAAAAATTGGCTACCAGCCTGTAAAAACCTTTCAACTCTCCCTTGGGCAGACCAGTATTCTAATCTTGTCTCCTAGTCTAATAAACCTTATTCTCCTCTAATTCTGCCTCATGTCTGGCAAGCCCATGCATGGACCATGACATATATATCTATGTATCCAATCTTTAAGTGACTTTATGTTTCATGTGTATTTTGTAAATAACACACAGCTGGATTTATTTTTAATCCAAATTGAAAAAAATTATCTCCTGTCCATTTATGTACCTACTTTATGTAAATATTTTAGTTTGATTCTTCCATCTTACTTCATTAGAATTTGTAACACTTAGTATATGCTTTCTTTTCCTTTCTTGTCAGTTTGTTTAAAAATCTTTATCTTCTTTTTAAGAACAAGTGTCAGAGAATTCTCGTATTCTCTGGTCCCCACCAAACTCCAACCCTACCATGTTGACATACTTCCTGCATTCTTCTCTCTTGTTCTGGCTTTACTTATTTATAAGACATCTAATGAAGGCATTTGCTCACACTTACTTTTTTTTTCTGGCTGCCAATATTTTTTAGATTTATTTCTTTTCTTATTGAAAAGCTCTTCCCAAACAGTTGTTGATGAGGGCTTTTGTGTTGCAAAACTAGTGAAACTTTGTATATTGAGAATTGTTTTAATTTGTTTAACTGTGTTAAAATGCATACCATAAATATAACCATTTTTAAACACAGGTGTATCTCATTTTATTGTGATTCACTTTATTGCACTTGAACGATATTGTGTTTTTACCAATTGCAGGTCTGTGGCAACCCAAGTTCTAGTAAGTCTATCCACACCATTTCTCAACAGCTTTATATTTAAATTAAGGAATGTTTGGGCTTTCCTTGTGACTCAGCTGGTGAAGAATCTGCCTGCAATGTAGGAGACCTGGGTTTGACCCCTGGATTGGGAAGATCCTCTGGAGAAGGGAAAGGCTACCCACTCCAGTATTTTGGCCTGGAGAATTCCATGAACTGTATAGTCCATAGGATTGCAAAGAGTCAGACACAACTGATCGACTTTCACTTCATTTCAAGACAAGTTTACTGTTTTTAAAAAATAGTATAATGTTATTTTTATAGTAAACCACAGTATAATGTAAACTCTTATATGCACTGGGAAACCAAAAGAAAAGAAAAAACAAAAATCATGTCACTTGCTTTAATGTAATCATCTCAAAACAAACACACAATATATTCAGGGTACACTTGCATACAATTCAAGAGTGTTAAATATGTTGACTTTGTGCAACTAATCTCCAGAACTCTATTCACCCTGCAACAGAAACCCTATACCAGTTAAGCAATATTCCTTTATTCCACCTCCTCCCAGATTCTGGAAAATACCAGAAAGCATTAATTTCTGAGTGTAACCATACACCATTTGCAGTTCTATGGCTGATGTATTTCACTTAACATAAGGTTCCCAAAGTTCATCCATGTTGCAGCATGTGTCAGAATGTCCTTCTTTTTAAGGTACAGTTATTTTCCATTGTATGTGTATATGACATTTTGTTTACTAATTCATCTATTAAAGCACACTTATATTGTTTTAGTCTTTTGACTACTGTGAATAATACTGCAGTGAACATGGGTGTGTAAACATTCCCCTAAGATTGTACTTTCACTTCTTGGGGTATATGGGTATATGCCTAGAAGTGGAATTACCGGATCATAAAAATTGTTAAGCGTTTGAGGACTCACCATACTGTTTTCCATACAACTCTACTATGGAGCCCTGTACTAAGGTCACAGGATAAAAATCTTGGGAACTGACCAAGGCCCATTACAACTGTTGCCATGAGCCTCCATATCTAAACCAGCCAGTTCCCTGGCCCCACATTATATAAAATATCCACCCTGCTATCCATCCTATAGCATCCTAACCAATTACCTAATGCCACCATTCCAATAAGGAATTTTTTTTTTCTTTCTTGAGGCTATAAAAATGGGCTGCAAGCCTGTGAAAGGGTATAGCATCTCCCACTCTAATACACTTTATTCTCTTCTCATTCCAACCCACACATGGACCACAACATGCACTCTTTTACATTCCCACTGATAAAGCACAAGGATTCCAGTTTCTCTACATCCTCACCAACAATAATTATTTTCTATTTTCTTATCAGTCATTCTAATGAATGTGATGTGGTAATTCATTGTATTTTATTTTAGTTTGCATAATGATTATTGTTATTAAGTACTTTCTTGTGTGCTTATTGATCATTATAGCATCTTTAGAGAAAGATTTATTTCAAATTTTTCATATATTTTCTAATCAATTGTTTGATTTTTCTCATTGAATTATAAGAATTTTTATATATCTGGATATTAATCCTTTTACAGATAGATAATTTGCAAATACTTTTTAAAATTCTATATGCTTCTTTTTCACTCTGTTGACTGCTTGCTTTAACACATAGAAGTTTTTAATTTTGATGTCCTCAGATTTATCTATTTTGTTGTTGTTGTTTGTTTTTGACTACACATTGAATGTCACATCAAAGAAACCATTGCCAAATCCAATGTCATGAAACTTTCCCCAATGTTTTCTTCTGAGAGTTTCATAGTTTTAACTCATGTTTGGATCATTGATCAACTTGAGTTGATTTTTGTATATGATGTAAATATTCAGTTTAAATCTTTTGCAGGTGAATACACTTATTACTCAACATCATTAAAAAAATTGTCCTTTCTTAATTAAATGATCTTGATAACTATGTCAAAAATAATTTGACCATATATGTGAGGGTTCATGTTTGTGCTGTCTGTTTTGTTCCATTGGTCTGTTCCATGTATGCCTTTATACCAATACCACACTGTTTTGATTAAAATCAGGAAGTGGGAGACCACCAAATTTGATATTCTTTTCCAAAATTGTCTAGGCTACTTGGAGTTCTTTGACATTCTGTATAAATTTTAGGATGAATTTTTCTCTATCTACCAAAAAAAAAAAAATGACATTGGTATTTTGGTAGGGATTACATTGACTCTGTAGATCACTTTGTATAGTACTGACACTAACAACACTGAATCTTCCAATTAATGAATGCATGATATCTTTCCAAGCTTTTGACTGTGTGGATCATAAGAAACTGGAAAATTCTTCAAGAGATGGGAATACCAGACCACTTTACCTGCCTCTTGAGAAATCTGTATGCAGATCAAGAAGCAACAGTTAGAACCAGATTTGGAACAATGGACTGGTTCCAAATTTCAAAAGGAGTAGCTATATATAGTCACCCTGCTTATTTAACTTATATGTAGAGTATATCATGTGAAATGCTGGGCTGGATGAAGCACAAGCTGGAATCAAGACTGCTAGAAGAAATATCAATAACCTCAGATATGCAGATGACACCTTATGGCAGAAAGCAAAAAGGAATTAAAGAGTCTCTTGATGAAAGTGAAAGAGGAGAATGAAAAAGCTGGCTTAAAACTCAATATTCAGAAAACAAAGATCATGGCATCCAGTTCTATCACTTTATGGCAAATAGGTGGGGAAACAGTGGAAACACTGAAAGACTTTATTTTCTTGGGCTCCAAAATCACTGCAGATGGTGACTGCAGCCATGAAATTAAAAGACTCTTGCTCCTTTGAAGAAAAACTATGACCAACCTAGACAACATATTAAAAAGCAGAGACATTACTTTGCTAACAAAGGTCAATCTAATCAAAGCTATGGTTTTTCCAGTAGTCACATAAAGATGTGAGAGTTGGACCATAAAGAAAGTTGAGTGCCAAAGAACNAACTATGACCAACCTAGACAACATATTAAAAAGCAGAGACATTACTTTGCTAACAAAGGTCAATCTAATCAAAGCTATGGTTTTTCCAGTAGTCACATAAAGATGTGAGAGTTGGACCATAAAGAAAGTTGAGTGCCAAAGAACTGATGCTTTTGAATTGTGATGTTAAAGACTCTTGAGAGTCCCTTGGACAGCAAGAAAATCAAACCAGTCCATTCTCAAAGAGATCAAACCAATCAATCCTAAAGGAAATCAGTCCTGACTATTCATTGGAAGGACTGAAGCTGAAGCTGAAACTCCCATACTTTGTCCACTGATGCAAAGAACTGACTCATTGGAAAATACCCTGATGCTGGGAAAGATTGAAGGCAGGAGGACAAGGGGATGACAGAGAAGGACATGGTTGGATGGCATCACCAACTTGAAAGATGTGAATTTAAGCAAGCTCCAGGAGTTGGTAATGGACAGGGAAGCCTAGTGGGTTACAGTCCATGAGGTTGCAAAGGGTCAGATACTACTGAGCACCTGAACTGAGCTGAGATTTACAAGGGGCTTCCTGGTGGTTCAGGTGATAAAGAATCTGCCAGCAATATGGGAGATCCAGGTTTGATTCCTGAGTTGGGAAGCTCCCTAGGAGAAGGGAATGACTACTCACTCCAGTATTCTTGCCTGGAGAATTCCATGGACAGAGGACCCTTGTGGGCTACAGTCCATAGGGTGGCAAAGAGTTGGCCAAAACTGAGCAAATGGGCAAGAAATCCCACATCTGAAAACTTAATGGGCTACAGTTTTATAATCAAAGGAGAGGTGGGCAGGGGGAGAACTTCCTTGTCTTTCTTGAGTAGATATCATGTTTCCATCATGAACTCCTCCTCCAGGTTGGGCAAAGGAGGTTTCTCTGTACATAGTCAAACTAGGTCAGTCCACAAATTATTGTTTTTTATGTGTGCAAAGAGCATGTCCTAAAGATCACTAACTTATTGAGCTCACTGGGCAGTAGGTGGGTCTCATACCACCATTGTTTTATTGTCTGGGGGCATGTCTTACATTTCAGTTGCATGGTTATGTTGCTAAGCAACCCTGCTTGGTTTTGTTGTTAAGCAAACCTGCTTTCTTGAGTAATCATTAACTTACAGGGGTCTCTGATTTTTTTTTGTTTATGATTTCCAAGTAGGCTTAGCTATTTAATCACCTGTTTTCTCCCTTCACTTTGTCCCTATCATTTTTTTTTTTTTTACTTTATTCTACTTTACAATACTGTACTGGTTTTGCCATACATGGACACGAATCC
>SJYV01010657.1:0-35563 GCA_006410875.1 Neotragus pygmaeus | reverse complement strand
TGGAACATGGTGAATATGCTGAGAGAGAAGCCACAGGTGAAACCTTTTAATCCATGCCGCCCTCCAAGGAGTTCTTGACCACTAGTCCAACCTGGGAAGCCCTAATCCACAACCTTACCGTAAACCAGAGAGCGTGGCTCAGACAGTCAAGAATTCCACCTGCAGTGTGGGAGACCTGGGTTGGGAAGATCCCTTGGAGGAGGGTATGGCAACCCACTCCAGTATTCTTGCCTGGAAAACCCCCATGGAGAGAGCACCCTGGGGGGCTGCAGTCATGGGGTCACAGAGAGGACAAGACTGAGCTACTAAGCCAGCTAACCAGCCAGGCAACTCTTAGAAATAACAAGCAGTGCTTCACTTACATATCTTGTTCAAAACAAAGGGCAACTTTCTAAAAATAATTTCTTAAAGCTATATTTATACTTGTATTGAAAAGAAGCTTTAGGTGAATGCATTTAAATAGGTTGTTACTTTGTAAACATTATTTAATCAGATTTTTATGGAATTCCAAAAGTTCTTAAAAAAACCGCCAAAATTTCTTGCTGTCAAATCATTATTTGTTATGGTTTTTAATTGAATTTACAATATAGATAGTACAGAGAGTACAGCTGAAGAATAATACAAGTATACAAGTAAACTTTATTGATACAAATGAATGTGCTTATCCAGGAACATGGCTATGTTTCTCACTAAAGCTTGCTGACTTCCTGTAGTTTGCATAAACCATGGAAAGAATTGAAAAGTATTTTAAATCATAAAAAGGATTTAAGTGAATCCAAAGTTAATTCAACATAAATTTTAATTGCAGATGTCAAATGTGTGGAATGTATGAGTATTGAATTTATTGATGCATTTTGAATGTCCTTACCGATTTTTTCTTTTTCTTTTTTTTGGTTTGTTTTTATGCATGTTTCCATTTCAAAGTGGAAACTCCCCTCTGAGGAGGAGAGTAGTAAAGTGAAAGTATTGCACTACGCTTAGGGGATTTCTTGGGCTTCTTAGAAGTATTTTATGGATTGCATAGCTGTTGATTAAGTATAGCCATTGCTTGATTATGCCAGCTCCGGGTACGGAAGTGGGGAAACTTGGACAAAGAGTAGGCTCAGGATGGCTCTTGTCCATAACTCCCACTCCAGTCAGAATAGATAGTTTTATTGGCTCAATATATTGGGGGTTACTCTGAGAAAAATCTAGAAAACAGTGTGTGAATACTGATGGGACTCTACAACCTGCAAAACCCTTTGCAGGTGTGACATCACGTTGACACTCTATAAATCATCTTGTGTTGCAGCCCCTATAAGTTCCATAAGCCCCCTCTTTATAGTCTTCTTCCTTTCCTTTGCAATGACTTGCCTGTGGCTGTAGAAGATGTCGAACAGATTACCTTCGAGGAACACAAATTTAGAGCCACCTTCCACGTTGACTGATCTGTGGTCACCAGGAAACGTCCCCTCCACGTGCGCTTTCTTGAAGCAGTAGGGTTGTCATTTTTTATTAACTTATTTTAATTCTGGATTGAGGTTTTGCGCCATCTGCTGGACATATTTTGCCACACTACAAGAGAACATTTATTCTCAAAGGTGTTTTTTGAAATATTTATTAATACTTTAAAAAATTGTAAAAGGCATGTTTATTACAGGAAATGGAGAAGTGTAGG
The DNA here is from genome assembly GCA_006410875.1 of Neotragus pygmaeus. Taxonomy (NCBI): domain Eukaryota; kingdom Metazoa; phylum Chordata; class Mammalia; order Artiodactyla; family Bovidae; genus Neotragus; species Neotragus pygmaeus. The sequence continues at coordinate 33,906 of SJYV01010657.1, read as the reverse complement.
AAATAATATAGCATAAACAAAGATCCAGAGATAACTACTACTAATATCTAGCAGGTTTTTTTTTTTTTNATTAATACTTTAAAAAATTGTAAAAGGCATGTTTATTACAGGAAATGGAGAAGTGTAGGAAATAATATAGCATAAACAAAGATCCAGAGATAACTACTACTAATATCTAGCAGGTTTTTTTTTTTTTAATACACATGAGAATATGTCCCTGGAGTAGGAGATGGCAACCCACTCCAGCTCTAGTATTCTTACAGGGAAAATTCTATGGACAGAGGAGCTTTGATGGGCTACAGTCCGTGGGGTTGCAAAGAGTTGGACACGACCAAGCACACAACGCACGAATGTGTCATCATTAGGTTTGATTTGTGTTTTCAGGGGTTTTGTTTTGTTTTTATTGAAGTATAGTTGGTTTACAGTGCTGCGTTAGTTCCAGGTGTACAGCATATACATATACACACATGTATATATTGTATTGCAGATTCCTTTCCATTATAGGTTACCACAAGCTTCTGAAATAGTTCTCTGTGTTACACAGTAGGTGGTACTTATTTTCTGTACAATAGTATATATCTGTTAATCCTAAATTCCCAATTATCCCTCCCACTTCCCGTTTAGTAACCATAAGTTGTTTTCCTATGTTTGTGAATCTGTTTCTATTTTAAATAAGAAAAAAATTTTAGTTTGAGACCCGCACTCTGCTCATTTGGGTTGCAGCTGTAGTAAAANTCTGTTAATCCTAAATTCCCAATTATCCCTCCCACTTCCCGTTTAGTAACCATAAGTTGTTTTCCTATGTTTGTGAATCTGTTTCTATTTTAAATAAGAAAAAAATTTTAGTTTGAGACCCGCACTCTGCTCATTTGGGTTGCAGCTGTAGTAAAAGGAGAGGGCACCTTGCAGATATGAGGTTCATGGAGTGGGAATGCTCTTGGGTTCTATTGTGTGTGAACCCTAAGGTTTGCTTTGCGAGTTATGTGAGACAGGGATCTTATTACCTTTGAACTTACCTGGGCAGTGTGGGAGGGGGTTTGGGTGGGTGTGTGGGTTAGACCCTGGGGAAAGTGTCTTTTATTGCTTGAATTCCCAGGAAACAGCTCCCTGAGTTACTAGTCCAGTGTGGTACTGCTCCTTTATGTCAGTGATCATGTACTGAGCCCCAGTGTGCTCATGGCTATGACATATGCTGCAGAACTGAAGAAGTCTTACTTTCTCCTTGCTTCCAACAGTTTTTGTATTATGTCAATATTATGTTATTTACTTACATAAAGCTCCATTATCATCATAGCTATATTGGGACAGTCCATTATATATCTTTTATAAATATAAAAAATGATGCTATCTTGTCCTTCCTAATTCTTTTTATCTTAAAGTTTGAAATTAAGATTGCCAACTGTATGTTTTTTGTTTGAATGTTTCCATATATTTTTGTTTATTCTTTTGTTTTTAGCCTTTTTGATATATAATTTAGAATATTATGCTAGCAGATACAATAGTTTTTTTTTTAATTAAATTTGTCAGTATGTTAAAAAGGAAAATAAATGAAGAAATCTGTTGCTTTGAAATGAGATAAGTCTAGTACCAGAGACCAGTATATAGACAACTAACTATAACACAGGGCTTCCTTGGTAACTCAGTGATAGAGAATCTGCCTGCCAGTGTAGAAGACCCAGGTTTAATCCCTGGATCCGGAAAATCCCCTAAGGAAATGGCAACCCACTCCAGTATTCTTGCCTGGAGAATCCCATGGACAGAGAAACCTGGCAAGTTATAGTCCATGGGGTCACAAAGAGTCGAACTCACTTTAGCAACTAAACAACAACAACTACAACACAAGCTTGGAAACGTAGAAGCAGGGTGCTGACTCTTAATTGGGCAGCAGGACTGAGGAAAGGATAGTGACATTCAGTGCCAGGTTGACAGAAGGATGCAGTGACTATGAGGCTGAGAGAGCAGACTGAGGGCATGCATCAAAGACTGAGGTTCACAAAACTCTACCACAGTGGCGGAAGGAAGGTGACACGGTGTAAGGCTAGGGCCCCGAGCTGGCCTGTTAACTGTGTGGAGTATGAAACAGAGATGAAAATGCCTTATTCAGTGAACTTAGGAATCAGAGTAAAGTAGAAAATCACATCCTATGACTAATTACTGCTAAATAAAGTAAAATTTGGACCCAATTGTGAAAGAAATCTGAGAGCAGATATATGTTCTGTGGATCTGGCTTCCCCAGTGGCTCAGGGGTAAAGAATCTGCCTGCAATGCAGGAGACCTGGGTTTGATCCCTGGGTCAGCAAGATCCCCTGGAAAAGGAAATGGCAACCCACTCCAGTATTCTTGCCTGGAGAACTCCATGGCCAGAGGAACCTGGTGGGCTACAGTCCATGGGGGCACAAAGAGTCAGACACAACGGAAGCGACTGAGCACACGGAACTGATGGATCGTTAACAATATGCAGAGCCTTCCAATAGGAAGTAGCAGACCCTAGGGGAAACTGGAAACCCTTCCCTTAGAATTGAAAGCCTTCAATAGGCTTCCAGTACATCCTTGGCACCTGAGCGACCAGGAAAATGGGGCAGAGTGTAGAGATGCACGGAAGCAATGCTTGCTGTTGGAGTGGTAGGATGGGGGAGGCAGGGTGGCAGTCAGCCTTGCCGTGCCTAGTCTTGATCAGTAAAAGGACCAGGAACATTCCAAGTCAGGGGAATTGCAAGCCAGGAGCACATGTGAAGCCAGAAAGAATGGCCTCTATGCTGTGACCAGAGATAATCAGAAATGACTAGAATGGGACCTCTGCAAAGGCACTGGGGGAAAAAACCAAATTAACTGGTGAAGAATACACAGCAGAACAAATACACCATAAAGAAGAAGAAAATATGAACAAATTTCTCCATGGAATTAAAAAAAAATTGGAAGCATTCCTCTTTAACATGAGAGGTCAGAGATAGGACTCTTTTAAAGAGATGAATCATGTCTTATTTGTCTTTTCATCTTTCACAGGGTGCCTCGCCAGTAAGGTATTTAATCAATGCTTGCTATGTGAGTGATTCAAAGAGCAGTCATAATAGATCCTATTGAGCACCTCCAGTGATCAAGCCACTGGTCCTAGTTCAGGTTATCAGCTTCATTCACTTCTGAACCTTCATGTTGATTCCCACTAGGAAATCTGTCCTTTCAAAAGTACGACTCGTGAGAGTTTCACAACGGAACTACCTTAATCAAACGATAACCTGCAATAATGGTACCAGACAGTAAGGATTCATCTTACTGGGATCCTTCCAATAGAGGCTTAGATAAATCCACTGAAAGCCTGTTCAGTAGCTGCTGAGAAAGATTCTAATGCATTTAGGAAGTTAAACTAGAGAGTTTCCTACTGCAGCCCTTCCTCGATGCTCCTGACTCTCAAAATCAGTGACTGTTTAATTACTTTATAAGCCACATCCTGTATCACATTGGGTTTATTAAAATTATTTGGCTGCAGGTAACAAATTTTCTTATATACCCTTCTTTCTCACATGAAGGTAGTATACTTTCTTACATGAAGGATAAATACTCATTTGTGCTATGTTATTTTCAGTTAATAGAATATTCTGGAAATTACATCATAAAGGTCTTCCTCATTCTTTTTCATAGCTGCATAGTAGTCTATGTTTACAGTACATGTGTCTACATCATACTTTGTTGAACCACTCCTGTATGTATGGGCATTCCAGTATTTTCCAGTTTAAGAACTACTACAGTAAATAAGTTTATGAGTGGTGTTATTTTTAAAGTAACAGTTGAACTCTTGAACAGTGTGGGAGTTGAAGTGCTGACCTTCTACATTGGCAGAATTCTGGTCATAACTTGTAGCCAGACTTGCATATCCAGAATTCCTCTGTGTCTAGGGTTTCTCGAATCCATGGATTCGACCTCCAGCAGATTTAGTTATCCATGAATCATGTGTGCCTGTGTTCTAAGTCGCTTCAGTCGTGTCTGACTCTTCGTGACCCTATAAGCTGAAGCCCAGCAGACTCCTTTGTCCATGGGATTCTCCTGGCAAGAATACTGGAGTGGGTTGCCGTGCCGTCCTCTAGGGGATATTTCCAACCTAGGGATCGAACCCTCATTTCTTACATCTGCTGGATTGGCAGGCATGTTCTTTACCATTAGCATCATCTGGGAAGTCTGTGGATCTTGTAATATGGTACTGAAGAAAAAAAATTGCTGTATAAGTAGACCTATGCAGTTCAAACCCATATTGTTCAAGGGTTAATTATGAGATGGCTGGATGGCATCACCAACTCGATACACATGAGTTCGGGTAAACTCTGAGAGTTGGTGATGGACAGGGAGGCCTGGGGTGCTGCGATTCGTGGGGTCCCAAAGAGTTGGACAGACTGAGCGACTGAACTGATAAAGTTTATGTTACAAATTTGTATACAGATAGCTACAAACTGACAAATGAATATAACTTAGGAATATAAAGGATTTTACACTCCAGGAATTAACATGTAACTGAGAAATGCTTTACTGTATGAATTCTTAATTTTAAAAAAGCAGCCAATTTTGAATTATCTCCACTTAAGCTCTAAAAAACCTGAGAACATCTGGAGAGAGAAAATTATTTTCTTAGTCAAAGTCATGTCAAAGTGCAATATATTTAGGACTAGGAACTTTAGCAAGGTATAATTAACTTTACAAAATACTATCTTCCATCTTTTAAAATCACATTGTTATCTGTTTAAAAAATGATGTAAAGTTCCTCTGAAACTTTGCTAGCTACATGATTAGTTTGCAATGCTTTAGATTTTTTTTAACCAGGTCTCCCTTTTTTTTTTTAATTGGGATGTGGTTAATTTACAATGCTGTGCTAATTCAAGTGCACAGTGCTTTAGTTATGCACATATATATTGTTTTTCAGATTTTTTTCATTATAAGCTATTGTAAGATATATAGTTCCCTCTGCTATTAAAAATATCATTAGATTTTGCTTGAGAAACTTGAAAATAATAAAAGGAAAATTATTTTGTGTAATTTATATCTTTTTAAAATTGAAATAAGAGGAAGCAATAACTTGAACTTGTGGCACACATTTCTTAGCACTTAAATTTTTTAAAAAGATATTCAGTTGGGACTTTTCTTGGTTGACCATAATCCATATCCTTTAGAGGATTTTCCTTCAGTTTTAGAGGATAATCCCTTGTATTTGGCCCTTGATGTATGTTCTTTCTGTAGCATTTTCTGTGGTCAGATCAGTGAAGAGTACATTCTCCTGTTACGCATGTAAGAACAAAGCCAAACATTGACCAAAGATGTTTTTTTGTAAGGTGTGATTGCCTGTGAAAAAATCTGGTAGGATTTTTACTTGATTTGAGGTTTGTTAATCCTTAACTGGCAAGATGGAATTGGCAGTTCTTTCATGACAAGATGATGTATATTTGATGGACAAAATTTACTTTGTAATCTCAAAAATACAGCCTTTGCCTTATGGTTATAAAATTCAGGTCAAACATACTTAATTCTGGTACCACCTTAAGGTTTTATATCACTGCCAAAGGGATTGCAAGCTCTTATAACTAAGATTTTGTTTCCCTTTTCCTTGTTTTTGTGGCAAAAGTTATTAGGAGTGAAATGATGGTTTTTACCATATAATTCAGAAATGAACGAGGCAGGTGTTACTCTCTTTGGAAAGTGGTTTTAATGACTCACATCACAACATCTGAGTCCTGGTGACGGAGGAGAATGATTAGAGGACTGTAATTTAGAGATTAATGTATATCTTAGGCACAGCTTATAAACATGGTTTAGTTTCTCATTGAGAAGTAGGCACTCACAACACAGTTTTTTTCTAAATGATTTTTAGCTTAAATGTATATATGTACATATATATATTTATATGCAATATTTACTGTGTAATCTCAAGAATATAGCAGTTACTTAATGGATATAAAATTCAGGTCAAATATACTTAATTCTGACACCACCTTCAGGTCTGGTATCCTTGCAAGATACAAGGTGGGTTGGAAGCTCCTGTAACTGACAGTTTTGTTTCCCTTCTTTGTTCTTTGCAAGATTACTCTGTGTGTGTTGTATATTAGTCACTCAGTCACAGTCCGACTCCACAATCCCATGGACTGCAGCCCACCAGGCTCCTCTGTCCATGGAGTTCTCCAGACAAGAATACTGGTGTGGTTAGCCATTTCCTTCTCCAGAGGATCTTGCCCACCCAGGAATGGAACCTGGATCTCCTGCATTGCAGGCAGATTCTTTGACCATCTGAGCCATCAGGGAAGCCTTTACTACATATGTGTGTCTATGATATATATATTGGGCTGTTTACACTGAAGTATAAAAATAGCTAGGAAACAATTTACTGTTAACATTAGTTGAATATCTGAAGTTGAGATATAACATTGAGCAGTAGAGTTAAATTGTGGATTCTAGATTCATTGCTTATTGCAGATTGAAGATGGGTGAGAAAATGAAATGATCATTGTCTGATTTTACATGATTTTAGACAGACTCGTGGTGGAAGAGATAGGTAACAATTGCACCCACCCTCCAGCCTCTCCGTTTTTCCACCTCTCCTCTCAGCCACTCTGACAAAGCGTTAAATTGTAGGAACACCTTAGGGACCTTCTGACTTTTCCCCCCCAGAGGGTTCTGCGGTTTCTCAGCAAAACAAAGGAAACCAGACTGTACAGTTTCTCTTTGTCCGCTATTCTTCTCTTCTTTATCATCTGAAGATAAAGGTATGTGTGCTTTCTCTTTCCCACTGCTTTGGCTTGGCAAGGCAACTCTCATTGCAAAGTAGGCACTCAAAAAATTGTGAAAATCATCACTGGAAAGACCCTGCTTTTCAAATGATGCTCTTGAGTCCCTCTGAGGCTGGCAGAGGAGAGGTAAAAGCAAGCCACAGGATGTCAATTCTGAATAGATATCACCACAGTCAATGTGGTGTAGGTAAGAGCAGAAGAAAATTGGGGTGCTTTTGTTGCAGAGCATCGTAAAACAAAAACGAAAACTAAGAAATGAGCGTACAAGTGAAATTTGGGATGAGTGGTTCTGAAGTATGTTTACCAGAACGCATTTGAATGTATACTTAGCAGCATCAGGCTGAAATGGCCCAGGCTGCTGGTCTCATAAACCAGTTTTCTTCTTTCTTTGCTTTCCATTGATGGGGCAGAATCATCAGATAGACATTTTTTTTTTTAATTTTTTAAAAATAATCCTTAAAATCACAAGGAGGAGTATAAATGTATAACTCAAAGAGATCCAGATAATGAGTGAGGTGTGAACCCTTTAGGGGCTTTGGTTTCATTCAGAAAGACCACAGAATGCAGCCTTCCTGGCACTAACAAAAAATAGAATAAAAGCAACAATATGGTCACACAGCTTATCATAGTCTCTTCTGAATGCATTTCAAATGCCTTTATGATAGTTGTTTTCACATTATTTTATACTGGGCCATTTTGCATGTGTATGTGTGGCAAATCCACCAATAAAAATGTTTCTAGTAATCATTATACATTGCAAATAAAGTTGTTTCTAAAGCATTAATGTTGTTTTAAAAACACTCTCAAAGACTTGGATCAAGATAACTTTTAATTCTTATGGACAAAGGGCAATGGAGATTTTGTTGGAGACATTGAGCGATTTTGTGGATTTGCATAGAACTGAGTCAGCCAGGAGGGAGCAGCAAGGGAATGGCCTAAATTGATCACCAGCACCAAAGCTGTTACTTTTCCTCAATAGGTCCCTGGTGGAATTTGGCTCACCTGTCAATTATCTCAGTGATCTGTCATTTTCACCAAGAATGGGAATTGAGGCTAGAGACAGTATGAGATTAAGATAACTTGACTCTCTTCTTCAAGGGCATTGAATGAAAACGTGTGTGTGTTTTACTTCTAAATGTTTCCTGAGGAGCGTCTGACTGAGAGCGTCTCTGAATAAACCCCTTTATCTGCTACTGAGTAAAAGTGGAGACCAACTTGAGCTAAAGCTTAAACTGAAGACTTTTCCTCCCTTGAAAATGTGAAAATATCCTTAGGGATAAAAGTAGAAAAAGCACTTTACCTTGTGCAAGATACCATCAGTGACTTCAACCGTACCGTGCTGGAGACAACCTGAAGAGAGAGTTAAGTGCTTATGGTGTGAATCATTTCACTGCATTTCCCTCGATGACGGGTGTTTGAGAGTGAGCAGAAATGCGGGGCTCAGGGCCCAGTGCTGTTTCTGGGGTGACTAGTTCTGGAGGCCTCCATAGGGTGAGAAACTTGCCAGGGTGTATGGATCTGGAGTTTAAAGGTAAACATAATTCCATCATGCTGGTTCCTATGTACGTATAGTAGTACTAGTGTGTGTGCTCAGTCGTGGCCGACTCTTGCGACCCCACTGCAGCCCGCCAGGTTCCTCTGTCCATGGGATTCTCCAGGCAAGAACACTGGAAGGGGTTGCCATTTCCTCCTCCAGGGACCTTCCCAACCCAGGGATCAAAGCCCTCTTGTTGTGCATTGGCAGGCAGATTCTTTACCAATGGTGCCACCTGTACATATGAGTCAACTGTTAATACCTTATCGGATTCCTAACCTAAGACACTGGATCTGTCCAGGGCTCTTCCCAGGCAGCATTTTCTGAAAGGATGTTTAAGAGTAATCTTACCTGTATGTAACTTCTTCTTTTCAGCTGACTTCTGAATCTAATCCTGAGGTCAGTTACGGCTCATGTGTCTGAGATGGGACCCCTTTCCCAGCGCATCTTGGAGGTGTGTGCTGGGACAGAGAGGTGGGAGGAGGCGGACTTGAGTTGATCTAAATGTATCTTCCCCGGTTCCTAGTCCAGCTTTCATTGAAAAGGCTCTGTGTGGCTCAGGTTGATTATATCCTACCCCTAAACAATATCCTGTGGTCATCATAAAAACAAAGCTTGAAGCACTGTAACTTCCTGAAAAGGGCTTAGTTCAGGGAGTCAAACAAATCTGGATTTTAAATCCATGTGGCCTACATGATCTTTTTGGGCCTTAGTTTCCTCATCTGTAAGACAGGGATAGCAGTATCTAGTTTAGAGTGCAGTAGTGGAATTAAATGAAATAATATATGTAGAATGGTGGTTAACAAAGTGCTTGGCACATAGTAGGAGCCTAATAGCATTTATTAGCATGATATTTATGAAATATTTATTGAGTACTAGCTATGTACTGGAGAAGGCAATGGCACCCCACTCCAGTACTCCTGCCTGGAAAATCCCATGGATGGAGGAGCCTAGTAGGCTGCAGTCCATGGGGTCGCTAAGAGTTGGACACAACTGAGCGACTTCACTTTCACTTGTCACTTTCATGCATTGGAGAAGGAAATGACAACCCACTCCAGTGTTCTTGCCTGGAGAATCCCAGGGATGGGGGAGCCTGGTGGGCTGCCATTTCTGGGGTCGCACAGAGTCGGACACGATTGAAACAGCTTAGCAGCAGCAGCTATGTACTGGGCTTACCAGGTGGCTAAGTGGTAAAGAATATGCCTTTCGTTAAAGATTCAGAAGATGCAGGTTCAATCCCTGAGTCCGGAACATACCCTGAAAAAGAAAATAGCAACCCTCTCCAGTATTCTTAATCTTATTTGTGTTGTGGATGCCTTTGGCCAGCTGTTGTATCTAGGGACCATTTCTCAGAATTTTTTTTTTTTCCAGAATGATGTTTTTAATCATACAGAAAAAAATTTATAAGGTTACAAAGAAAACCAATTATTGAAATACACTTACTAAAATGTTAAAAAACAATTTATGTTGGTGATATATGTTTTATTGGGACTTCCCAGGTGGTGCTAGTGGTAAAGAACCCTCCTGGCAATGCAGGAGACACAGGAGACATAGGTTCAATCTCTGGTTTGGGAAGATCCCTAGGAGAGGGGCATGGCAACCCACTGCAGTATTCTTGCCTGGAGAATCCTATGGACAGAGGAACCTGGTGGGCTACAGTCCGTAGGGGTGCAAAGAACTGGACAAGACTCAGGGGACTTACCATGCATATGTTTTATTATTAATGTGTCAAATGAGATCTACCATCATTTTGAAGAGATGATGAGTCTCAATAACATTTTGACATATCCTCAACTATAATGAGTTATAAAAAACTTCTGTCAAAAATGTGACTAACACTATGTGGTTTGTTGGTTGCCTTATAATAAAAGGAAATATCATAATTTCAGTTAAAGGTGAGTAAAAATAAATAGGTTTTCTTTATTCATCCATCCCAAGTTCAAGGGCCCCTTGCTTTCCTTTTCTAGTTAGGAACATGGAATTCTGAACCATTTTATTACTTTTCCTGGGACTGGTATTTTGGACTCCAACTAAAATCCATTTACAGTTTTAGGACCTGGTGGAATTCTACTAAAAATTCCTTTTGTTTTATTCAGAGTAAGAAGGAGTAAGTTTTACCCCTAATCTAATCTATTTGTGGAGACCTACATTTCTGTTGGAGAAGACTCTTCAGAGTCCCTTGGACTGCAAGGATATCCAACCAGTCCATTCTAAAGGAGATCAGTCCTGGGTGTTCATCGGAAGGATTGACGCTGAAGCTGAAACTCCCAATACTTTGGCCAACTCATGTGAAAAGTTGACTCATTGAAAAGACCCTGATGCTGGGAGGGATTGTGGGCAGGAGGAGAAGGGGACGACAGAGGATGAAATGGCTGGATGGCATCACCAACTCGATGGACATGAGTTTGAATAAACTCCAGGAGTTGGAGATAGACAGGGAGGCCTGGTGTGCTGTGGTTTGTGGGGTACAAAGAGTTGGACACGACCGAGCAACTAAACTGAACGTTTCATGAAGGACCTAAAGGCATGTTGGGTTGAGAATTTGCATAAAATACTCATTTCTCCCAATGCAGTTAAATGGATGCTCTTTCAGAAGATGTTCTTGCTTGCAAAGATGACCATAAAGTCATGACTATTCCCATATGGAAGAAAATTTGTTACATGAAGAAGCTAGAAGGTTTAGGACCCCTCTGGGGCCAGTTTTCTTGAGGAAGCTTCTAACTGAGCCCAAGAAAGAAAGTATTCTTTGAGGATGAGAGTGATAGGGAGGCTTCTTGGAATAAAGAGATAAACCAGAGTTCAAAGGGGAAGGCTAGAATTAGGTAAGCGATGGGAGGGGTGTTAACAGGACTGGGTAGCTCAGTAGCTTTGGCCCAAGGGAAGGAATGTGGAGAGGTGAGCCTAGATAGGTCACCAGAGTCCATTTCGATGAACCTTCACTGATAAGCCAAGGATGTGGGATGGTATTGGCAGAGAGGAGTCACTGAAGTCTTCATAGGAATCAGATAAAGACGTTTCTGATTTAAGAATATCAATATGACCACAATGTTCTGGGTAAATTTAGGGTAAGAAGAAATTGTGGGCAGTCGTTATAGGATGAGATGGCAAAACTGAGTGAAGGAAATTTACCTATCCTAACCGCCTGTAATTTCCTAAGGATGATTCATTTGGAGAACTTATTAATCATTGCTGATCATCATGATTTTCCTCCACAAATGGTCACCCCAGTAGGGCTGGCATCTGATAAGGAATTGATCATTTAAAAAATAGCTCCGTATGGTTTTATGTCCAGATAGCTTGAGAAATGCTCCCTGGGAATGTCTGGCTGATGAGATGTGAAATTGCATGGGATAGTGTCAAAGCAAAAGCTGCACCTGACCAAGTGAAGCAGGCAAAGTGGAGTGGATACCATGCTATCATAGAGAAGGGAAGCCAGAACTCAGCCTGAACTCAACTCCACTGAAATAGATGTGGGAGTAAAATATTAGAGGATTTTAGGGGTGAGATCCATGGGATGTGTTGAGCACATTGAGTAATTCCAAAGCTTGCAAATGTTCTCTGTGATTAGGCCACCTGTGTTTACTAACTGGCGCTCACTACTCCACCAGTGAGTGAGTTAGGCTTCTACCTTCTCTCAGAGACTGGCAAATGGGTGCCTTGTCTTTCTGGCTGATAACATTTCAAAGGGATAGTTCATAGTCCTTGAGAAAGACCTGGGCTTATAAAACTGGCCTTAGGAGGCTAGGAAAAGATTTACATCTCAATGGAGTAGAGAAAGAATTCACAATGACACATTTTCTGAAGAAAGGATGTAAGAAAAGGGAGGCCAGGGCATAGGGTCAGAAGGCGGAAGTTTAGTCAAACAGGTGAACATTATGCTCATCTGTTACTGCTATTACTTTTACTGTCTTTCGGGGTAGTGTCTGCGTGACTCACTGGAAAAAACCTTGATGCTGGGAAAAAATTGAAGGCAGAAGAAGAGGGATCAGAGGATGAGATGGTTGGATGGCATCACTGATTCAACGAGCATGAACTTGGGCAAGCTCCAGGAGATGGCGAGGGACAGAGAAACCTGGCTGCAGTCCATGGGGTCGCAAAGAGGTGGACACAACCTGGTGACTAAACAGCAATAGCTACCTGATACAGAATGGAAAGGAGGAGTCAATGTTAGGAATGTTGGGAAGAAAAGTCAACATGACTTCTAACCTACCTTGGGAGCTGGAGAGGGGATACAAAAGAGTGGACAGTCCATGTCTAGGGGCCCTAGACATGGGAGAAGCAGAGGTGTCGGTGGCATTGGAATTTCTGGTTGGCAGGCAGAGCGGTGGTGCGGATGGACTGGTCATAACAGAGCATAACCCTCAGGTCCTTTGTTAGAAACAGTGCCCTACTCCCAGCATGGGTGGTTGATGAGAGAGGCAGGAGCAGCGTGGTCCTTTCTGGCAGAACACTGCAGAGAAGCTCAGAGTGTGCATTTGTCATTGGCACCATGTGTTAGAGTCACCTAAGATGCGTGTGTGCACACACACACATGCGTGCCTGCAGAGACATCTTGTACATGTATTGAAGTATTTCAAAGTAAATTACAGGCATGTAAACAGCTGAGTTGTATGGAAAACTGATTGCTTCCATTTACCACAAGTTGTGTTAGAAATTTGTCAGAAAACTTGAGTGAGAAAGTTGGGGCTTTTGGAGGCAACCCGGGCAATGATTTCAGAAGATGTAATAATGAAACCATCGGAGCAGAGATGTCCGCAACGTTACTGAGGATGTGTGTATGATATTAACACATCTTACTGTTTTTCAAGGAAGTAACTGTAAGTGAGGGAAGAACCCAGGTCTAAGAATTTCTAGTTCTCTTGAGCAGGAGTGAATGGCCCCAGTGTTACCTGCTCCTGCGAGGTCTGCGATGCTAAGAACTGTCAAAGGTACTTTGTTCATTGAACACCAGGCCAGGAAGATGTCAGTAAAGCATTCTGGAGAAGTCAGATGTAGGATTTAAGAGTGAGTGGTAAATAAAAATTAAGAGCCAGAAAAGCAATGGTTTTTCCAGTAAGTCTGGCTTTGAGAAGAGAGTAAGATGTAGAGAGAGAGCAGGAAAGTCACAGGGTTAAGTTACTTGGAATATATGATGTTAATGTGTTTTTATTTTTTCCAGTTACTTCTCTTTAGTGATCAGAAATGAGTGAACAATCAGGAAAAACCAATTCCATGCAAGAGAGACCTGCAGGTCAAAGTTCTCCTGAGAAAAACTGTCAGATTGGACAGAAGCAACTGGTATGGCATATGGATACTATGATTCTGTGGTATCTGGGGAGTTCTCAACGTGTAGAGTCTCTGAGTTGCCTTGGATTTGGGTGGGAAGGTGGCCCCATCAGGATTCCACGGGCAAGATCTCTGCTCCCTCATCTCCATCCTGCTCACTGCCAGGCTGCTCTCATCTCACCCGTCCCCTCTGTGCCTCTCAGTTCCCAGTGTCCTGTGCAATAGTCCTACCCTTGGAGTAGAATAATTGTAGAGAATATGGTCAGATATTTTCATTTAACAAATCCTTGTGTTTTTCCCCATGATATGCTATCCTGGCTCTAAAACTTGGCCCATGTTAACACACCTAACCCTTAACACAAGATACTATTGTTAATCCATTCTGCAAAAGGGGAAACTGAGTCTTAGAAGTAGGAATGTTCTTAAAGCACCCCAGTAAGAGTGGCAGAGCCAGCGTTTGAGCTGAGACATCTAATTCCTTGTTGTGCCACAGAGAATAGTAGATCATGCTAAGCTGTGTCTGTTGCACACCTATACCTAAATATGGAGAAGGCAGTGGCACCCCACTCTAAAATAACATGGGTATGTTTCTTTAAATTTCATTTTGGTACTCTTGCCTGGAAAATCCCATGGATAGAGGAGCCTGGTAGGCTGAGGTCCATGGGGTCGCTAAGAGTTGGACACAACTGAGCGACTTCACTTTCACTTTTCACTTTCATGCATTGGAGAAGGAAATGGCAACCCACTCCAGTGTTCTTGCCTGGAGAATCCCAGGGACGGGGGAGCCTGGTGGGCTGCCACCTATGGGGTAGCACAGAGTCAGATATGACTGAAGTTACTTAGCAGCAGCAGCAGCAGCAGCAGCAGCAGCAGTATCATACCCAAATATAGAATTGTTTCCTAAGGTTGTTTGTAAAAGAAAGCCATACACACCAACCAAAATGAAATTTAAAGAAACATGCCCATATTATTTTAGAGTGACTAGACTATTTCTAAGAAAAGCCTGAGGTTCTGTTACTAATTTGTTACATTGAAAGTTTCCCTTTGGTTTAGAAATGTCCTTTCATATATGTGTTAGCCTGAGTGTTTTGGGGCAACTCAGATTACTTTCTTCTAACAACTTTTGAAAGAGCATTGCCTTCCCTCCTGATAATGTGTAGCTGCATGATCAGAACTAGTTCTCAGGATTGATTGAAGCATGTTTATTACTTGCCTTTCCAGTTCATTGTTGTTTAGTCAGTAAGTCATGTCTGACTTTGATTCATGGACTGTAGCTTGCCAGGCTCCTCTGTCCCTGGGATTCTGCAGGCAAGAATGCTGGAGTTGGATATCTGTCCCCTTCTCCAGGGGATCTTCCCAACCCAAGGATGAAGCCCATGTTTTCTTCACTGCAGGCAGATTCTGTTCCTGCTGAGCCACCAGGGAAGCCTCAATTTCAAGTTACGTGTTTGTGTTAGTCACTCAGTCATGTCCGACTCTTTGTGACTCCATGAACTGTAGCCTCCCAGTCTTCTCTGTCCGTGGGATTTCCCAGGCAAGGATACTAGAGTGGGTTCCCATTTCCTTCTCCAATTCAAATTATAAATATCCCCAAACAGGTATTTCGAAAATTTCCACTAACACGCTAGAAAGTCATTCAAGCAAGAGTTTTCTTCTTGCAACCTGGCTTTGACTGAGAGAGGATCCCTCAGGTGGCTGTATTCTACTTCGGTATCCTGGGCAGTGAGTTCGGAGACATCCCTAGAGCAGCAGTCCCCAACCCTTTTGGGACTCAGGACTGATTGCGTGGAAGACAATTTATCCGTGGACTGAGGTGGGGGGAGGGACTGGTTACAGGATGATTTGAGTGCATTACGTTTATTGTGTACTTTATTTCTGTTATTAATGACATCAACTTCAGATCATCGGGTGTTAGACCCCAGAGGCTGGGTGCCCCTCTGCTGAGCTTGGGGATGGAGGGCTCTGGGTGCTGTGCTCTCACTGTATTCTGGACACTTTGCCTGGAGGAAGGGCTTTTACTTCATCCCCACCAGTTTTGTGATGCCAAGGGGTGTTTTCCAGGTTTAAATGAAATTCTTCTGTTCCCCCTTCTTTTTTATTTTTCAATTATATGTAGTTTTACACTATATATTTGTTTATTCAGAAAGAAATGACCAAATATGAAAAATTTTACATCATCTTTTGAAACTGATCAGATTAAACTGTCTATTTCTCTAGGTAAAAGAGCTGAACTGTCATGCCGTTAGGGTAAAAGTTACAGAAACTTCATCTTGATGCAATGTAAAACAGATAAAACTATCAGATTCTTACTACTAATACATTTTATTTGTTTCATAGCAACAGATAGAGCGGCAGTTAAAATGCTTGGCATTTCAAAATCCTGGACCACAGGTGGCTGACTTTAATCCTGAAACAAGGCAGCAAAAAAAGAAAGCACGAATGTCGAAGATGAATGAGTATTTTTCTGTAAACTCTAAGTAAGATCAAGATTTATTATATTTGATCCGTGGGATTATAAAATGCATGAGCTCTCCTTGACAAAGTAATTACAGGTTGTCTCTTTTTTATGATTTAAAAATGTATTTTCCGTGTTCGCTTCAGTAGCATGTATACTAAAAATGTATTTTCTGAAGTACAGTATCACCCTATATGTCTGGAAGTTAGCAGTTTCAAGAAATAGCCTGTAATCCCCAATTAGGCATCAATTTTTTAAAAACATGCTTCAGAATTACTTGCACTGGAGTAATAGATGTAGTATGAAAGATGATTAAAATTAAGACAGTTATATAATTATGAAGGGCTTCCCAGGTGGTGCTGTTGGTAGAGAACCTGCCTGCCCGTGCAGGAGTCATAAGAGAGCTGGGTTCAACCCCTGAGTCGGGAAGATCCCCTGGAGGAAGGCATGGCAACCCACTCCAGTATTCTCGCCTGGAGAATCCCACGGACAGAGGAGCCTGGTGGGCTACAGTCTACAGGGTTGCAGAGAGCTGGACGTGACTGAAGTGACTAAGCACACACATGTCATTATGCAGCCTCTAGGTGGTGTTTCAGGGGCTCCAAAGAACTCTGGTCCTTTGTGTCTCAGTGCCGGAAGAATTCATTGAGAGGCAAAGTGATAGGTAAGAAGTGATTCATTAGAATAGGATGCTTGGAAGGGTTATGGGCAGGCGAAAGGGTGCCAGGCCCCGAGAACTTAGTGGGCTACCATTTTATAATCAAAGGAAAAGTGAGGAGGAGGGGAAAGACCACCTTCTTCCTCTTTCTTAGCTGTCTCATCAGCTCCTCCTCCAGGTTGGGCAGGGGAGTTTTCTTGTCCCTACAGAGTCAAGCCAGGACTGTCACGGCACTATGGAAAAATTATTTTAGGTCTCAGTGCAGTAAGGGCCTTTCATTTGGAAATGCCATCTTCCCATAACTCATTGTTTTCTGTGTGTTCAGAGAGCACGTCCTAGGGATCATTAGCCTCCCCAGGCTGCCACTGTTTATTGTTTGGGGCATGCCTCATGCTCTTGTTACATGGCGCTGTTGCTGAGCAAGCCTGCTTGGTTTTGTGAGGAGGCCAACCTGCTTTCTTCAGTGATCATTAACCTACAGGGGTCTTCCATACTTCTCTCTTCATTACAGTCCACTAGTGAGGTTGACAGGTTAGTTAATCATCTGCTTTGTCCCTTTACTCCGTCCCTTTCAATTAGGAGAAATAATATACCGATAGGAATGAATTCAAGTATCAGAAGGGCACAGAAGTATCATAAATTCACTTATTGCTAGCACATCAGAGACATAAATTAAGACCACAAAGAAAAAGGTTGATTTATTTGACTACATTAAAATTAAAGGTTAATGCCCTTTGCAAGATACCCTAAAAATAATGAGATATCACATAGTAGAAGTTATTTCTGAAGGAAAAGATAACCATCCTAAGAGAAAAATGAACCACAGTGAATAGGTATTTATTTCATAGAAGAAAAGGCTTTCTCAGCCAGTAAAGGATCTGCCTGCAATGCAGGAGACCCCAGTTAGATTCCTGGGTCAGAAAGATCCCTTGGAGAAGGGATAGGTTACCCACTCCTGTATTCTTGGGCTTCCCTGGTGGCTCAGTTGATAAAGAATCTGCCCGCAATGCGGGAGACCTGGGTTTGATCTCTGGGTTGGGAAGATCCCCTGGAGGAAGGCATGGCAACCCAGTCCAATATTCTTGCCTGGAGAATTCCCATGGCACAGGAGATTGGGGCCCATAGGGTCACAAAGAGTTGGACACGACTGAGCAACTAGACACACACACAGACGCTAGTGAACACTCAGGATGCTACACACACACACACGCTAGTGAACACTCGGGATGCTGAAGCCTCTCTATTGGTACTGTATGGGAAGCACTGCACACACACACAGACGCTAGTGAACACTCAGGATGCTGAAGCCTCTTTATTGGTACTGTATGGGAAGTGCTGCACTGCCCAGGTGAGTAAAGAGTTTAGTCTTCTGATACCACTGTTGATGAAGCCATGGGACATTAACAAGTGTAAAATAGGACAGCTACTATTTTAAAACAGCTTGCATTGCTGCCTGTGTACCTTATGACCTAACACCTTCACTCCTGGGTGTATATCCTGGAAATACCTATACATGTACAGCAGGATACATGTTCAACAAACTCATTTCTGAAATAGCAAAGAAAATAAAGCAGTAATAATCCAAATGCCTATCCATTATGGAAAATATAGTAGCTGGTATAGTTATAAGTGGAATACATAAAGATGTAGAAATATTTGAATATAACTACATGCACTACTATGGATGAATTTTAAATCATGATATAGAATTCAAAAAGAAAATTACAAAAGAAAATGCAGAGTGCTTGGAGATACATACACATATGGCATCAGTGTAGTTCAGTCAGTTCAGTTCAGTCGCTCAGTCATGTTCAACTCTGTACCCCCGTGGGCTGCAGCACACCAGGCCTCCCTGTCCATCACCAACTCCCGGAGCTTGCTCAAATTCATGTCCATTCAGTCGGTGATGCCATCCAACCATCTCATCACCCTCTGTTGTCCCCTTCTCCTCCTGCCTTCAACCTTTCCCAGCATCAGGGTCTTTTCCAATGAGTCAGTTCTTCGCATGGCCAAAGTATTGGAGTTTCAGCTTCAGCATCAGTCCTTCCAATGAATATTCAGGACTGATTTCCTTTAGGATTGACTGGTTGGATCTCCTTGCAGTCCAAGGAACTCTCAAGAGTCTTCTCCTACACCACAGTTCAGAAGCATCAGTTCTTCGGTGCTCAGCTTTCTTTATAGTCCAACTCTCACATCCATACATGACTGCTGGAAAAACCATAGCTTTGACTAGATGGACCTTTGTTGGCAAAGTAATGTCTTTGCTATTTAATATGCTGTCTAGGTTGGTCATAACTTTTCTTCCAAGGAGCAAGCGTCTTTTAATTTCATGGCTGCAGTCACCATCTGCAGTGATTTTGGAGCCCAGAAAAATAAAGTCAGCCACTGTTTTCCACTGTTTCCCCATCTATTTGCCATGAAGTGATGGGACTGGATGCCATGATCTTAGTTTTCTGAATGTTGCATCTGAATGTTGCATATGGCATCACAAAAAGTAAAACGAGATGAGATTCCTTTTGGCCAAGTGGAGGGATGCATCCGGTGGGGCGTGAAGAAGATGTGGAAGACGCAACACTCCTTCATTAAGCTGGGCAGTGGGCATGTGTGTGTTACTGATCTACGCATGTGTGTCTTGTACAATTTTGTACATATGATAGCTTTGACTCACAGTGGATAGCGTCAGTGGGCAGGCAACTAGGATCCGTCTTGACGTCTGAGTCGTGGTGGGGAGTATTTGGGTGAAGGCACAGGGAGGACAGAGGCTGAGCTGGGCTCTCTGCCGGCTGCGTGACTCCCCATCCCTGTCGTTCCCATAATAGAGTCTCCATCTCCTTGGCTGCTGACACCTGCGTTCCCTGTTGGGGGTAGGCGCTTTCATTCCTCAGATGAAATGCTTCCAGTGTAAGTCCTCATTGGAAGCCTGTCCTGCTAAATTGAGATGATCGGGCAAATCTATATAGTGACCCTTGACCTTCTCCGCCAGCAGGAAGGGGAGGCAATGCTTGGGGACCATGGGTGCAGAAGGTCAGAGTTTCATAACCTTGTCTGACTTCAGCTGGGAATAATGGATACAGGCCCTACATGGGTACTTTTCTCAGGGTTTCAAGCGGCTCCGTATTGAAGGATTTATTTCAGAATGGTTTGTTTTTGAGGGTGGCAGAGTCCTGGTGGAAGACTTTTGCTTCCTGGACTTGTTGTAGAGGCTGAAGGCATCAAGCGGATGCAAATCACGAGGTAAATCTCTAGTGTTCTCCACTCATACAGAATTTCCTGCCTCCACACTGGGTGAAAAACGGAATGAGACGGACAGAAGCCATGGCCTCAGGAGACGGTTAGCAGAGGAGTCTTCAGTTTGCCTGTTTTTGTTCTTAGTGATGTCAGAATAGTAACCAACAGTTCTGATGCTCATCTTGAGTCATTCAAAATGTGATTGTGTTTACTACAGTGCTTTTCCTTTTTTTCTGCTGCTGCTAAGTCACTTCAGTCATGTCCGACTCTATGCAACCCCATAGACGGCAGCCCACCAGGCTNCATTTGATGGCAAAGTAACGTCTCTGCTTTTGAATATGCTATGTAGGTTGGTCATAACTTTTCTTCCAAGGAGTAAGCGTCTTTTAATTTCATGGCTGCAGTCACCATCTGCAGTCATTTTGGAGCTCAGAAAAATAAAGTCTGACACTGTTTCCCCACCTATTTACCATGAATTGATGGAACCAGATGCCATGATCTTAGTATTTGGGTGTACCTGAGCCAAAAGCTGGTTTCACCTCGCTTCACAGTATTAGAACTGTTATACTAAATGCTTTGACTTGTTGCTGCTGCTGCTAAATCACTTCAGTCAAGTCCGACTCTGTGCGACGCCATAGACAACAGCCCACCAGGCTCCCCCATCCCTGGGATTCTTCAGGCAAGAACACTGGAGTGGGTTGCCATTTCCTTCTCCAATGCATGAAAGTGAAAGTGAAGTCGCTCAGTTGTGTCCGACTCTTCGCGACCCCATGGACTGCAGCCTACCAGGTTCCTCTAACCATGGGATTGTACTCAGGCAATCTGTGTACTCTCTCAGGCAAGAGTACTGGAGTAGGGTGCCATTGCCTTCTCCCTTTGACTTGATACTTGGTGCTAAATGTTTTGAATGATTTTCAGTATCCCATTTGTTTTCCCCTCCTTACTCTTTCCTGTTTAAATCTTTTAAAAAGCAGACTTCATATTATTCTTATTTATGTATATGGCTCTCTCTATAATGGAAGGCATGTCCCATCCAGAATTTATGTCACGTGATCTAATATGGTACCTGCAAGATAGTAGTTTCAGTAAATATTTATAGACTCATAAAATCTTATCTGTGCTTAAGAAAACCTGGATTGTGCTTAACTACCCAGGCATTTGTCTGACAGAAAATGTAGTATCTTGAACAACGTAATAAGTCTGTGAATATAGCGATACAGTGACACCAAACTTATATATAATTTATCCTTGATTATTAAAACATCTTTAGCAGATGGCAAATCTTTAATATTTTCAAATTTTGAAGTGGCATCTATGACCAAGAAATTTTACAACTTTTAAAATAACAATCCAAGATAAATCAAGGACAAACCTACTTGAAATAAAAGCATATAAAATATGTAAAAATACATATAAGAGCAAAAGAAGTTCAGGCTGATCAAACAATCCTTTAGAATAGCTTATTCTCTCATGGTCCAGCAATTAAGACTGCATGCTGGGGGCATGGGTTCAATTCCTCGTCAGAGAGCTAAGATCCTACCTGACCTGTGGTGCAGCCAGAAAAAAAACGTCTTAAACATCCAAAGATCTAAGGAATTATTTAATCCTGAGAAAGTTTTAAGTTGCAGAGTTAATATTTACCAACTATAAAATTTCAGTGATATGAATTACAATTATAAAATTTGTGGAACTATATCAGTGACAAACACAAAACTTTTTAGTTGTATATTAATTCATTCAGAGATTAAATTGAAGACTATTTGGGATTGTTTACAATTTTTATTATATAGCTGATTGTTAAAATAATGTACCATCTTCAGGACTAAGATATGTGTCTTCTTCAAAACCAATCTGTTTTTCAAGGCTTTTTCAAACAATAAGCCTTTGTTCACAATTTGCTAGAAGTCTTGAAAATTAGTGAGATAGTATCTGTAAACATTTGACTAGTTTTTTCTAAAACTAGTGTGTTTTAATTAATAAGGTTATAAATAGCTGAGTATTTAAGAAGTTAATGGACAACACAAATCAGAATTTCAAGTATTTTATTTGTTGTAAATCTTATGTTTGTATGTATATATATATATATATACACAAACCAAAAAATTTTTTAAAAACTAAAGAAATTCAGTTAATAAACTTATTAATAAAGTTTATTATGAAAGGTTGTGAAAAAAATTTAGGTGCTTAAATTTTCATCATTCATACCATTTCTTCCATAGTAAAAATTCACTTTTTATCACAGCTGAGACAATAACTCACAGATACCACTAATTTTCTTGCACTTATCTAAAAAAACTTTTTATTTCTCCAGCCTAATTTCTTGAAAAATATTAGAATCAACAGAGACATTATCAAGCACACCTTAGTAAATGTAAACATTCAAAAGCATATTAATAGCAATCTTTGAAGTTTCAGATTTTGGACTTAAAGTGCTCATGAGATTCTCAAGTGGTTTTATGATAGCTCAATTGATTGAAGATATTATAATTGCTCCTGCTTTTTATTACAGCTATGAATCAACAGCATATCTGATTAGTTCTATTAAATTCTTCGTACCTTAAAGTTTATAATTTATTTAAAATGATGCTATTGTAAAAGGATGCTATGTTTTAACATGATTCATAATAGAAATTCCATTTTTAAATTAACTTGGCTAATATTCATTATCCATAGATAGATCCATGGAATCCATTGTCCATAGAATCCATAGAAGCATTTATCCATAGAATGTTCATAAAAATGGAAGATAACAACTGTGTGTATGTATACACATACACACTTATAGTGTGTTTTTGTACTTTTTAAATAGTATTATGATATCTTAATTGTGTATTTTGTGCATTCTTCTGAATACAGAGTATTCCTTTATTCATGAAGTGAATGAGATAAACAAAATTCTAATGTATGATGATTATTAGTCTGTGTAAGATTAAAAATATTACATATTAATTGGCAGCTAATTACTTTTCACAGGTATTAGATTATTACATGTTCAACCAGAAACTACACTAATGATAACTAAGGTCAAAATTCAGAGTTACATTTAAGCACATAATGACAAAACTTGAAACAATACAGTTAATTTGAGAATCATTATAATAACATGTTCAAAATAACATAATTCATGTCAGGTGCATTAACCTCACAGATGACTGAATAAAATGTATTCAGTAATGGAAATGAAAATGTTATTCTAAATTCCCTGGCTTTACTGCATTTCTTCTATTTCTCATTTCCCACTACTCAAGTTCTGTTTTTCTGTATTAAGAAAGTCTGTTTTGTGGTATTTTGTTTTCATTCATAATTGCAGCAGGAAGAAAGGCTTTTCAAGAAAATATCAGGAAAAAAAAAAGTATTAGCTCAGTTCCCTGAAGATGTCTGCAAAATGAAAGGCTAAAAAAATAATCAAGTGAGGGAACTATATAAAGGAGGTGGAGGTGGAGGAGCAGGACGAGCTGGAACTAAATTTCCCTGAAATGATTCTTTGGGCTGTGGTGGAGGTGGCCTGTGAAGAGGTAAAAAAAAAACAGTTAATCGTATGTCTCAACTGAATAAAATAAAGCTACATTCATAACACCATTCTTAAAACCATCACTGAATTTTGCCTGGTGAGAATCTGTTTCACAATTTATATATTCTCCTGATGTTCACTTGGATTTCGGTGCATTCTTATTGCATAATAAGGATTATACTGGAGGACACTACTCAGTGTGCAATTCAATCATAATTTGAAGGACTTTTCGGGGGGTAGGAAGGGGTGAGAAGTATTTTATGCAATGCAAAATATTATAATAAAATCTTCTCCTTTCTTGTTGATGCTAAGCCCATACATTGAGTCCCTCATTTTTCTTGTGCTTTTCAGTTCTATAATTTCCATTTGATTCTTTTTTTAGGTTTTTAAGTTCAGCACATCTAGTTCTGTGTGAAATTCTCAATCTTGACTATTAATTCTGTGATACGATCATCATATTACTTTAAAGTCTGTACCTAATAAACTCTATTAACTGGATACCCTCTGAGCCCATTTTCTTGGTTTTAGTCACATTTTTTTTTTCTTGTATGTCTAGCTTTTAAAATTGAGATAGGGAAAGTGAAAATTGCTCAGTAATATCCAACTCTCTGCAACCCATGGACTATAGAGTCCACGGAATTCTCCGGGCCAGAATCCTGGAGTGGATGGCCTTTCCCTTCTCCAGGGGATCTTCCCAACCCAGGGATCAAACTCAGGTCTCCTGCATTGCAGGCAGATTCTTTACCAGCTGAGCCACTAGGGAAGCCCAAAAATACTGAAATGGGTAGCCCATCCCTTCACCAGCAGATCTTCGTGACCCAGGAATCAAACCAGCATCTCCTGCACTGCAAGATTCTTTACCAATTAAACTATTTTAAATTGGGGGCAAACAGTAAAAGAAAACAACCAAACCTGTAGGAAATAAATCAAGGGTCTGATTCACCCTTGCCCTTGGGTCCCAACACAAAGCCTAGGATATTTGCTAGGGTACCATCTCCCTGGCAGGGCTCCAGTTTTTGTCCCCTCAGCCCTAGTTTGTTGAAAGCTCTCCTCAGCTTTCTATCCTCACCCATGCAGAGTAGGTAGACACAATCTAGGACAGAAAAATGGTCCCCAAAGCTGAGGTCATCTCTGGAATACCTTCCTCTCCTAGACCTTAAAAAATAATCCTTCATTTCTTTAGTAGTTTTCTGATGCCTTCATATTTTCTTATATTGTCTAGCTTTTCTAGCTGTTCCTAATGGGAGGTCTGGTCAAACCTATGTGATTTGCCGTTGCTGGTTATTATAAAGGTCTTTGCTTCTGAATCATGGATACCAGAGGCTACAGCAGCTGTTCAGTGTCTTGTTGGGGCATCTTTAAAATTTCATTTGGACACTTCATTAATATGACAAAACTTAAATAAAACCTCTTAAAAACTTTTCTGCAAACTGTGCTCTATCTAAACTGTTGGCAATAAATACCATGTCCTAAATTAAATTAAAATACAAAGGAACTATTGAGACATTAACCCTGGGTTCTATTCTGGTCAAATAATCTAAATGAATTCACTTCAGACCTGGATGGGTACTGCTGAGGCTGCCTGGCTCCATAAGTTGGTACTGGAAATCTGTTTGTTTGTATAGGCTAAAAAGAAAAGAAAAGTTATTACCACAATGCACTCATCAATATATTTTCTATATAGGTTATTTTCTACATAAATTAATCTATTTAAAAATCAATGAATAGATGACTTATAATCTTAACATTTAAAATATTTTGCTTATTCAACATATCTTTGCTACTGAGAGTGGAATATTTAATCCTTTTAAGCTTTTAAATTCAATAATAACAAAGTATTTAGTTTTTAAATTCAATAATAACAAAGTATTAGCTGGGCCTTGATCAACTCCATTAGTTAAAAGGTAACATATTAATATTTCCTAGGTCAATATATTTTAAATAAAATCTTCCAAAAATGTATTGCCAAACGTATACACAATACCTAACTAGTACTGTAAATACCATTAATTTTCAAATATCCTTGATTTTGATGTGGAAAACAGAGAACTTCTGTGCACTGTTGATGTGAATGTAAATTGGTACAGCTACCATAGAAAACAGTATGGAGGTTCCTCAAAATATTAAAAACATGACTACCATATGATCCAGTAATTCTACATCTGAGTATTTATCCAAAGAAAATGGAACACTAATTTGTATAATTATCTGCACCCCATGTTCACTGCAGCATGAATTATGATAGCCAATATATGGAAGAGTCTAAGGGTCCATCTGTGGCAAACACGTGTACATATATATGTATATTATTCAACCACCAAACAAAATGACATCTTGCCATTTATGACAACATGGATGGACTACAGGCATTCAGGTTAAGTGAAATGAGTCAGACAGAGAAGGACAAATATTGTATGATCTCACTTATATGTGGAATCTAAAAATAAACAAAAAAACACCAAATGCTTAGATACAGAGAACAGATTGGAGACTGACAGAGGGCAGAGAGGAAATGGGTAAAAACAGATGAAGGTGGTTAATGTGCAACAATGGATGTTAATGAGACTTACTGTGGTGCTCATTTCATATTGTATACAAATATTGAACCACATTGTACATCTGAAACTTATATAATGTGATATGTCTGAAATTGAAAGTGAAAGGCACTCAGTTGTGTTCAACCCTTTGCAACCCCCTGGACTATACAGTCCGTGGAATTCTTCAGGCCAGAATACTAGAGTGGGTAGGAGACGCACAGAGTCGGACACGACTGAAGCAACTTAGCAACAGCAGCAGCAGCAGCCTTTCCCTTCTCCAGGGGAGCTTCCCAACCCAAAGATCAAACCGAGGTCTCCTGCATTGCAGGCAGATTCTTTATCAGCTGAGCCACAAAGGAAGCCTGTGATATATCTATTTTATCTCAATTTTTTAAAAGTAGAACAGCAGGGTCATCGGGGATGGGAAATTACTGCTTCACGGGTTCAGAGTTTCTGTCTGGGGTAAAGAAAAAGTTTTAGAAATAGCAGTGATGATTACACAACACTGTGAATGGAATTAATGCCACTGAACTGTATATTTTAAAATGGTCAAAATGGCAAATTTTATCGCATGTATATTTTACCACAATAGAAAAGAAAAAAATTGTCAAAGACAAAAAATTATATATTACATAATTTCTAACTTGTATATGTAGGGACTGTGTGATCATCCTCTATATGTAGAAATACGGAAAAATCCCCGAGTCTATGGTTAAGGGAAAAGGGCATAACAATTTGTTTCTTTTGTATAAAAGGAAAGGGAGAAGAACAGGGAGATTCCATACATATCCTTCCATTTTAGAAGACTATCTAATCATTTAACCTCCTTATAAATGGAAAGACTTTAAAAGTTTGACAGTACCAAATGCTGCCAAAATTTACTTTGACAGGAATGCTCATACACCACTGACAATGCAATCACCCAATGGTATAATCCTTTTGGAAAACAATTTGACATTTTCAAGTAAATATTCAAATATCTTTCAACCCAGCAATTTAACTTTGGTATATCCCTATATCAGAGTTCTCTAATAGAATTTTCTATAATGATGGAAACATTCTATGCCTATGGTGCCCCTACAATAGTGGCCACAGGTGATCTATTGAGCATCTAAAATGTAAGTGAGGAATAGAATTCTTAATTTTATTTAATATAACATAAAATTTAAATAGCCACATGTGGATAGTAACCACTGTACCAGTACCACCCTAGAACTCACACACATGTATGAGTAACATACAGAATGTTCATCTCAGCTTTATTTGTAACAATGAACAATTGCAAACTGGTAAAAGAAAAATGGATTTTTAAACTGTGTGGAATTTATGTAATATAATATCAACAGTGAAAATGAATGCATTAGAGCTACATCTATTGGTAGAGATAAACCACAAAGCAATGTTAAGGGGAAAAAGCATGATGCAGATACATGTGTAAGACAGCAAACAAAACATTATACAACGTTTAAAAGCAGATCAANTGGAGACTGACAGAGGGCAGAGAGGAAATGGGTAAAAACAGATGAAGGTGGTTAATGTGCAACAATGGATGTTAATGAGACTTACTGTGGTGCTCATTTCATATTGTATACAAATATTGAACCACATTGTACATCTGAAACTTATATAATGTGATATGTCTGAAATTGAAAGTGAAAGGCACTCAGTTGTGTTCAACCCTTTGCAACCCCCTGGACTATACAGTCCGTGGAATTCTTCAGGCCAGAATACTAGAGTGGGTAGGAGACGCACAGAGTCGGACACGACTGAAGCAACTTAGCAACGGCAGCAGCAGCAGCCTTTCCCTTCTCCAGGGGAGCTTCCCAACCCAAAGATCAAACCGAGGTCTCCTGCATTGCAGGCAGATTCTTTATCAGCTGAGCCACAAAGGAAGCCTGTGATATATCTATTTTATCTCAATTTTTTAAAAGTAGAACAGCAGGGTCATCGGGGATGGGAAATTACTGCTTCACGGGTTCAGAGTTTCTGTCTGGGGTAAAGAAAAAGTTTTAGAAATAGCAGTGATGATTACACAACACTGTGAATGGAATTAATGCCACTGAACTGTATATTTTAAAATGGTCAAAATGGCAAATTTTATCGCATGTATATTTTACCACAATAGAAAAGAAAAAAATTGTCAAAGACAAAAAATTATATATTACATAATTTCTAACTTGTATATGTAGGGACTGTGTGATCATCCTCTATATGTAGAAATACGGAAAAATCCCCGAGTCTATGGTTAAGGGAAAAGGGCATAACAATTTGTTTCTTTTGTATAAAAGGAAAGGGAGAAGAACAGGGAGATTCCATACATATCCTTCCATTTTAGAAGACTATCTAATCATTTAACCTCCTTATAAATGGAAAGACTTTAAAAGTTTGACAGTACCAAATGCTGCCAAAATTTACTTTGACAGGAATGCTCATACACCACTGACAATGCAATCACCCAATGGTATAATCCTTTTGGAAAACAATTTGACATTTTCAAGTAAATATTCAAATATCTTTCAACCCAGCAATTTAACTTTGGTATATCCCTATATCAGAGTTCTCTAATAGAATTTTCTATAATGATGGAAACATTCTATGCCTATGGTGCCCCTACAATAGTGGCCACAGGTGATCTATTGAGCATCTAAAATGTAAGTGAGGAATAGAATTCTTAATTTTATTTAATATAACATAAAATTTAAATAGCCACATGTGGATAGTAACCACTGTACCAGTACCACCCTAGAACTCACACACATGTATGAGTAACATACAGAATGTTCATCTCAGCTTTATTTGTAACAATGAACAATTGCAAACTGGTAAAAGAAAAATGGATTTTTAAACTGTGTGGAATTTATGTAATATAATATCAACAGTGAAAATGAATGCATTAGAGCTACATCTATTGGTAGAGATAAACCACAAAGCAATGTTAAGGGGAAAAAGCATGATGCAGATACATGTGTAAGACAGCAAACAAAACATTATACAACGTTTAAAAGCAGATCAAGCATTAGTATACTGTATTGGTGTTTTTCTTTCTGGCTTACTTCACTCTGTATAATCGGCTCCAGTTTCATCCACCTCATTAGAACTGATTCAAATGTATTCTTTTTAATGGCTGAGTAATACTCCATTGTGTATACAGTATGCTAATGCATATATATGGAATTTAGAAAGATGGTAACGATAACCCTGTGAGACAGCAAAAGAGACACAGATGTATGGAACAGTCTTTTGGACACTGTGGGAGAGGGAAAGGGTGGGATGATTTGGAAGAATGGCATTGAAACATGTATAATATCATATAAGAAATGAATCGCCAGTCCAGGTTCAATGCAGGATACAGGATGCTTGGGGCTGGTGCACTGGGATGAACCAGAGGGATGGTATGGGGCGGGGGTTTCAGGATTGGGAACATGTGTACACCCATGGCAGATTCATGTTGATGTATGGCAAAACCAATACAATATTGTAAAGTAAAAATAAATAAATAATTTAAAAAAGAAAGAAGACATCAACCCAAAAAATAAACAAATAAATAAAAGCAGATAAAGCAATCTTTTGTTATTTCTTAGGGATATATGCATATTAGAAAAAGTATATTATTATCCTGCTACTCCCTAATACACTCCAAAGGACAGTGATTGCTTGTCCCCTTGCTGAGACAACTAGACCTATTATTTCAGGAGCTCAGCACCAGATCTTTAGTTAGATGACCTGGGGAAGCCAGGTATTAAAAACAGAAAGATAGCAGACATAGGAAAAAAGAGTGATAGCATAAAACCCAGGTCATTTTCTAGGCTTGGTTTCAAGGCAAGACATTCTCAATGTCTAATGTTTTCTTCCCATCTCCTCTAAGCCAGGGACCCTAGTGCTATTCCACTAACTAACCCAGAGGTGATCTGCAGGCCACACTCCTAAATTCTTTGGAAAATATCTAGGTTTATTCCTATGTGTGCATGCTCAGTCGCTCAGTTGTGTCCGCCTCCTTGCAATCCTATGGACTGTAACCCTCCAGGCTCTCCAGGAAAGAATACTGAGTAGGTTGCCATCTTCCACTCCAGGAGATCTTCCTGACCCAGGGATCAAACCCAACTCTGCTGTGTCTCCTGCACTGGCAGGCAGATTCTTTACCACTGCACCACCTGGGATATTATGTAACAATTTTTTAAGCTTTAAAAATGTGATGTGCTGCGCTCAGTTGCTGTCATGACCGACTCTTTGCAACTCCATGGAATGTAGTCCGCCAGGCTCCTCTATCCATGCAGATTCTCCAGGCAAGAATACTGGAGTGGGTTGCCATGCCCTCCTCCAGGGATCTTCTGAACCCAGGGATTAAACCCAGGTCTCCCGCATTGCAGGCAGATTTTTTACCAGCTGAGCTACCAGGGAAGCCCTAAAAGTGTGGTACCATAATATAATAAAGGAAAAGAATTTTTCATTTACACTTACAACGTTTCTGGGAGGAGTCACTGAAGAAGCAGGTCCAGGAACACTCGCTGGCTGTCTAGAATCTTTTGCTTGATTTTTGCCACCTGATCTGAAAGATACAAATATTTTTGAGCTAAATTAAGATTAAGACTTTTCTACATGACATAGCATTAATATACAGACTTGTATTTTCCCAAATACAGAAGAATGATACTGGTAGTGGTGGCGGATATGATCATGATGACAGCTAAAATTCGTATGGCATTTTTAATAGTTCTCATCCAGTTTTAATCCTTAAAATACTAGAAAGTTTTATTAATCTCATTTTACAATTAAATAAACTGAAATACTAAGAAATAATTTAGACAATCAGGCCAGTGTTCTCAAACTCCTCAAGTCTTCCTGAAATCAGAGACTAGTAAAATAATATTCTTAGGTCCAAAGTAATCACTCTGAATATCAGGAAGTCCGAGAGAAGCAAAACAAGCTGGCAGGAAAGATGTCAGCTAAGAGTTAGACATTGCCAAAAGGATAGTAAGTAAGCTATGTACAGGAGACAGCTATTGCTATGAAACTAAAGCTTCAGAGATGCAGACTGGGGAATTATCTACATGGATTGGTCAGTCTGAAGTGTGACAGAAAGTTAAGAGAAAAAAGGATAGAAAGATAAATCTGGGGAAGTCCCTGGCAATCCAGTGGTTAGGACTTGGTGCTTTCATTGCCAGAGACCCAGGCTCAGTCCCTGCTTAGAGAATCAAGATCCTGCCAAACCACTCAATGTGGTCAAAAAAAAGGGAGTAGAGGCATATGTCTCAATAAACTATATTTTAAAAACAAAAAGAAATCTACATCTGTTTTAGAACACATTAAAAAAATAAAGCTAATGTGAGGATTCTCTAGGAAAATATCATGCAGTTTTTAAGTGAGATAAGTGAGAAATAGGGCAATGAAGTAAAGGTGAGCATTCCAGGCAAGATATGAACATTTTGGAATCATTACCATAATAAAAACTAGCTATTAAGTAACTGCATTGTGCTATGGGTTTTATTTGTTAATATTTCCTTATTTAATCCTCACATGAAGCCCTCCAGAGATAGGTAATATTATTATTCTCATTGTAGAGGATGTAAATCAAGGCTCAGATACTTATTATTTCTGTTCATAATTCTAGCAAATGATAGCTTTACTAGAACTTGAACTTAGGTCTGACGGCAAGGTCCATGCTAACACATGCTACATTCCAATGCCAACGTATTAGAAATGATTGTTGAGAGACAGAAGTACAAGAGTCCAACATGTAGACTACAAATGTCAGGTGTCTGAATTATGACAACCCTTTCTTCCATCAAAGATTATTTCTTAAAAGCTGATGATACATAAAATCTGTTTTCAAAACAGACTTGAAGAATACTTCTAGGAGAACTGATACTGGAAATACAAGGAAGAAAAAACTTTAATGCCACACAAATCAGAAGTTGTAGCCCCAAATTCGACTTACCCCACTATCAGAAATGAAAGTCAAGTAAAATGAAGCCTAGGGGCCATTTTCAGTAGTATACAGGTTGGTGTCATCATAACCCTTTTCCCTCACCATTATAAGAGGTGGCTGAGTCACCACTTACCCTTTAATTCCTGCTCATCGTGTCAAAAGAATAGAGAGATAAACTAGAATGCTAGTTTTAAACTTTCTTCTATGATATGATTGTCATCATACATAATTAAATTACTCAGTAGAATTTAAAAGAAACATAATCTAAGTACTCATTTGTCTGTGATCTCTTCCTTCTGCAGTAGCTGCTCCGTAGCTGGTTTCTCTTAATGAAGACAAAAACAGCCAATACAACAAGAGGAACAATTAGGAAGAAGAATACCAGGAGTCCATCCCTCAAGGCAGTATTGTTTTCTAGAGAGAAGGAGTTTATATTAATGATAATTAAATTAGAAGTTAACTTGTATTAACTAAAACATACTCAATGATGATATATTTTACATTCATTTTCACATTGTTCAAAAGTCACACTGATATCAACTGAAAAACACTGAGAAGTCTTATTGACTCCTCCTGCTTACCCACTTCATTTCTGCCTTCTAAAGGTAACCACTTTTATTAATTTCTTCTATAATCTTACAGTGTTTCTTCATGCAAAGATAAGCAAGAACAAAATATGTTTCACTGTGAACCTTTCTTACACAAAAGGTAGTATGGCATAAATGCCATTCCACATGTTATTTTTTCACTTAGCCATACTACATATTTTCCCAAACCATACACAGAGCACCACCTCTTTTTCTGTATAGCTATACAAAACTCCATTGCAAGGATGTCCTATAGTTTATTCAGTCAGTAAGTACCCATGAATACTTTCATTTTTCCAGTCTTTGCTATTACAAAAACATATTACAATGAATAGCCTTGTATACATGTCATATCACATAAATGCACCTATAGAATAATTTCCCAAAAGTAGAACAGACGTATGAGAGGGTAAATGCACTTGTTGTTTTTTAAAGGCATCATCAACTTGACTACCACAGTGGTAGTTACAAGTTAGCACACCATATATCCAAACAAAACTATAATTCAAAAAGGTACATGCACCCCTATATTCTTGACAGCTTTATTCACAATAGCCAAGACATGGAAACAACCTAAACGTTCACTGACAGATGAATGGATAAGTAAGATGTGGTACTTAAATACCGTGGAATACAACTTAGCTATAAAGCAGAATGAAATAATGCCATTTGCAGCAACCTGGATGGACCTAGAGATTATCATACTAACTGAAGTAAGTCAGAAAGAGAAAGTCAAATACCATATGGTATCACTTATATGTGGAAACTAAAATATAACAGAAATGAACTTACCTAAAAAACAGTAACAGATTCACTCACAGACACAAAGAACAGACTTCTGGTTGCCGAGAGGGATAGGAGGAGGGGGAGGAACAGACTGGGAGTTTGGGATTAGCAGATGCAAACTATTATCTACACTGAATAAACAAGATCCTTCTATATAACACCAATACTTTGGCCACCTGATGCAAAGAGCTGACTAATTAGAAAAGACCCTAATGCTGGGAAAGACTGAGGCAGGAGGAGAAGGGGATGACAGAGGATGAGATGGTTGGGTAGCATCACCAACTCAGTAGCCATGAGTTTGAGCAAGCTCCAGGAGCTGGTGATGGAAAGGGAAGCCTGGCATGCTGCAGACCATGGGGTTACAAGAAGTTGGACACAACTGAGCGACTAAACTGAACTGACTCTATAACACAGGAAACTATATTCAATATCCTGTGATAAATCACAATGGAAAAGAACATAAAAGAATGCACATATTTATATATGTATAAGTGAATCACTTTGTTGTATACCAGAAATTAACACAACATTGTAAATCAGCTATATTTCAATAAAATAAATTTTCTTCACAGATAAATAGCCTGGAGAAGATGCAAGAAAGGTTTAACAAGGACCTAGAAGAAATAAGAAAGAGTCAATATACAATGAATAATGCAAT